>JAAVTW010000004.1:600000-1142697 GCA_012295335.1 Brettanomyces custersianus | reverse complement strand
AAGACACCAAGACACCAAGACACCAAGACACCAAGACACCAAGACACCAAGACACCAAGACACCAAGACACCAAGACACCAAGACACCAAGACACCAAGACACCAAGACACCAAGACACCAACCAAGACACCAAGACACCAAGACACCAAGACACCAAGACACCAAGACACCAATACTCTCCATTCTTCACCTTCTTGTTCTTGCTCCGCAAGGGGGAATGATGGAAGGCATAGTTATATTCAAGAATAATACTTGATGAGATGCGCTTGCTCCGCAAGGGGAATTTTGGAGCGTATAGTAACATTCATGAAAGATAATTATTATGTTGCACTTGCTCCGCAAGGGGGAAGTTTGGCTCGTATAGTAACACTCAAGAAAGATACTTCACCTTCTTGTTCTTGCTCCGCAAGGGGGAAGTTTCGATGGTATAGTAACACTCAAGAATAATACTTGTTGAGATGTTCTTGCTTCGCAAGGGGAAAGATTGACCTGTTGCTATCGCAACAAAGGTAGAAGCACCAATCAATGAAGGGATTTAAACCCCAATACAGAAACCAGTAAATACCACTTCCCATACCTATGGTAGCAATATCAAGCTTTTTTGTAAGATGAACATTTGTTACACGCTCTTCCAAAAGTGCTCTTTTACCAATGAATGTCTCAACCTGGTGAGTAAAATATTGATGATCTAAGTATGGCATAAATGGATAGACAAATGAAAAGTATCTATCAAGCAGAAGCCATATCACCTTTTTACTAGGTAGAACTCGAATTACTGAAGTAATAAGATCCGGATCGGGCTTTTGTAATAAATAGTCATGACTATGCTGATTATCAATTGGATTGATTTCGTTCATTCCAGAACGCCCCGTGATTTTCTGTTCAAGCTTATCCTTTTTTAATTCCGGTTGGTTGATATGCGTACCTTGTAATGGTGGAATTGATGATTGATGGGCCCGACTTCCAACAACGAAATTATGTATTTTCCTAAGAAATGGATCAAGAAATACCATTGCCACCCACGATAACGGTCTAAGATTACTTACTCTAGAATATAGTACCATAATTGTTGGGTAGCCAGCATAAAAGTTAATACAATCATCTGAGTTTATGCCATATCTTTTAATTTGACTTGCTTGCTTCTTAAGACTAAGCAAGGATTCCAATTCTCTGAGTTTCTTAATGATAATATCTCTAGGCAAGTCTGAGCTCTCTATAGAATCACACATAATACGGCTATCATAATGGCACTGTTCAGCAAGTCCATGCCTCATACAATGCCCGCAGATAGGTTTACCCCGATCGCATTTGATTTTGCGACGTCGGCATTCTGTACATGAAAAGAATACACGAACTCTTTTGGGTGCCTTACGATTTTTAGAGATCATACAGAAGGAACATACATATGAGATGTTAAATGTGGAATAATAATCATAGAAAATAATTAGGATGTTAATCCGACAACAAATATCCAAGATTGCTTTTTTCTCCGTTCAATCTCCGTTCAATCTCCGCTTAAGGGTTCAGCCACAATATCGTGGCTTAGCGATGTGATGTGTCAAAACAAAAATAAATACAAAAAAAAAACTATATTGTGGAGCCCTGAATTTTAACAATTGATTTATTATAATAGTTATTGCTTTGACACATAAGAAAGCAATATGACAAGTACATTGCAAAGCTCATCTATCAATAGACAAATTTTTTATTACACTACTCTACTGGTCTAATAAGTCCATTTCAATTCATATACTTAATGTAGTTAAGCCATACCAATTTCATGCTTATCTTTTTTCTCACCAAGTACACCTTTCCAACCGTTATCCAAAAGATATTTATTGAATTCCTCATCCTTTGCAGTCAAGTTGTACTTATCTGTATCTGGAACGAGGAAATAAGCAAAGACACAACCGAGTAATGACAACCCACCCGAGACGAAAAATGTGTATTTCTTACCTGCATGATTTTGAATAGGAGTGAAAACTTCTGTTCCGATTGCAGCTCCTGCCTTACCAACCCCTGCTGCAAATCCATACAATGTTCCTCTAATACACGTTGGGAATGCTTCGGATGTAACCACCGATTGCATATTGGCAGGGCCGGCATACATAACAAAACTCATTAAGCCATAAAAGATAACAAATAAAGCTGAAATCTTAGCTAACTGCGCAAAAGCAGCACCCACAATGATGGATATAATACCGTATAAAAAGAAACCCATAATGATCATCTGCTTTCTAGTAAACCACCGATTAACATACATACCGAATATCGATCCAAAGGTAGCAAATGATCCTAGAAGTAACAACCACTCCGCAGTCCTTCTGATACTAGCCTTGGGAATAACAACGGAAATAACAGATGATGAAAAGATATTGTTTGGGTAAATAACAAAATCCATAATGAACCAAATACCCGAGACACCAACCAATTCTTTCCAACATTTCTTCAGGATCAAATTGTAAGGAACTTTTCTTTTGATAGCATTTTTCTTGAACATTTTGGCATGGTCCATTCTCCATCTGAAATAGAATATAATAGATGGGAAAATTGCACCAAAACCAAAGCATGAACGCCACACACCATTGAGATGATTCTCACCCCAGATAGATAAAAAGATAAGAAATATACAACTTGCAAATGGTAATCCGAATGAGATTGGGAAATTGGTAGCCATAATGAAGGGTGTCAACTTTTGTCTATTGCTAAGTCTTTCATCCGCTGCCTCCATTGCTGAAGATGCAGACGTGGGGTACTCACCACCAATTCCGACACCACTGATACCCCTTGCAATAGTCAACATCCAAAACATCTTTGATTGGGTGGAACCTTGGGAACAGGCAGCAATGATAGAACCAATAATAATAAACGAAGTTGTGATAGTGAAACCTTGCTTTCTACCAATTCTATCGACGAATAGACCAAAAGCAATTTGGCCAATAATATTTGCCACCAAGTTAGAATTGGAAACCATGGTTTGGAAACTCGAAGTATAACCCTTGTACTGCTTTTTCATAACAAGATTGATGGGAGTCATAGTACCTTGCTGATAACCATCAGACATGAAGGCACAACCTGCAGTAACGACTGCAATCAATGCCTTCCAGTACGATTCGTGATTTTCGGGCTGAGTTTCTAAGACGGGGTTCTCTTCATCTGAATCTCTTTCAAGAACAATCTCTTTAGGAGTTGACTCTTCTTTTACCTTTTCGATAGTCATTATTGCTGTTAGTTGTTGTTCCGTTTCAACAGCATAGCTAGAGAGAGAATTACTTTGATATTTAAACCTTGATAGAAAGGCTGCTGGCTACATTTTCACATGTATCACTTACTTGCTAGCTTCAATAGTGAAAAATTTGCATCACACGTGGGAATTACATGATAGATAGATAAAGTAGGTTGAATCATGATTATATGCTTTATCGGCGGGAGAAAAAGGAGTTAAAGTGTTCGAATGGGGTAAAAATGGTAAAAATAAAAATAAAGATAGATCCCGGATTAATTGCATTCACCGGTATATCTCGTTAAATCATGCATGAAAATATGGTTCCGATAAGAATGGTCTGACAATGATTTCATGTGCAAAATTTAAATGTTGGGGTCAATGATAATACACGTGCCTAGACGAATGCGGAAGAATTCTCCCGGTAGTTTTTAACCCCTATAAACAGGGTGATGTCTTTAACATTGGTTATGGTCAAAACAAATGGGAAGGCTCGGCCAGACTGCTATACAAGAAATGGTTCAATTAATTGCTCTGCTTTTATTAACGGTGTTTGGTCTGGTTAAGTCGTTACCGGACCAAATCGAAAATTTAAATTTTGGAACATTTGGTTTGAAATCCCCACTAAATCACTCCAATAAAGTATCTGAATTTAGATTTGAACATGGAATTGCAAGTGGTGACCCAACGACACATTCTATTATTCTATGGACTAGACTTACACCTGAGTTCATCAACAAGTCTATTCCTCTATCTGTGTTTGTAAAGATTTCTAGTTCTCCTTACTTTGAAAAGGATTGCCAAGAATATTCAGTGGTGACTAACCATGAAATCGATTACACAATTAAAGTAGATATCGATAATTTGGAACCAGGCAAATTCTATTATTATCAGTTTTTCGCGAACAATGGTGAGTCCACGAGGGTAGGAAGGACAAAGACGCTTCCTGCAGATGAATACAATGGAAAAGTAAAATTCGGCGTCTATTCATGCTCGAATTATGCAGGTGGTTTTTTTACGGCCTATGCTATGCCTGCTTTAAAGGATTCAATTGATTATGCCATACATCTAGGTGACTACATTTACGAGCATGCAAACGGTGATTACACTAACGGTACTTCTTTGGGTAGAACCCATATGCCAGATAGAGAGATGTGGAATCTCGTGGATTATAGGGAAAGATACGCATATTATCACCTGGATAAGGATCTTCAACTTTCACACGCGATGTTTCCATGGATTTTAGTTTGGGATGACCATGAAATAGCAGATAACAGTTGGCAAAGAGGAAGTGTAAATTCTGAGGGCTGGAGTTTTGTTGCAAGAAAACAGGCGGGAATGAGAGCCTATTTTGAATGGTTGCCAATCAGACCTCAGAAGAACCCTTACAAGATCTGGCGTGAGTTAAAGTTTGGAAAGCAGTTAGATTTAATGATGCTAGATACAAGACATTACTCAAGAGATGTCACAGATATCTATACCAATGGTGCATACATCGCTTCTATTGCCAACCGATCCGAGAGGACGATGATGGGATTCGATCAGGAGCACTGGCTCTACAAATCTTTGAATGAAAGCAATGCAAATTGGAGAGTGATCGGCAGTCAAACCGTAGTCAACCATGTGGATTTTACATCCGTTGGAAAAATTATAGGACATCCATTTGAACACTATGATCTTGATAGCTTTGATGGATATCTTGCTAACAGGAGAAGGCTTTATGAAACCATTTTGGAAAATAATATTACCGATACGGTTATTGTCTCGGGTGATTTCCATATAGCTTGGGCTCATGAATTGTTCTTAGATGCCAACAAATACGATCCCAAAACAGGGGAAGGGTCACTTCTTGTGGAGTTTGCCACCTCTGCTACCAGCTCTCCATCTACTTTTCCTAGAGGCTATTCTATTGAACAATGCCATCGGATTTCAAACAAACTGGTTGATTCAAACAAGGGAATTATCTGGAATGAAGGATGGTTCAGAGGATATTTTGAGATGGAAGTAGGTAGTGATCAGATTGATGTCGGGTATTTCGGAGTCAATGTCTCGAACTCTAATAGAGAAGAATTCTCATTGGCCAACTTTACCGTGGAAAGAGGTGCATCCAGAATCAGTCGGAACTTTGGCGGACAACCTTCATACGGTTACTTAGATGCAAGGGTGATTTGAATATGTAATATTTCATGTCAATAGAGAAACTCAATGTCCCTGAAATGTGCTCGCGTATTACAATAGGATTGGCGTATGCATTATGCATATTTGTAGTTAGACCCTGAAATATGCTCATCGAATCTCGTGAGAATTAGTTAGTTCTCATAACTTGACAGAATCTTTTTCATGGAGCTCCAATCCTCGTGTGTATTCATACTGTATGATCTACATCCCAAAATTGTATATCTATATTGATTATTGTATGTTATATTTTCTACTCAGTATAATTAACTCCGTCAATAATCAAACAATGTTACTTAAGCTTAGTTAAAAGTTTTTATCCTTGTGCACCCGTTTAAAAGCATCTGATATGCATACTAATTTACTCGCAATGGCGCTGTCCAATGAAGAGTCGATGTCAAATAAACTTTAAACTAAGTATTTCCCGATCTGTCATGTTGAGCAAATTTTGAGATCAATGGGATTAAGGATTTTGTCAAAAGCGCGATGAAGGCACATACACGCTTCCTCTTCAGCACTATATAAGCGGGTATTGAACATTCAAGTAGATAGTCATTCCACAGATCATCAATCATAGATCATCACCATGAGATTCGGCACCCTATTACCGCTTCTCTTCAGCTGTGCCACAGCAGAAGAGATCACCCGTGATACAATCCCTGATCACAATATCACTAAAGGTGTTTACAGTTATCCTGTTTCCGATGCATCTAAATTCCAAGACTGGTCTTTGAAATCAAGAGGATTTGCCTCATTGTTGATGAACAACTCTACTTCTAATAGTAGTGTTGGAAACGGCCATGGAATCACTGTTGGTATTATTGGTGACGATGTGAGCCTTAGTTCCCTCAAAAGTAGTTGCCAAGGTTATAACTGCTCTTCCCTCGCTAAAAGATCTAGTAGCAGTTTATCCGATGCTACTATTGCAGCACAGGTTATCTTGGCTAATGCTCCAGGTGCAACTATTAAATCCTTCAATATTTTTGCCTCATCAGATGCTACTACTTCCAAATTCGGCAACTTGGTTGATGCTGTCAATCAGGCCGTTAGTGACAGTGATGTTGATATCATCTTGATTACCACATTGCAGATGTTCGGTGGCTGGAAAGAGTCTGCATTATCTGAATTCATGAACAAGAAGGCTCAAGAAAAGCCAATTGTGATGCCAATCGGTGAGAGCGGTGGTATGTTCCAATTATCAGATGGTTCTGCTGCTACCAACGTTATCACTGTGGGATCTTCTGGTAGTGATGGCCTTCCAGGCTGGCAGATTACCTTCAATGGTGAATATGCCGGCTATTATTCCAAAGATACTATCGACATAAG
This sequence comes from Brettanomyces custersianus, assembly GCA_012295335.1. Classification (NCBI taxonomy): domain Eukaryota; kingdom Fungi; phylum Ascomycota; class Pichiomycetes; order Pichiales; family Pichiaceae; genus Brettanomyces; species Brettanomyces custersianus. Next base: position 1,135,972 of record JAAVTW010000004.1, on the reverse strand, counting down.
TGCCTATTCTGACTCACCACTCTTCTACTCTGAATTACAAAATGATTGCACTTTCGCCACAACTAGCGATGGTGATGATAGCGAAGATGACGTTTTGATTTTTGAGATGGGCTCATGCTCACCTCAACAGGTTGTTGATGCAGTTAAGAAGACCAAGTTTACAGTCTTTCTCGGTGTTAGCTCCGATTACCAGTTGTTCCCACTTGATTCGGATTCGGGAATTTCTGGGGGTATTCTTCCAAGTACCTATGGTGATAGCTTGGTGCAGAGAGTTAAATCTGGAGAGAAGATCAATGCTAGAGGTACCGATAATGAAATGCTAACAACTATTGAGTATAAACTATCTCCAAACGTTCAAAACTATAACAACTCTGCTGGACCTACTTTAGACTTATACTTGAAGCCAAATATTTTGGCTCCTGGTAGTTTTTATTTCGATGATTATGAAATCTTTGCAACCGGTTCTGCACTTGCTGCAGCTTATGTTACTGCAGCCATTGCAGATTACGCTTCAAAGGGTATTCAAAATTGGCAAACCGGTCTTGTTGATCGTGTTACTACAAGTGGAGATACTATTGATTGGAACTATATCACTGGAAGTACTAGCCAGGTTTCTAACCCAGCTTTGCAAGGTGGTGGTGTTTTCAATCCTAGTACTTTCCTTAAGAGTGACTTCAGTGTTTCTCCAGGTTTTATTGCCATGAATGATACATCCGATACCAAGACGTTTGAATTGACTATCTCAAACACCGGATCTTCAGCTGCAACTTACAAGATCTCCTCAGCTGGTGCTATCACTTTGTATGCCCAGGATATGGATGAAACACTCAACGACTATACTATGTACCAATTTCCAATTTATGGAAATTCTGTCGGTGCAGCAGCAAGTACCAGTGTTGCCTCCGTTACTGTTTCAGCAGGATCCACCTCCAAGTTTACTGTTACAATTACCCCTCCAACTAGCGAATATTCCTCAGAAGGTGTTAGACTACCAGTCTATGGTGGTTACTTCACCGTTAAAGAACAATCCTCTGGCTATACCGCCAATGTGCCATACATTGGCTCAGCCGTGGACACGCGCACTTTGGCCGTTCAACAGTACGATCCATTCTACTGGAAAGAAATGTACTACGTTACAGGCGAAGGCAGATACTGCATTATGTGGGTTGATGGTACCAACATTACTGAACCAGGTCAATGGCTTCAGGAATACTGGAATCAAAGAATCGGATCCCAGATTGTGGATATCTTCATTGTGCAAAAGGACTGGAATGAAACTGATTTCGTTTACCCACCTGTGAAGGGAGAGAACAAGTTTGTTGATAGGATTCAAGGTACTAGAAGAAAGCAATGGCCATGGTTTGATGCCCCTAGAACCAATTATACCGATGGTACTCAGTGGGACGACTGGAAGGGAAGGCTTCTACAAGATGGTTCCGTTTTGCCAAATGGTGAGTATCGGTTGGTGATTAGAGAGCTAAAACACTTCCAAACAGATCTTAATGTTTGGGAGAATTGGTGGAACCATGTTTCACCATGGTTTAGAATCGCCATTGATGAAGATGACAATTCAACCACTAGTAGTACTAGTACTTCAGATTTAAGTTCGATAACTAGTAGTGCAAGCACTTCAGGTTTAAGTACATCCACTTGGACTGGTACCGATACGGAAACAACCGAAACAGAGATTGTGACAACCGACTCTAACGGTCATACATTCACTACTGAATCGTCCTATGTGGTTGTTCCATCCTCTGGCCTAAGTACCTCTACATGGACTGGCTCTTATACAACGACTACTGAAACTGTTTTCACCTGCCCTGGTAGTGATACTCCTACGACCTCATCGTATGTGCTAGTTCCTGAAAAGACGATTACTCTAACAACAACCTGCACTACGAATGTGTGTGCAACTTATCCAGCAGAATGTTCTAATGGAAGTTGCAGCGTAATTTCTGCTCCTACAACAGTTATTGTTACCGTTAGTTCCTGTACTAATACCAAGACTGTTTGTCCATTAACTGAACACACAGTTTCATGTAGCTCTGGATCATGCAACACAGTTCAAGCTTCTGGCTCAGCACAACCTGCCGGACCATATCTTCCAAATACAGAGGCAATGACAGGTGAAACGAAGCCAACTGGAGGATCCAGCTCTAATTCAAACTCCAGCTCGAACTCTAACTCGAACTCTAACTCAAGCTCCAATTCGAACTCGAACTCTAACTCTAATTCTAGCTCGAACTCTAATTCTAGCTCGAACTCTAATTCTAATTCCAATTCTGGATCAGGTTCGAACTCCTACTCAGTTTCAACATCCCCAGCTGCTACGTCAACTATCGCTACGTTCAGCGGTCTCGGTGCTATCAATACCGTCTCTAAGATACCCGAACTATTTGCAGCTATTGCCGCATTTGTCTTTGTCTTGTGAAAATTCTCACAGACTAACCAACTTATTTCATTCTTTTACATAATATAAATGTTATTTACTTTTGAATAGTATCGTTAACTACTTTTTAACTAAAATGATTAAAAAAACAAGTCCTCTCTTTATCAATTTGATCTGAGCAAATATTTCGCTAAGCATAATTGAATTTCTTTTTTTGAGCAAATTATAGCCGTTTTGGGCACAGTTTATTAAATTTTCAGTGGTTGAAGGAAAAACTTGATCAATGAAAATCCGGATTCTGATAAATTTGACGTTAATTCACTCATCCATCGGTACTATCTTCTAGCATATATAGTTAATGATTTCATTCATTTGAAGTTATGATAGAAGGCTGTTCTTATTGATATCAATCAATCAATCAATCTACTATTAATATATCAAAATGAGTGATTCAGATATGGGTATGGGGTCGATGATGATGAACACGTTTCTCACATCGGCCTATTATGAATATCCCGTTCTATTTGAAACGTTCAAAGCATCAAATCATAGGGAAGAGTTTGGTATATTCTGCGTCTTGTTCTTTGCAGGATTCTTTATGAGGGGAATATCATTCTTCGGTTCATACCTAGAACAGGTTGTCTTCAAGAGTACCAAGGCACCAGTGGTGGTGGAAAATACTTGTGGCTGTGATAATACAAGCGATAGCGATACAAAATTGTTGAATGGTGATAAAACCGAGGATGTTCCAAGGATGAAACATAAGCCATTCGGTCAAGTTATTAAGGAGTTGTTCTGGCCTGGTAGAGTGGAGTTTTTCAGAGACCTTGTGAGATTGGTCATTGCATTTGTTGTTTCTATGCTTGGTTATGCACTCATGCTTGCAGCAATGACTTTCATCATCGTTTACTTCTTTGCCGTCGTTTTGGGATTGGCATGCGGTCAGGTTTTCTTCAACAGACTTGGAATTGTATTGGGCATTAATGCCAACTTTGGTTCCTGCGCTTGCTCTGATTAATATATGGAATAGTAATAATAATAATATGTTAATGCTTTGGTAGTTATTATTATAGCAGTTATTTATTGATTCGGAGAGAGGGGTTTGATATTTAATGATTTAATGTATGGAAGTTCTATAAATGTTCCCCTCCTTTCTTCTACACTGCCAGAATTCTTACTGAGGATTACTCCGTATGTACTGCTGTTAGCAATTGTATATACTGCGATATAATTCAGCAGTGGTCTGTAGTACAAAATGGCTCTAAGTTAGTTACCCCTTTAGCAACCAGTTTTCTTCATCACTAAGGAGAGGTTCACCGTTACCAGGGTTTCAGCTCAGTTTAAGAGAATAACTGCCATACATATCCTCGGTATTCTAAGGATATCAGTATTGTGGGTTTCCTAAAGCACTATGACTTATTTAACGATAAGGTATGCACAATTCCCTAAATTATTATCGAACATTCCCCATTTCCAATGGAAATTTACCAACCCCTTACAACACCTTAATCTGCAATCCTTCATTATGGCAGCAAATTCCATGCTCGCGAAGCAACATTCCCTCCTATTCTCCCAATTACTCCTTTACATTTTACATCCATTTTAACTACAGTTTAACTACCCCTACATGTTTAATTCGAACCATAAATGTATTAATTAACGATTTAAAAGATACAATTAGATAAGGAAGGCCAAAGCAGCAACCAAAGCGGAACCTGCACCGACGCTGACCTTGTTGGCAGCACCACTGAACTGAGAAACTGCTGCGGCAGATGAAGCTGCGGCAGAAGTGCTCTTAGCGGCAGCGGCCTCTGAAGTGGCCTCTGCTGCCTGGGATGTAGTAGTAGCTGCAGCACCATCATCAATAACAAGAGTAGTTGGCATCATCATAGTCATCCACTGACCGTACATGGTCATGGTGGTCCAGTAGTTACTTGTAGTAGTGATCTTACCCATTTTGTAATATATGAAACGAAAGGTTTGCTTATTAGTGACAAATACTTCAACAGTACTAAACGAAATCGTTCAATAAAAATTCATGTCTTTTTTGTAATAAGGGGAAAGGGGGATATATATATGACGGGTTAGTAGGAAATAAGCGATGGAAATTTAGAAAGGATGAATGCACGGCAACAATTGTCAGTATGGGCTACTTTCATGGGTAAAGTATGAAAAAGATACCAAATTGGGAGAGGGAAATGAAATAATTTGCTCGTGTTTTGCATGGATTATTGTTTTAAATGTTTCCTTCCATTGTTGTAGTTTTTCGATTACGGCCTTCAAGTTGGACCCGTCATTATTGTTTAGAAACATGTTATTGTATGGTGATTGGTTCTGGCTCGGTCTAACAATTTTTGATTGTCCAAACATTCCCCAAGCTGTGAGCAAATTATTAAGAAAATTCAACCAATGCGGTGAAACTATTATCATCTATTTCCAAGATGAAGGATCTAAGGTGTGTTATTCCAGTTCTTCATATTAATGAGTGTTTACGAGCAAATAACGAATAATCCCATGAACTAAGCTGTATTCTAAGAAACAGAGCTATGACCAGGTTTTGCTATGGTTGTCGGAAATAAAATTATCGGTGTGATATCATTGGATCACCCGTATTATAGTTCTTGGCTAGCTGTTAATCTCTACTTCCTCTACTGAACTTAATAATACTTTTAATTAATAAAGAAGTAATTGGAAATGGACGTCCTGTTATATAGCAGACTTCAGTTGGAGAAGTTTGCGCAAGACCCGATGAGGAAGGCACTCGTGTACCACCGCTAAGTGGACGAGCTCCAGCTTCTACGAGGAAGCTGGTCCTTAGTACGATACAAATCCTTCAGAGTAGGCAATTATCTCAGCTGTATCACTGTTTGGCATAGATCCCTTTAACGAAAAACGTAGGGAACAAATGTAAGATCTTCTCTTTCTCTGGCATGTTGACGACCTCTCAAATAGTTACCATTGATAGATTGGATATGTATGCCCTTATTATACGCTTCCAAGAGGAACATTGTGCGGATCATAATATTAGCTGCTCCGTTTTGATCTCTGTCGGCAGTCATGCAGCATTTTGCATTAGGACATGAGTAAATTTCTGCATCACGAGGATTGTATTCAGATCCACATGAAGAACATGTTTTAGTAGTGTTAGATTCAGACACAACTAGGATTGTAGTGGGTCTATTATAATGTGGTGCTTCATAAATTAGTCTCTGGATAAATCCAGGTTCATTCAATAACCTTGAAATCCAACTTTCATTTGGATCAACAAACTGTGGAATTATGATAGTTCCATAATTTCGCAAGAGATAGTTACACATCCAGCGCTCATTGTTAACCTTTTTGCGTTGAATGCGCTCAATAATCCTGTTCCTAGCTCTGATCATAGATATCTTAAGACGTTTAGCTTTCCTGGTTGCATCTGATGATGTAAAAACACGTCTTTTAAGTGCTTTTAGACTTGCCATCATTGCAGAATTCATTCCCTCCACAGATTCGTCGTACCAAATATGATTACCATTTGAATCGGGGTGCAAAAACTAACAAAGATATTTGATGCAGACATCATAAAAGTCGATCTTGACCTTCTTATGACCGTACGCCTTGGCCTCGTTGATGCCTAGTTCTGTTGCCTTTCCAGTACTATCAATACAAGTAAGAAATTTCCTAATCCCAGGATCAATTGCCACAATTCCTGTTCCAACAGATTCTTTTAATTTATTGGCATGCTCTGGGATAGTTAGATAGTATTTGCGTGACAATGTATGACTTATTCTGGAGCTGGGAGGTATTATTTCGGGAAGCTTCTTTACAGAAAGTTTGTACACGTCAAACTTCTTCCCCCTGCCAAATAACGACTCGATATATGGCATGGATCTTTTTCCAAACTTAACGTCTTTGTAATAAACTTTGCCATGCCTAACCAAACTACCTCCTTCGAGGTAATTGGAAGATTCTTGGTGGTATTTTTTAAAGCGTCTGTAATATTGCTCACTTCTGACGAAATCATGGGCCAACTCTTTTGCTACAGCTGTGCGTAAGACAGCAGGCATTTCTGATAACCATTGCTGGTCTGCATCCCAATGAATAGCAACGCCATTCATAAATTTAATGAGTGCAGATTCATCACGTGACACAAAATTGTGATTTACTTTGTAGAGGAGCATGTTGTACATCGAAAGATAACCTTTAGAGAGCCTGTTCAGCAGTTTAAACTTTGAAGTTCGTTCGGCTACCTCATTATCAAGCTTTTTGTGATTAAGAAGATAGGTATTGTGTCGATTGAAACCACTTAAGTACTTCTTTTTCACTGTTTCTTTATTGAGATCTGTCACAGTTTTCCGTCTTCTTCTGGTCTTTCTTTTCCTACCGCTAATTGGAATAACTTTCGTTGGATTAAGTCTGACATATTTATCCATCGATTTCTGGAGAGTATCTGTCATTTTATCTATAATGTCATGCTTTACTGGAAATTGACTAACCCCTGTGAACAACTGTGCATCTTGGTGGTGAATCTCTTTGTATATTTTGTTATCAAGGATTTTAGCTCTACTAATATCCAATTCAAAGGCAGCAAAATGCTTGAAAGATTTATATCTTTCATTGACGGTGTCCCACTTCTTACCCCATATCCTGTTAAAAGGGGCATGTAGTTGTCGCCTTCTGAAATGAATCCATGATTTTTTGTAAGTCATGCCTATTGGGGATTTTCATTTCCTTATAGCCTAAGTTTCCATAAACGAAACCACCTGTATATACCTCTCAATATATATAGAAAATTTCATATATAGACTATTCTCACCAACATGTGGGATTTGGTGCTGGTGTGTATCTCAATACAAGTTCACAGAACTCCTGCAACTGAATCAATTGAAATTGTTTACTTCTCAAGGTGTTGTCCCGTTACACAGTAATTTCCTTTTTTGACATCTTAGAATTTCAAAGTAAGCTAATCCTCAATCCGGCGATGAATGTACGTTTTTAGGTGCAGGATTAATTAAAAAAAAAAAAGAAAAGATATATTTGGGCAGATAACACATTCCCACAACAACAATCTTTGCATTATTCAATTTATTGTATACAGACCATCAAATGGTTATCTTTATTTTATCAGAAGAAGTTCTTTTACTTTAGATATGTTTTCTGATTAAAACACCTAATTTCTCTTTTTATATCTCAAAAAATAAGCTATAATCTGTCTTTAATGATAAAATAACAACAAAAAATTTCAGCCACACGCGGTTGAAAGGGTCTGGGACTGTCAAAGAAAAGAAAATATCGCTATAGATAACACATTCCCGTTCCAATAATCATCTTTGTGATTCACATCTCGTTCCCATATTTTCTTTTTTTGTTTCTGCTGATTCGCATCATTTTTTCTATGTGCTCATTTGCTTCTTTCTGCAATTCCTCTAGTTCAGAAGCGTGTCTTGATCGAGCCGCCATTCTTTTTCTATACCATCTGGGAATCTGTGTGTCCCAGCCACATTGAACATATAAGCCATGGAATGTAGTACAATTGAAATGAAGAATACTATCTGCAGCCTCCTCCGTAGTTTGATAGATGCATATGCACGATGTATTGTCTTTCAACCACTTAAATTTCTTGAATTTTTTAAACGCGGAAACGAAAATGCTGAATGCTTCACGATCATTTTCAGTAATTTGATTAATAGTAAATTTTACTTTCTTAATCGACGGATATGGTTTCTTCTTCAAGATTTTCGTTAATTGATCATTTGTATTCATTTTATTTTGTAGAATGTGTTGCTTTCCTTCAAATGTAGAAAAAGGGCGAGGCGGGGAAAAGAGCCCATATTTATACTTATGGCTTTCTAATAACCAACAGTAAAATACTGAAAATAAATCATAATCTCAAAGGATTATCAGAATGATTCCACAAGAAAAATCAAAGAATCCAAAAAGGTCAAAAAGGCAGATACGCTTTCACAGGAATATGAAAGAATTTTGCAACAGCTTCGAAAAGATGAAATTATTGGATAAGAAATACATGCCAAATATTGATCGGATAAATCATCATATAGATGAACTGCAGAGTCAGCTAAATGATAAGGGCTTGGGATGCCTGGAATGCAATAAAAGAAGAATTAAATGTGATGGCTCCAAACCTTGTGAACACTGTGAAAAGCATGGACTTCATTGCGTGTATACCCTTGAAGATAAAAAAGTCAAAACAGAAGAATTCACTGATAATTTCTATATTGCCCCATTACTTTCTACATTTATTGGAATTACTGGATGCTGTTGGTATTGTGAGTCTCAGTATTCAAATGGTTGGGTGGTCAATAGTGCATGCCATTATATATGTATTAGATGCTACTTGACTATTATTAGAGAGAGGCTATTGAGAAAGCTTGGTAATAATAAAGGTTGCGCAATTTGCCAAACAAGAAGTTGCTCACCACACAGCGAACTTTGCGATCTTTGTAAAATAGACAAATCTCGGGTCCCCATAATGAATGATATTGAAGAATTTAATTCTCAAAACCTTACCATCCATTGTGGTCGTTGCTTGAAGCCCATCGTTCAACATCCTAAATTAACAATGACCACCAAGGCATTTCTTTGTAGCGAGTGCTACAGGTACTACAATGAGAGGGTATATAACGAGTTTGAAATCCCGTACAACCAAACTTACCCAAGGAAGTCACAGGAGACTTGTAAGGTGTATTGCAACAGCATTCCAGTATATGTCCCTGCTGAAAGTGGGAAAGTTCATAAGTTTTGGAATCAAATGAACAAGGAAGAACGTCAAAAGCTATGCAAAAAGGGTATTACATGGGATCTTGCAGATGCAACATGTTTCTTTCATCTTTTTCCTATGATACCTGATGAGCAAATGATATGGCTCAGTCCAATTTTAAGGTATTTTGCTGACCACAACTATCCAATTTTACATGATGTCATGAAAGCAATGTGTTGTGAGTTCTTGCATCTAGATGCAAAATCATATATTGATTCAGTTGAGAAATGGATCAGCAATATTCAATTAAAGAACTTCACAGATGAATTGATACTATTATTCATTTATATGGTTAAACTCAGTTGTAACTATAAAAGTTCAAATTGGAATGATGAATTTAAATGGGTATGGAATTTGAATACAGGTCTTCTTATTCCAAGTATAATACTATCTTTTTCCCATTCGTGGATTGATCGATCATTGTTTAATATATACAGCCTATGCTTCGACTGGGTTCAAAAAATGGTTTGGATTGATGGAGTTACTGATAACACTTTTACGCTAAAGCTTTTTACACACCCAATGTTTTACTTTCATGGTCCATTGGAAAGTCCTAATGGGGTTTTTGGTATGGACCATGCAACATTTATCGTGGCGATTAAACTTTGGAAGAGCATAAAAGATAATAAATCACGATCTACTAATGCTTTTGCGTATGGACTGAAGTTACTTATGAATAAGAAGTGGGGATTACCCATTGAGAATCAACATTTCCTGTTACATAATATGCTTCATTACATTTTGCTGCCAGTAAACAAAAAGAGCGTTGAGATATTCATATTCGATTTGCTACAAAACAAGTATGCTGAGTATTATGGCCCAGAGTTTATTTGGGCAGTACATAACCTGGGAAAACGCTTTTATGGAGATGCTATAAGGGAATGGTTGGTAAAAATTTCTTCTTCCGGTAAATTGCCCCTCTTTTCAGAGCTTTATCTGAAGAAGTTATTGTGAATACATAATATCCTTTAACTTAATTCCAACAGAAAACGCTGAGAGTAAGCAGTGTAATCAGAATAATTGGAGCAAAAGATGACTAACATTCAAACCGGAAAGCGATCTAAACGGGAAAAAGAAAATAGCAAAGGAAAGATATGGATGAATGGTTGTTTGATCTACTACAAAACTGGGTTTATTTATCATTCTCTGACATTCATAAGGATACGCCAATACTGCAGATAGAATCAATGGATATTCCCTTATTGTTTGTTTATAATCAAAGTTGTTATTGTGCTTACATTTCTGTGCCTGCATTTTCCCCACACATGCACTTGAATACAACACGCCACAAGTCAGGGGGAAAAAGCCGCCAGCCATGTTAAAAAACCAATCAAATTAATATTTTATAATAATTCCATTATATTCATAATCTTGGGGCTGTATACTACCAAGCTTTATCTTTGGTTACAGTAATATTTTGAGACCTTCTGCCTTTTCCACTTTTGTTGGGACTTCTGTGCCCAATTTTAAACCGTAATACTCATGGCACTTATAAATAGATGAATGGTCTATAATTCCAAATACAATCAATAATCCTATAAAATTAATAATTTAGTCCGAGCCATAATTTAATTTCCCATATATTATTCAATTAGGAGATTTAAATCCGCCTGTCAAAATCCAAAAATCATTGGCTGATAAATGTACAAAAAAGCATTCTCAAAGCATGAAGTCCAATGATTCATCAAGTTTATTATCTGATAAGAAAGTTACTGGACAAAAAAAGCGTAAATTCAGCATGTCTACTTTTGATTCCAAAGATAATAGTAAAAATCCTTTGGGAAGAAAAAGGACTTACACTACGGGCCATATTTTTTCAGACATTTCGTGTGCCCCTAAAAACAAGAAAACAAAAGTTGTATCCAATGAAAATAAAACTTTGTACAGAAGATTAGACGGGGATGTGAAAAATGATGTTCTTACGAGTGAAAGTAAAGTTGGTAAAGTTGAAAAAGGATCAAGAGACCACATTAAATCAGAGACACGTAATGGAAGAGCTTATGCTGTATACAAGATACCTTCAGTTGCTCATTATGCTCTACCAACCAAAAGATGTAGCCAAACTGATATGGCTTTTTTAGGTGTCAAAGGCATTGCTTATTCTGCAACTGGCCTGGAAAAAAAAGGAACGGACACCCCTAAATTCGACGATGGCTGTTTATACCAAAAGTCTTATCGCTCTGATTTGTTTGTTGATGTAGCTATCGGGAAATTTGGTGTATTCAGAACATTTGTATGCAAAAAATGCCACCGGACATATAGACTTACAGGAAATGCTACCGGAATATGTGATTTATGCTATAAAGATAACCTTCCTGGTCTAAGAGAGACATATTTACAGTTTCTAAGCATTATGTCATGTAAAAACAGATCATCTCTCCATGGTAAGGAGCAAACGTCAATTGATGGATACTGCAAGTTTTGCCATGACTTTTACTTAAAACATAACACATATCCTATAGCCAGACAGATTAAGGAGCATTATAAAAGATGTGGGAAAACCTGTGACTGTTGTGGTGATTTCCTCAGTAACAGATCAAGTTTCAGCCCCTTCACTCTATTAAAAAGGTTTTGTCGATATTGTAAAAATCTCTTCCAAACTGAAAAGGTCTTCATATTATGCCCAGGGTGCGATAAATATGTTCCTACTCTATCCTGCCACTCGGTAGACGTGGGAGAAGCCGGTAAACGATGCCACAAAAAGTTCTGTCCCTCGTGCTTTGAGAAAATGAATAACGGTAAGATAAATGAAGTGCATTTCTCTCAACATGCAATGAAATGCTTAGTTCCTCATAAGTGCTATAACTGCAAAACTGTCATAACCTACAGCTGGACCCGCTTTCGGAATAGCTGGTCATGTGCAGCATGTACAGAATCTCGCCTTCATATAAACGAGCCGTCACGAACCATCAATGGAATTAACTTGCAGCGCAACCATCAAGAAATTAGTGCTTGGTTTAATACACATTTGTGTGTAAGATGTAAGGAATATAATCCTCCGTTAATTGGGTTTTCCACATGCATCGGCTGTGTATTGAAAAGTGAAGTTCATTTCCTGAATAAATCAACCGAGCAAAAAAGAGATTTAAGATGTATACATTGTGGACGAGCAAGCTCTATATTATGGTATATTGCCGGCGGAAGTTTGTACTGTGACAGCTGCATAAAGGATGACACAAAAGTTCTGCAGAACCCGGAGCAGTCCATTAAGGCAATTCCGAGAATAAATGGAGATAGATGTGAAATAAAGGGATGCAATTCTTGTGTTGGGGTGTCATATAATAGATACTTTCATATGCTTCTTTGCCACAACTGCAATAGCACTCTAATGGCACGCCGGAGATCAAACAAGCTCTTGAATACCGGTAAGGTATCCACGAAAATTAATGACAAAAAGCTAAAGGCCTCTATCCGTACCGACAAATACGAAGAGAAGTATTTATTAAACCGTTACCATCTACCACTAACATATCAAGGAATTCGTGTTCTTGACCCTGTTAGACAAATGGATCCATTTCTTCCTGCATTTGAGCATAGAAATTTCAAAGCAGTTTGTTGGGGCATGTTCAATTTTCATCATTGTTACGGTACATCACTTGATTATCAGCGCGATGGTAAATGGCTGGCTAGTTTAAGGTATACACGGACAGATGTTGAAGTCGCGGTATTTTTGGCAACATCAAACCAATACATACATCTGTATGAAAAGGCTAATGATGCGGACAACGACGGAGTAAGATTATGGAAGGCGTCCCAGAAATGCTGGTTAACAGATCTTACAAATAAGTTTGCTTATTATTTCAAAACAAGAAATCCATATTTCATCACTAATCTGCTTGAGCAATGTATAGCAATGACTATAGCCGTTATGTCCAATCCAGGGGATCAACCAGAAACATGGAATATCCAGGATTGCGCACATATGTATGAGATCATCGAAGATATGCAGAATGCATTGTTGAATACCGAATCAGAGAACTTCATTCATTATAAGTCATACGAGGAAATCAAGTCCAGAGAAAAATTACACAGCGATGATATAAAATATATCAGGGATTTATTCCTAGAGTTAAGCATCATCGGAGTCGGTGACAGAGCCATTACCATTCAAGGTCTAAACTATGACCAGTATATGGGATCGGATGATCCTATTCACAAGATAATTGGTTACATCAAAACCTTGAAAATACTAGATGGTGTGCCCCAGTGGTCACAGGTGAGCGATTTATTGAGTATGAAAATGTCATCAGAAGTGAAAACACGTACCAAATCCATATTGGTAGAACTTTATCAAATCGATGATAAAGACATTAATCAGCTTGCAAAGATTCTAAAGTATGGTACTATTCACTTTTTGAACTATTTCATCTTAAGAGACATAACTTTCGATTGGAATTCATCATTTGTCAGGATCTTGACCCTTCTAGATCTTAGTGATGAAGAGATCGATGATCAAATTATCCGACCTTTTGTTATTGATGTCATGCTGATAAGCTCTATTGGATCTCAGTTGGATGAATACAAAGACAATATTATTAATATCGCCCAGTATAAATGTCCTCGAATTTTACAAGAATTTGGATTTGAAACAAATAATAATCAATAATTGATGTTACGATTAACTGTATAAAATGTTCATTAAATAAAGATACTCAACCATAGTTTTTAAGATTCAATCTCAGAGTAGGATCTACTTCCAACTCCCTAGTAGCAAATACGGAGATAATACTAGAACATCTGGAAATCTTGTCGATGACTTCAAGGCAACTACGGTGAATGTCTTCGATAAGCTTGACCAATTTAATGTGTTCATCCATACTATAGAAAATGTCAATGTTGCTGTTCAATGGTACACTCTCTGTTAGTTTGTCTCTCTGGAGAATCCGATGCTTTTCTGCTCTAAGCAAATAAGTAAAGGTGATAGTTATCCACACAAGATATACACCTGCGATAACCGGATCAACATGAGATATATCATCAACGATTGAATGAAGAGCTTCAATGTCGAATCCAGTACTGAGAGTGCGAGCAATCCATTTCAACGCATTTAACAATACACAGACCCATTTATGAAGCGCCTGGCGATGCTTTTTTTCTATCCCTTTAATCGAAGGGATGGTATGGTTCTCTAGCTGGTCATATATAACAACAAATATTCTGCGAAGATCGGCGAAAAGTGAAGGATGCGCATTAATTTCTCCAATATTACTTCTACTAAAGCAATACCCTGAAATCACACACTTCCTACGCATTGCTAACCACATTTGTGTAATTGCCCAGTACATCTTGTACGTTACTCCGTAAGTGCAACTAATACCGCATTTAAGCTCGGTCCATGGACAAGAACCTTTTAGATATACTAATTTATCTAGTCTTGAGCTTCCGTCAAGCATAAATCGCAAGAGGATGATATGTTTCTCAATCCAATCGACACAGATCCATGCTATTTGCGCCTTCATCTGATCTTGCCAGTAAATTGAATACTGATGAGCATACAAAACACTTAGTGATTTACGCATAAGTTTGCAAACAACTCCTAGATCAACCCTCCACTTAGCATTAGGATTTAAGGCCATATAAATTATGGCAGGTAACAATTCAATTGTAACTAATTTTGGACGTTTCCCCTTAAACCGTGATTGCAACCATTTATCCAATCGTTGCAGACAGTTATCAAGCGTCTGTTGAATCTTTGGTTCATCGATACCATCAATTTTACTTGCTTGTGATTCCTTTAGAATAAAATGAGCACAGGCAGCTTCGGTAGCCAGATTGATAGCGTAATCATTTTTGAAGTATTTAATACAACAGGACAGCCAAAAAATCATACTGTTTGGTGCTGCTCCCACCAAATAAAAATAATTGGTGGTATCGGCCATTTCCCAAGCAAGAGTTTCAAAGTCATTTATGTACTGCTTGATGAAGGACGTTTTGCGTGCTTTACTAGCCTGATACCAATGAAAATCTATTTGGTGATAGCTCTTAGGTACAATGACGGTAAGACCTTTTTGTGCAGCCATATTTAATGGCATCATCTTAAATTCACCATTCAAGGATAGGCCTGGAAGTCTAGCAGCCTTGCAAGCTCTTTTGTACCAAACTCCTCTGCATATGCTGCATACGTCTGCTATTCCTCTGAAATCCTGATGCTTTTCATTGTTCGGAGAACTATTGCAAGATATACACGTCCGTTCAAGCTCTTCCTTGGTCAATGTCTTCAGCTCGTTGAACTTTTTCAGCTGATTATCAGATCTTCTGATATTATCAGGACTTCCATTAATTTGATCCCTGACTGGTATCAATCCCTTACTTTCTTTCAAACAGAGATGACAAAAGTAATCGTCCCCATGTTTGCACCATTCAATAGACACTTTTATATTGCAAGAAGCGCACCCCTCTGTTCTAGGACGTATAACATCACGGATTGCTTTAGTCGAAGAAGCTACAAGCCTGGTATGGTATTTTGGTAATGCAAACTCGCGTGTTGTCTGGGAGTAATCTGTTTCTAACCCACGCCTCTCACAGTTTGGGCATGGATCTTCACGTGTGCAATGTAACTGGAGCATGTTACACACCCTGCATGGGCCTCGGTCAAACACATTTTTTTTCTTCCTTTTAATGTTGTTTTTTCTGGGCTTTTGTCCTGGATATCTTCTTCTCTTAGTTTTTCTGGACTTTGACTGAATATTATCATTGCCATGAAATCTATCGGTATCAGTGCTTTTCAGAAAATCCATTATTGATAGGATTGAGTATAATGATAAATCTTAACTGATTTTCATGTATCCACTATCAGTGACGTTATTGATATATTATTAACTATTTATGTAGGAAATAATTGTATTCAGATAAGAGAGATCACATTCTCGGAGTACAGGGATTACATTCTCGGATTCCAGAAAATGGTATTCCAAAATTAAAACGGCCAATATTTTACTAAATTTGAATTTAAAATTTAGAGGTCTATAACATTATCCAATCTTCAGCTATAGATCTATTTTTATAGACTATATAGTGCCATAGATGTCTTTACTTCCCCATTTATGACCATCTTTATGAATCTTAAATAAAAGAACATTGATGCACAACTTAAAATCCATGTTCATAATTAGAACACCGATCGTCTATAAAGCTTTTTATAATACCATATTTCTATTGTAATTTAAGATAACTACTGCAAAATAAGAATATCATACCAAATGATCTTTATTAGTTCTTCTTCTCGTCATCCAATGGATAAACAGTTGGATCCCAGCAGAACTTCAAATCCTCATTTTTATTGTCCAATAACTTGACATCTTCAGATGACAACTTGAAGTCGAATACATCAAGATTAGGAGCCAATCTTGCCACATGAACCGTTTTTGGTAATGGAATGAAACCCCTTTCAATAGACCAGCGAAGCAAAATCTGTGCAGGTGTTTTATTATATTTCTTTGCCAACTTAACCAAATCTGGATCATCCAATTTCTTTCCATGACTCAAAGGAGAATATGCTTCCAAGACGATATTGTTATCCTCACAGAATTTAACAAGTTCGGACCTAGTTAACCAAGGATGGAGCTCTAATTGGTTTATCACAGGTTTAACTTCCAAATCTGGGTATGCAAACAATTCCTTAAGATGCTTGATTCCATAGTTAGAAACACCAATATTTTTAACGGTGCCTGCTTTAACTGCCTCCTGTAACGCTTTCCAAGTACCATGTCTCTTTTCATAGTTCGACTGAGGCGAATGAATCAACACTAGATCGATATATCCAATACTCTTTGTCTTGTTCAAAGAATCCTGTAAGGCCTTCTTCGTTTCTTCGTATCCATGATACTTATCGTGAATCTTAGTAGTGAAGAAAACATCCGATCTTTTCCTGGTCGAATCTTCACCAAGCCATTGTGCAATTCCCTCAGCAACGCCTTGTTCATTTCCATACCACTCTGCTGAATCCAACATCCTGTAACCAGCTTTCAATCCTTCATATGCGACACTTTTAGCCTGGTCGGCGGGCGTCAACCAAAATCCAAGCCCAATGGCTGGAATTGTATGTCCGGAACTTAATTTAACTTGAGGGATCGACATTGTTAAATGAGCAACAAAACTATTAGCAAAGTAGGTAGGAAAGGGTCACTATTTATAGAGCTGACAGCCACAATCAATCCACAGTTTTAAGTAATTGTGGAATAGAAAGGGAAAGAATTAATTCAACAAAAAAAAAAATAAGAAGCGCAGAGCCGAAGCCCTACGCGGGGCTCGAACCCGCAACCTTGTGATTAAGAGTCACACGCTCTACCGATTGAGCTAGCAAGGCACTTCACGCCGCACATGGGGCCTAGTGCTTATTTAAAATTAAAAAATTATGTTTGCAACAGTTTATCCATCTGGAACTAGTGAATGAGTTTCGGTATGCATAAGAAAACAAATTTTTTTGATTAATTTAAGGTATATCTTTAGTTTGTAGTTGTATCAAACTAACAAATTTAATATTGACATAATTAAAGATGTTAGATGAAACCAGGGGATATATACATGTTTAAATGTTCCTCCATCCTAGAAATTTCCTGTTTTAGTTTGAAAGTATATGAATGTAGTAATTAATGAAAGGACGGATATATTCTTTGATGCTATTTTCTTTCAAAATCCATATAATTACAAACCTAAGTTGGTACTTTCGTTCAAGTTCTTATAGTTACTACTAATAATAAAAAACCCATTGTAAAGTATAAAATAGAATCACCCATGAAAGTGAGTATTCACTTGGACTCATTACATAAATTTGTTAGATATTCAATCAGATTTTACACCGGGGATATCGATCCGGTGCGCCTTGTTAGCATAGGCATTATATGATATTTCGATGATCTGATTAGTTGGGAACCGCATGAATGGGATATCCGTACATGAAGAAGCCATTAAATAACCATAGAAAACTCTTATGATCGTTTCATCAGCTACTATAAGCACATCGTTATTAACTCTACCTGCTTCCAAGATAAGTGGCTCGACTTTTAAGGCCAAATCATGGTAACTTTCTGCCCGAGGATACCTATGATGATAAGGATCCTGTTGATGTTGAGTATAGTCCGTAGGGAATTTTTGCTTCAATTCTTCATCAGATAATCCTTCGGCAGCACCAGGATTAAGCTGAGTCAATTCTGGACGAGGTCTAACCGTTAAGCCGGCATCTTTAAATATAGAAGCAGCCTGAATGGTCCTAAGTCTAGTGGATGTCCAAACTTCGAGGTCATGTGGGAAACCTTGACCGGATCTACCATGGAAATGATTGATCAATGCATCGTACATCTTTTTAATATAGGAACGACCCGAATCGGTCAATGGAGGGTCGCTCTTAAATTTAAGTTTGTTATTGGAGCACCTTGCGAAATATACTGAACCGGACTTCATCTTAACGTTCATGATGTAGAAAAGAAGTTTAGTGGTAAGGAAATCATGACGAAGTTGATTGACAAGAATGGTAGTACCGAAGTCAACCGTACGAATCCACGTGAGTCGAGGCTCATGCAGCGATTGATACTTTTTTTTGAATTGGTCGATCAGCGCAATGTAGTCCTCCACAGCTTTGTCTGTATCCCAACCTTTATAATCGGGAGATTTGGTAGCATCTCTGATATTTGATTGCAACAGTTTAGGATCATGGACGATACTTTCAATGAAGACCGTTCTCACATTATGAGACTCCATCTCCCGTGATAAGTCTTCTCTTTCATCACTTCTGCCATTGACACCATCAAATATGGCGACTTGGCCTTGATCATTATCGAAGAAAGTTTGCATATCACCAATGACGACCTGTCTGATCTTTTCCCTGGTACCTTCATTTGCCGACGATGGCGACTCCTTGTAGTGGCGACGATAATCTTCGAAATGGAAAAGATTCGCCCGTACTCCCAACCACCGAAGATACCGGCACAGACCAATGGCCAAACTTGTCTTGCCCCTTGCAGGAAGTCCACAAATCACTATGCAGACAGAACCTGCATGGAACATCTGTCCCGACTCCGTGGAATACATCTGTGCAGGAGAAACATGGAATTTCGAAATGGCATTATGAATTTCATCGACATCTTTTAACAGTGTCAGTGGTTGGTCTTTCGCAACCGGATTCCATCGATGATTCGTCCGTGCAGAGTAGTTGCCCGGCTGTTTCGGGTCTTCGATATCTGCAATGTCGGACATGACGGACGATGACGGATAAGCCTATAATAGTGACAGATTACCTGACTGGTTTTAATTTTTCATTTTTTATTTTATTTTATTTTTTTTTAGCTTTTCATGTTTTGTGGGGTAAAACGCGGGGTCCAGTGATTCAGTCAAAAAACTTAAAGCAACTAAAAACTGTTGCTGCTACTTCGAGTTTCTGTCATCTGTTGGTATTAAATTACTAGATAAATTGTAGAGATGCTTCTGTCATTAAAGCCGAATATTAGTCTTCATACCTGCGCCTTCATATAGAACGGTCAACTCAAACTCCCCTACACCTATCTTCACCAAAGCCTGAGTAGTCACATCCAATTCTCCATTCAATGCCTTCCTGAGAATATCCGCACCCATCCCAGTTCGTTCCACAGTCACCGGAATGCCAGGTGTATCGGAAACCCCAGGCGGTATGGTCACGTGCGTTTCCCCACTGACGTAGCCCAACGTAACTCCATCGTGTGATGCCTTCCCTTCGATGATGGTGATATCAATAGGTTCATTCTCTATCGGATTGTACACCTTCAATTCGATCTCACTTAGTAGGATATGAAGTGTGGAGTCCAAAATCAGCGACGCCAACTGCGGAATACCGAGATCCATCCGTACGTTCTGTAACATTGCAGTAACGCTCTCCGACTCGGAAACACTCAACCCTTTGATTCCAATATCGGGCGATTGTCCGGAAATGTATCTTCCCACCATTTCTTCGAGTTTAGTCTTACCGAAAATTGCGTCCTCTTCTAAAACCAATACCATACTGACATTACCCGTCTCGGTCAGCGTGAAGTCACGAATTCCGATCTTACCAATCTTCGTATTCATGTAATTGATCTCAAACGCAATCCACTCAATGTAGTTGTAGAGTGTTGTATTGGTAGGGTTCGTAATATTGACATCAACCGAAAGAGATAGAGAACCTTCCTTGGAATCAATCAATCTGACACTCCCCAATTCAACACTGACGTTATAGTTTTCCTTGGGTACCCCGGCACTGAAGTTCAGAGGGAGCCCTTCAAAAGTAGTATTAACGACGGGAGATCTCACTACAAAATCTGCGGTAACCAGACCAGTCAGATTCCATTCTTTTCCCACCATCTTCCCTAACGCAGGGGCCACTTTTATTGTGCCATGAGGTTCCATGCCGAAACCAGACGAAATATGCGATTCACACCACGGCAACTCAATTTCCGCCAGCTTCTGCCTACTCCATATCGTCATTTTACCACGGAATTCATCCACACTGAAACCCCGATCCTCCAGGGACCCTGTAAGGTTGGCCTTGAAATCGATATTTCCATGCGAGATTCCAACTTCGACCTGATTGACATCAACGCTCTTGACCGGATTTGACGGTAGTGGCATCTGCTTCTGGCTAATGGGGACCCTTAACTGGAGATCTTTGATTCCGCCAATATAGACATTTGCTTCATCGGTCAAATAGTCAGTCACGAGCTCGTTGAGTGATTTACAAGGCGGCAGAAGCTCAGGTGATATATCAACCGTGTAATTGAAGGGGATCTTAGTTCCGGTAGTCAAATCTAGACTGGTAGGTGGAATACTGACATTACCGATTGGGGCCACCCCATGATCCTCACACGTTGGGATACCAATAGTCCAGTTGGTCTGGGGGATATTCACCGCAACGGGATAATCCAATGGTGGGAGATGTAAGGAATCGTCGATTCTTATGTTATCCTCCACATATTCAACCACTTGATCCACATCAAGAAGCATTTTGTATCTGACCAATCTGCCGGATATGACGGAAATGTGTAACTTTTGCTCCGATATACGGTTGAAAACATCTGCACAGACGACTGGATCAACTGTATAACTCACATTTTTGAGCTTGATATGGTTTATATGCCCAGGTTTTAAGTCGACATCAAACCTAGAATCAATATCAATGCTCATGAGTCGATTACCTTCAACGGCTACATCCACCCGTCCAACATCCAACCCGATACTCCCTAAGATCTTGCCAGTTTGTGCCAAAAACGAAAATCCTGGCTTATATTGGAATGCGTAAGATCCATCAATGCTTAAAAGAGGTGGATCCACATTTACTGTAGCGTTGTTGAGTGTAAAAGACAGTATCTGCGAATAGGCAGAGATACAATGCCGAATAAAGCCAACAAACGCTAGTGCCAATAGAGCAACTATCAATATAGGTACGAGCCATCGTCTCTGTCTTTTAAGTGGCTTTGGAGTTAACAAGGGCTCAGTCTCATCTGGCTGGTGATCCAGTTCTTCATGTGATTCATCATCCATTTCGATACAGCTTCGTTATGTTAGCAAGAATGAATAGCGAATTCTTTATTAAGATGAACATATATATTTGCTAGAATTTATGCAATTATGCGGCCGCAAATGGAAATATATGCTACCTGACTTTATTTCTATTGTATACATAGTATTATAACTTGGTGATCTATAGCTTCGAAATCTCTGGGTCTAGATATGATTCCAAAATCTTGGCAGATGGCGCAGCAGTTAGTGGGATCCCACATTTCCACTCTCCAACCTGGTTGATGTGCTCTCCAGGAACTGTTGTGTAATCTCTGGCTTGTTCTCTATCAATATAGTCCTGTAGTTGATTTCCATACTGGAATCCAGGGATGGCTTTAGCATCTTCAACGGTTTCAATCTCTTTATCCAAATCATCAAATTCAGAATGTTCATATAAAAAGTTCGAAACACACCGCTTGATCGAATCTTCCTCTTTTGGCTTTGACTGGCTTTGTAGATGAACGGCCAACACACCATGACCGGCAGGATTCAATACCTTTTCACGGTAGAATTTCTTGGCTTCATCCAAGCTGAATCCCTTCAATAGAGCCGAGTCCGTTTCACGCCTATCAAAGTCATAGAAGCCGGACGCAATACGGTTCCAGAACCGTGTTCTCTGTTCTTTGATGTTCTTTACTTTTTGCATCTTCTTCGTCACTAGAGCACTTACATGCTTAGCAAACTCTTCCTCACTCATAGAATCGATCTTTGTGGCCTCCTTGATGATAAACCTTTGGACTCTCTCGTACAAGTAAGCAGTACTGCGTTCACTCTGCACTAAGAATCGAAGCCCAAATGTCGTTCTGGTCTCTCTAAGACTCGAAAAGACAACGTAACCTAGCTGCTCCTTGGTTCTAAGACGGTCAAAGAATGGCTCATGAATGATCTGTGCCACTAACTCTGCCATCACTCGTTCTGGACCGTCGGAAATATGTCCCAATTGCATGTACATTTCAAGACACGAATTGATATTATCCGGGTCATCGTTTGGTCTTAAGAAGTGATAAACTTTACCCTCCGGTAAATCTAACGAACGTCCCCTTGTAAACTGTGAGCGACTAAGTGGGATAGACCGATGAAACTTCTTCATTGCCATCTGCCCGATCTTCTTGGTATCAGCTTTACTATAGTTACCCAATGCCAACACTTCAATAAAACAGCTATCAAACAAGCTGGTAACATAATTACGGAGTGCTTCAAAGGTGACACCATCGAAAACTTCCAACTGATCATCGACCAACCATGAATTCTCATTGATGAGACCCGAAACCATTGGACCAACCTGATTGTAAGGAACGGTGAAGCCAAAATTCTTCAAGTTCTTGAGCATTTTTTCTCTCAAAACAGAGAATCTGGCACGTCTATCTTTATCCCATAGGTCAGAGCATGGATCGGTGAATTGCGCAAGTCGACCGAGCAACGTATCCAACAAGACTTCTAACTTGTCCGAGAATCCTGTAATCCTAAGACTCATTCCATCTCTGGCAAGATCAAACTCATGGGAGAGACCTGCAAGTGAGGCAAGATACGAAGTCCCATTCAAATCATCATCCAATACATCGAGGAAAAGAGATAGAAGTACAGAATTCAACGGGGTTGAGGTACAACCGGGAAGGTTAAACTTGAATACTAATGCGGATCTTGGACCTGCAAGTTTAGTATTAATCCTGTACCAGAGCTTACATCTAGAATCAGCCTCGATCAACTTCGGATACTTTGGTTCGATCGAAGGGGTAGCAGCCAACGAAAAATCGGTAGGTAGATAATTGTTATGTGGTGGGAGATGGAATACCTTATTTTGATGTGCTCCATGGGAGATCTCCTCGAGCGAACTTTTTAGAGCGTCATCAATCGATTGAGTTTTATAGACAGTGTTGTACCACTTCTCGTGCTTAACGTCACTCATCTTCTCAAATGGTTCTTTAGCAACAAGCATGGCCTTGAAGTTATGAGGATTCAAGTACGATGCATATTTTGTAATTAGATTTGGCTCAAACTTCCGCATCAATGACAGACTAAGGAAATGGGAAGATGGAATTTCACCTATTTCAGGAACACCTTTGCGGTTTGCAACTGGGTCTTCCAATCCAGTATTATAGTACCGTAATCCATGCAAGCTTGAGGCCAACCTCGATGCGGTGGCACTACTACTAGCCTTCTGCCTGAATCTGAAATTGGCAAGACTCTGATTTCTCATCTCATCAAAGACCCATTTCTGGGGCTTTTCATTCTGTAACATCGTACAGTACTTAAAGATATCGGCGATTATCTCCTTATAATGATTCAATCCTTCTCTGGTGAGATCGACACCAATAACAAACTCACCGTAGCTACTAGAGATCACAGATGGACCGGCACTGAGTCCGGTAGCCCATTTCTTTTCTTTGAAATGGTAGAGAAGCGATCCTTCAGACTCATGGCCGATCAAATGCGATAGGTACCGGCTGGGATGCGATTCCCAGTACGGTGAAGTATCCGGAGCAGGGAAAACCAGTTGTAAGCTTCTCATTTCTTTGATTGGTTTGGCAACTAGCAATTGGGATCCATCAAATTTCGCATTTTGATAGGGAGAGTTCGAATAGAATGGGGCTGGTAAATCTTTATTGACCACATCCGAAAATCTACTAACTGTCCAATCAGTCAAGTTATCAAGGGTTTCATTTGAAAGAACAACAAGTCTCATTAGGTTTGCGGAATAGTGGGATCGATGGTATTTGAGCAATTCCTCACGAACGTCGACTCCGTCTCCAGTCAATGTAGACCTATTACCTGTTGAAAATCCATGATACGGATGGCTGGCGCTGGTTCCGGATTTCATCAACTGATACAACCGCCAGTCGTCATTCTCGAGGTTCTTCTTGTTTTCCGAATCGACGGCATTGATTTCCCTGTCTTTACCACTTGCACTGAAGAGTGGGCAGATGAAGAACTGGGCGAATCTATCCAAGGCACCTTGCAATGCATTGTTGGCAACTTCGAAATAGAAGTTTGTGTGCATGGAAGAGGTGTAGGCGTTGGAGTAACCCGAATTCTTAGACAAGTAAGAGCCATACTCGTTTTCCGATGGGTATTTGGTGGTACCCATGAATAGCAAATGCTCACAGAAATGGGCGAGACCGGGCAAATTCGGTGGGTCATTGAAGGCACCCGAATTGACATCCAACGCAGCGGCGGACTTGTCGGTTGTTGGATCATGGATCATAAGTGCCACCAGACGGTTGGGCAATTCGATCAGTCGATAGGTACGGTCGTCGATGTCTGGCTTATCCAGAGTATCCGATAGGACTTTGTATGACATACTTGTTATATATCTATGCGAAATAAGCGGTCCAATGACAGAATGCGATCGTAACATGTATATGGATATACACGCTTAGCTAGCAGATAGTGGTGTAAATAGCGGAGAAACTCAAAGTCCCTCGAAAAATAATTATATAGTACATACAACGAAATCGATTAGAGATATTATTATTATGATTATTAATTTTACACGGTGTCGTCATCGAATTGCCACTTGGTATACTGAGGATTCACAGGGGCACTCCTACAGTAGTCATCATCACCAGGTGGGCGGGTAGCTATGGTATTTCCGGCAAGCATACTTTGGATGGACATTCCAATACTTTGCAATCCATTTGCTGGGGACCAGCCATCGTAGAGTAGATTTAGGCAGATATGACCGTTTGAGTAGATATGTGGATGGATTGGAATCTTGAATCCACCCCTTGTAATAAACCGCACTTCTGGCGGATCGAACGGATATGTTGGTGAGGGTCGTATGAGCAATCTGTATGTGTCTGGATACAGATCACTATTCAACACTCTGATATCGATATAGAGGAGTGACAGATCGTCTGGTTGTGGTTGAACCAACGTGAGGATCGAGCTTGATTCGAAGGCTCGAACATCCTTACATAGCCTTTTAATGGCCCCTCGTTTAAGCTGATGCGAACCCATGGAGAATAGAAGTGGTGGTGAATGGGTAGGGAGAGATCAGATAAATCGTTAGATAACAAATGATAATGAAGGCACACCGGTGTAGGGATGAACGTACACATGATTCTGTCCACGTGATGCGGAAATCTAAAAATAGATCCCAAGCGGAATGACGGGATTTCGGCCTAGAACGTAGATGGAACAGATCAGGCGCTTGGGACAGTTTAATGGATAAACTTTAAACACTACCACCAAATAAACAAAGCTACTAGGTTATTATTCACCGACAAATTCATCTCTGTGCTTTGTTGCACACATACTACACTTTTGTGAACCCTCCTTTACCTATTCGTCGACCCATTCCTTACTGAGTAAACAAACTTCTATTTATTTCCGCATAACATTTTTTTTTCTGGATTTTTTTTTTTCTAATTTTTTTTTTTATTTATTTATTTAAATCCACCTTTGATTTTCTGTTCTTCCCCTGCTATTTAACACTACTCCTATCCCTAGGTTTCTTCACTGCATTTTATATCACTTAGATACCCTTATATTGCATATACAAATATGAAGTCCTCTACATTCGCTCTATCGCTCGGTGCCATTGCCGCCTACGTTGCACCTGCCCTCGCTGACACTCCACCAGCCTGTGTTTTGGCATGTGCCGAGAAGGTCGTCAAGGGATCTTCTGAGTGCTCCACTTTGAACAAGATCGAATGCGTTGCCAACAAAGAGTATGGTGACTTCCAGAACTGTCTTTCGTCGATATGCCCAAGTGACGTTGCAGACAATGCCGAGTCTTACTTCAAGTCTCTTGCTGCCTCTCTCGGTGCTAACACAAGCAACTCGAAGTCGGCTTCGAAATCTGCTTCCTCCTCTGCATCATCATCATCAGCTTCGTCGTCAGCTTCATCCGCTGTCTCATCCTCATCCGCACCAGCATCTTCATCATCTGCCAGTGACGGAACCGAGACTTTGACCTCCACCACTTGCCCAGAATCAGAGACTACAGTTACCCCATCAACTTCATCCGTTGCATTAACTTCAGTCACTTCTGCTGCTCCTGCCACCTCTGCAGCCCCAGAGACTTCTTCTGCTGCTCCAGCACCAGCATCCTCGTCAGCCTCATCCACTGCTGCCGTCTCCACCATCCAGACCGCCAACGGTGCTGCTGCTGACGTTGCCTCCTACGGAGCCGTCGCTGCTGCCTTCGGTGCAATCGCTATGGGATTGTTCTGAACGTTTAGTTCTTTTTTGTTCTTTTTATGACATCTTTGCTTCAGGCATTAAATAAACCGTTTAAATAAATTATTGAAACGCGAACAGTAGAAAAAAAAAAATAAATATATGTAAATAAATGGAATGATCTGGCGCTAAAGTTCACGTAGGAACCATCGGTATACACTGGCTATTTCACCTGTACTGGTCTACATTGCGTTACATTTGTCCATTATCTACAACTTACATTAGAAATCAAATATGCCGTTCGATGCATTACCGCTGGACCAATATAAGGCAAACTACGCTGCCATCATTCACGGTAAGCCAATGCCGTACGGGAACATGAAGGGGAAGGTGTTGGACCGTGAGCTGTTCCGGCGAGACTATGATGATTTTGATCTACTCCTTCGTAAGAACGTTCCAGCAAAGTATGCGCTGTATTTCAAAGGTGATAAGCCATACAATCTAAGTCCGGTCAAGAAAACGAAGCCCAAGATTCCATCGGTCAACGTTAAGGACTCACAGGACCTGCAGAGCCACCAGCCGCTAAAACAGAATCTTTTCAAGAGTGACGAAGATCTCGATTCCGACGAGGAACCTAGTTACAACTACTTGGTTGCCGAGACGGCAGACCGAAGCGGATTGAGCGAACTCGTGAATGGATTGGTTCGTAAGCTTCATCGGTTGGAGGGTGAAAATAGAGCATTACGCAAGATCAGCGAAGAACAAGTTGAGAGAGAAAAGTTGGAGACGAAGAAAAGAGCCAAGGTGGCCATGGATGAAAGGGAGAAAACAGGTATGAAAAGCATAGAACTCGTGAGACAGTTTCAATTGAAGCTTGCCAAGTATAAGAGAGAGAATGAGAAGTACAGAAGAGAGAACGAGAATCTTGAGGCCAATCTGAGTATATTAAAGAATGAGTACAGGAAATTAGAGAGACTATACTATGAGAATCAGGGATTGGATCGTGAGGAAAGAGCCACAGCGGCATCAGCACCGGCTCCAACAACAGCTCCAGTAGCACCACAACCAGCTACAGTACCAACTCCAATAGCGCCAGTTCCAACAGTAACAGCAACCTCACAACCACCGGCTCCTTCAATTCCAGCCTTCCCTGAAGAGCTGCCAGATAAGATCGCAGCTAGAGTCGTTGAAGAGATGAAGAAGATGCAGTTGAAGTCCGAACCAATAAAGCAGGCAGAACCAATAAAGCAGGCAGAGCCAATGAAGCAGACGCGGATAAAACCGGCGATTCAACCTTCCAGTATACCAACAAGGGAGCCTCTCGCCAAGAACTGCCCGGTGTGTCAGGAACCAGCCGACTTGCTAGACGTGATTCTTGGGTCCAACCTGTCAGCCAAGCAGAAACGAACGATGATTGACCAGATCAACCCGAGATCTCGAAGCTCCAGCGTGAGCTGGGTGGACTCGGAGCTGGCATCTCCACAGACGAGTCGGGTATGGTAATCTATATAACTAATGCTTTCTGCGAGATTTCTTCGACTTCTTTTTGTTCTTGGTAGTTTTCGTAGTCTTCGTAGGCTCATGGACCGGCTTTTCCTCCTCCTTCTCGTCTGGCCTGTTCGCCAAGATGCTGACAATACCGTGGAACTCCAGCGTCTTGTCACCTCCCGCTATCGATGCCTTCTTCGTCAGCGCGGAACCTCTTGTGCCAAGTGCGTTGATGATTCTCGCAGCGATTTTCGAGATCTCCGTATTGTACGTGAGGGTGACACCGAGCTTGGAATTGTATGTGATGAACTGGGTCTGCTGGGGGAGTTTCCGGCGGATCACGACCCGCGTCGATTCCGGATCCGCAGATGAAAGCTGGACGGATTTCTCGATATATGTGCTTGCGTGGTGGAGTAAAGTCATCGGTGGTGTGACAATGGTTACGGACCAGTTACTGCTGGTTGAATGGAAAGCTGACGGAAATTATTTTTCACTCTCAACTTTAATTTTTCACTTTTCTCAATTTTTCAAAAGTCTCGATTTTTCATAAACTACTCACCGTAAATTTCATAGCCTTAGACCGCATACATTCTACATTTGTGCACACTAATCACCTTTCTAGAGATGCTCAATCGTACCGTAGCATCATCGGCAGCGAAACTGGTGAGATTCCAGCGCTGCTCTGTCAGGGGAATACCGTATGCTTTCGTCAGACACTACAGTGAAGAACGTGTGCCTGATCAGACGACGAAGACACCGGAACAGCCAAAGAAGGCTGCCCAGCACTCCTTCAAAAGAGAACCAGTCACTTCGTTTGCTGAAGCGCAGAGGAAGAACTTGTCTGTTGTTTCGCAGGCAAATATCCTCGTCAAGGACCCGGAGATGGATGCCACCTCGATCCTTACCAATCTCGAGGCCATCCTATCAACATTGAAAGCTGATGCAGAGGACCCGGCAAAGGCCCAGTACGCTTCCTCCGCCGAGGAGAGAATGCTACGCTCATCCATTTCTATGGGACATCGGTATCTTACCAGGTTGCACGAATTGAACGCTGCTACTGGCAACGACCAGGTGCCTGACTCGTTACTCTTCAGCCGTCTTGTTTCGATCTTCTCCCGCTATGGAATGCTTCACATTTCGCATCTGAATAGAGTGCTTGAGACGATGCTTTCGGAAGGTAGCTTCTCCAAAGCCTTGAGCACATGGATCGAGTCCCTTGAGTTCTTTAAAGCCCATCCCGATCGTATGATCGATGACCGTGAACGCAAGAACAGG
Source organism: Brettanomyces custersianus (assembly GCA_012295335.1). Lineage (NCBI taxonomy): Eukaryota > Fungi > Ascomycota > Pichiomycetes > Pichiales > Pichiaceae > Brettanomyces > Brettanomyces custersianus. Next base: position 1,106,438 of record JAAVTW010000004.1, on the reverse strand, counting down.
AGGAGACCAATGCTTGTTTCCAAGGACACCTTCTTCTATGGTGGATTGGCTGCCTATCTGCTTTCTCTCACCGAAAACTCTGCCAAACTCGATCCTGAGTTCGTCAAATTGATCCTAGCAGACTATGGCGCTCGTCCTACCACCCGTAAGTTTGCCTGGTACTTGGGAAGCACCCGTCTCCAGACTGCTCAACGTCATACTGCCACTGCCGCACTTAATCGGTATTTGGACGATACCGTTGATTTCAACAGCGCTCGCGCATGGCGTGCAGCTTTGAAAGCCGCAGAGGATGATAAAGGTGCCAAGATGGAACGTATGGTGACCGATAATATCGCCCGCGCACATAGAAAGGGCCAAAAGCTAACGGAAGACACCTGGGGTAAAATCATGCAGATATACAACGTCGGTGGTAACTACCAGGCTGCTCTCAAGACGTGGGCAGAGGCCTCTGCTACAATGAAGCCTTCTGTGTCGATGTGGAACCAACTCCTGATCGCCAACGCCCGTTCAAATGCACCAAAAAGACTGTTGCGTGTGGAGAGTGTTTGGAAATTGCTTCAGGGATCGGTTGAACCGGACGCAGAGTCCTACCGGGCTTTAGTTAAGGGATACGTACTATGCGGTGAGCTTTCCAAAGCCATGGAGATTGTTGGTGAATTAAAGGAGAAGAAGCCAGAGCTCGTCGATGATTTACTCAAGGAGGACTTGGTTGTGGGACTGTTGGAGAATGGCCATGGAAAAGAGGCAGATGAATTGTTCAGAGCCTACATGAGAGAGAACGAACAGGCAAAGGAGGTTAAGCAGAAGAAGGTTAAAGAGGAGGTTAAAGAGGAGGCCAAAGCTAAAGAAGCTAAGGAAGTTAAGGAAGATAAGGCTAAGGAGAGTAAAACTGAAGTTAAAGAGAGTAAAGCTGAGGTCAAAGAGAGTAAAGCTGAGGTCAAAGAGAATAAAGCTGTGGCTAAGGAACAGAAAGCATCCACTCCTAATTCTTCGCTCTTCCACCCATCTATCCGTCTCTACAACAAACTTCTTCACTTCTTCCTCAAAACGAACAACCTCAAAAGAGCTACACAAATCATCGACAGCCTCATTCAGGAAGGTAAATCCAACCGTAGACTTGCGCCAGATGTTGCTACTTGGACTACCGTTGTGGATATCGTTCTCAAGGAATCGAGACAGATGGGTGCATCACCGGATTTCATTGTTAATGAACTCCAGAACATTCTAACGTCGATGAAAACAAGTGGAGTTAGAATGAACGAAGAGGCACTTACAATGCTCATCTCTAACTTGACTAGGAATCCAGAGACTGCCGAACTCGGTTGGCAATTCTTTGAGTTCATGCGTCAAAATAAGATGCGTATCTCAGCGGTTGCTTACACATCAATCATCTTTAGTGAATGTGTCAACGGACGTATGGATAGAGCATTAGAACTCTTCCAACAGGGATTGACCTCTGGAATTAAACTTAGACCACAGTATTATAACTTGATCTTCAAAGGTTATTCGGATCATCCTAATGTTGACTCTACCATTAAATTCTTTAGATTCATCGATGGTAAAACTGCTGGTAAATCGGATATGAGACCAAACTTCTTTACTTTCTACTATATGTTGAGAGAGGCCCTATATGTTGGTGACGAAGAGTTCACCTCATTCGTTGTGAGTAAACTTCATGATGAGAACTTACATTCGTTTGGAAGGATCGATCCATTATTGGATGAAATCCAATCTAACGGTATAGAGATCCCATCCGATCTCAAACAGAAAGCTCATAAATCTTTCTTACAATATGAGAACATGTAAATACATACAAATCGTTTCAATATATCTCTTACTGTATATATATACTTTTTTTTTTCCTTAGTTTGCGTACTGTTCCCATCCAGCAGGTTTCTTAAGACCCTTAACTGCATAGTACCTGTTGACACATGAGTAACCCTTGAAAGTAAAGTCATCCTTAGGATTACATGAACATTTATGAGTCAATCTAGTCTCCTCAGAAACTGGACAGTTGGTGAATGGAACATGGTAGTATCCAACATCATCAAAGAAATGGATCTTTTCTCTTGGAAGGAAGAGGGATGCAGCAATCGAATGCACTGGTGCATCACCCCATCTTTCATAGAAGAAACCACCGGCATGGTCCAAGAAGTCGAAATACTTGGAGTAGGCTTCTGATCTCCAGAAACGTAGATCTCCCACTTCGAAATTGGACCAATAGTGACATCCATCGTAGCTGGCACCACCATCTTCGGAAACGAAATCCAGAAGGTTGTTCTTTGCAAGATACTGAGGATTTTCCTTAACGAATTTCTTGGTTGTATCCCAAAGGGTTGGGATAGTCTCTTTATATTCAGGAAGCGAGATGGTGAATCCATAGGCCAACGAATTGTCTTGGAAATAACGGAACACATCGTAGTCGATATCACAGAAGATCTTGACACCAGGTTCAACACGCCAGTAGTAATCAAAGTCCATCATCAGTGGGTGTCTATAGAAGAAACCGGATTCGTACCGGCACATGTGACGGTACGAGATCGAATCTCCATAGATAATCTTCTTCCGGCCCATTTCCTTCCGCACTTCGGCAGCCTTATCAACATCGATCCAACTTGGGAATCCCCATTGATCCTTGCTGATCTTACCGTAGTGAGTCTTACCGGAAACGAGTGCAGTGGTGACCTTCTTGAAGTTCTCATCCCAGTCGTCATCGTTCAAAAACACCCAATCGTAGTGGAACTTATGGTTGAATCGATCTTCGACCTGTCTAATGGATCCAATCAATTCGTACAAATCACCATTTCTAGCCAATGTCACGAAAGTAGCCTTAACCTTATGCTTTTCATCAACGACAGGTTCGTCGACATAAACCTTAGGAACTTCGGGCTTTCCTGCACCGATACCTCCGTTACCTCCTTTGTATGGTGCTGCCGGGGTTTCCTGATGCTTCTTGGAAGCTTTAGCATCGCTTCCTTTAGAATTCAATGCATCGTCCTTGACAGAAGCCTGATTCCTGGTACTGCTCTCCGAAACAGAATAGGAGGCTGATGATCCTTGAGTGAGGATATAACCACAGAGGATCAACAGTAAGGCTAAGAAGCCGAACCGCACTATTCTGGCGTTTGCTCTGGCCATGTTTTTGCTCGTGTAGCCAGAAGAAAGTGTATTCCGTAAAGAGGTAAGGTACAACTGTCCAAAGAGAAATTTGATGAAAAATAAAAAAAAAAATAAAAATAAAAAAAGAATAAAATTGAATAATACGAGCAAAATCGAAAACTCGGTTTTTGCAGTTGTGTCAATCACCATTGCTTAAAAGATGAGGTAAACAATGGGCGCTAAACAATGGGGAATCGTTAAATATACAATAGGTTTATTCTTTTATTGTTCACTATGTATGATGAAGAAGCAGCTTTTTTTTTAGTTTTCTTTCTCTCTCTCTCTCTCTCCACTGCTATGCTAATGAATGATATGTAAACTAATTGGGATTAGATGACTCTGCCGCTGCTAGAATTGAACTTCTACGACTGGCTGCCGCTTGACGTTTCTTTTCCGCCTTTTCCCGACGCATCTTCTCTTTCCTGTGTGCCGTCTCTGCTCGAAGTTGACTCTTTCGGGAGTTCCGTAACTCATCGTTTGAATTCTTCTTCCTGTATAGTCGAGCAAACAAATCGTAATCCTTTGGCTTTTCCTGTCTTGAAACCTCCATATATTTCCGACTACACGACTGCGATGTAGTAATGGTCCAGTCCCTTAATGGATCACATGTACATTTGGCCTTACGTAATAGTTCTCTGTCGAGTGGGCACGTACCTGCCACCGTATGCTGATATGAGATATCTGTAAAGGCATGCACTTTTTTTGGTGGGAGAATCAATGACACCGCAATTGAATGAACCGGTGCATCTCCCCACCTTTCGTAGAAAAATCCTCCTGCATGGTCCAAATGTTCGATATATCCATCGTACAAATCGGATCTCCATAATGACAAGTTGGCAATTTCGAAATTCGTCCAGAAATGACACATATTGTAGTCACTACCACCGTCATCACTGACAAATCCTAAAAGATCATCTTTCGATTCATCTGCAAGTGGAAGCTGTGGACGAATACTTTCGCTATCGAAATATTCCATCGACGTTGCCCAAAGTGATTCCACAGTAACTGGGAACTCCTCGAATGCAATGGTGAATCCATACATGGTACCTGTGTCGGCCATATATTTGAATGGATCCTGTAAGATATCACATTTATAATCGATTTCTGGTTCCACACGCCAATACAACTCATAGTCACTCATGATTGGGTGTCTGTAGAAGAATTTCGAGTTGTATCGACACATATGACGATAACTTTCACTCTGACCGTAAACGACATTTTGGAATTTCCTCGATTCTCTTGCTGCCAATGCCTGATCTTGATCGATCCATGATGGATATGACCAATGCTCATGTGGGATAATACCATATCTGGCGGTACCTGAAACCATTGAGGATGTCACTTCAATGAATTCCCGGGAAAACGGCCGATCATTAACGAAGACCCAATCATAGTTCATTCTATGGTTGAATCTAGACTCCACTTTCTGAATGGATTCGATCAATCCGTAAAGTTCGGAATTTCTAACAAGCGTGAAGAATGTAGCTCTAGGAACTTTATCTGGATTACCGTAGGTACGCTTGACGATTCTGGCCTGTTCATATGGGCTATAAGTCTCCTGCATGCTACCGACGTAACCTTCTGGCACAGGAGCCTTACCTGGTCTCGTGTGATTATCATTATCCAGCAGAGTACCATATAGTGGATCATCATTATGCTTATAACGGCCACGCCACGTTGGGTCATTCTCTCTGTCCTTAGCCCTTTGAAGAGCAATCTGTAATTCAGAATCAGTTAAATCCTTAACTTTTTTCTTGTCGATTTCATCGGCGTCATCTTCACCAGGTTGATCTTGACCTGCAATCAAACCTGCCACCTCATCGTTAACTTCAGGCAACTCTTCCTCTTCCACCAAATTTGCCTCGGAGTTGACCTTTGGAACTTCGGTTGGACCGGATTCCTCCACTACGGTCGTCACACCAACTCCATCACCTTTACTATACATCTTCCCCATTCCGAGAATCCAATCTTGGGTAGTCTTTTGACGATCTTTCGAAGAAAGCAACGAAATCGCCAACACTAGTCCAAGCACTACCAACACGATAATCCGTAATCGGATCGTCCGGACCATCATTTTTGCCTTGTGAAGCTTCGAAACGGAATCTACAGATGAACCAAAAAACTGAGAGGAAACGGATTAAGTTTTAAACTGACTTCGAACGTTACATCAAACGTTAAATGAAGCGAACAAAAAAAAATTCTCTATTCCATTGTTTAACACAACATTTTATCCACGGCTTATCATTACTATAATGCACGAATTATCGCTATAATGGGTAACCATGCCAGATGCGCAATCAGACAATTACCGCTCCCATGGTGATGGAAAACTTTTCATTATTTTTTCCTTGTTCTATAGATAGAAATTTCACGAGGAAAGCGAGCCAATCACATTAGTAATTATTATTTTCTACACGGGGATGTAGGCTCAGCTGGATCACCGAATGCATTGTTTGCCGGCGTCTCGGGATTCACATGTGCATATACGATTAATTTTTATTTTAAGCCTTATGTATTATTATTATGATCATCATTGCTTCTTTAGCTTTTCGGTTCTTCTCGTTTCTTTAAACATTCTGGCAATACCTAATAAAAGAATCGTTAAAAATGGTCCTAATAGCGGCATGTACACAGCCATCTTATGATCCTCCGGGAAGTACGCCTGCTGCACCATATCTTTTTGGAAAAATGCCTTATCCGATAGTGTAAGTGCTCTCGATGATAATTGATTTGCTAGCACCCACCACTGTGGATCAGATCTTTGCATCAATTCGGTCGTTTGATCGATCAATCGAATCGTCTCATCAACTGCCTTTAAAGAAACTTCCGGAATTGGTATCGTCATCAATTGTTTAGTTAATTTAACCAACGAAAGTAAGTTATCTGCCGATTTCGCCAAGTTTTCAACAACTTGAATTCTGGTCAAAATATCGGTTCGAATATATGCAGACTTCGGCTGCTCTGGTGCACCTAAAAGCTTGAAAACTTGCGATGCAAATATATCAAAGACAGGATAGAGTCGATCAACTCCCATCTCCTTCGTTCCGTTGCCGTTATAGATAACTACTCCACCCCATTGTGGCACGAGGAATGAATTGGTCTTGGCGGATCCATCAATAACGATCTTCTTATCATGGTCAGGAACATACATCACAAGATTGATTGAAGGGGACATTTCAACATCTTGATCAAGCCCCCATTCACTATAATCCATGAAGGTTGATGAATCTTTCAATACCAGCGATCCATCTGTTGAATTCTCCAAATTTGCCGTATCTAAGAGACTATTGTAATAACCAACCTGAGTTTCTAACGTGAAGTTGGCATATTCGGAAAGACTAGCTAGGAACTTCTCAAAAGACTGACTAATTCCTGTCAAGTTCCAATGGATAGGATCATCACTCTCTTCTAACATGGAAACGGAAACCTGATAATTCGTACTATATGGAATTCTCATCATTTGACGCTTTTGCTCTGACTCAGATGGTTCTTTACCGATCTGTGCTAGCCTGGAAATCTCCTCTTTAAATAGTCCATCGGTTATCACGGATGCTATGAATTGTGCACTTTCAGGATAATCCTTAGGTAAGAAGACGGTCAACAGACGATCTTCTCGTGGTGAAAGTTTATATGCGGGTTTTGTTCCTCCAACTTCCACCAATTTAATCTTATAATCCAATTTGTTTGCATTCGTCGATTCAGTTTCTAAATGGAATTCAACGTTGAGGGGCGTATCAATATTGCTGGTTCGTGCATCTATAATCTTCTGGCTCTGTTCCGCAAGATCCTGGGGGAATCCTTGTAGATATATAGGAACTCTATAATGAATACCATCCAATACAGTCTCGCCCAGTTTGAAGATCTGTGGTTCAGGTAGTGTAGCCCTATGGATACTGGTTGTGGTGAGCCAGATCGGAAATCCCACCAATGCAGCTATAAGTATCACCGAATATAGAATCCGACGTCGGATACTACAATCTGCTGTTGCAGTCATGGTTGATTTATAAAGAAGTACGGATCGGACCTTTTGACGTAACTAATATGATGATGTGTTAAACGCGATATGGAAAGAAAAAAAAAAATATCTGAAATCTGAAAAACTTTAATGTGAGATTTATTGGGGATTTATTTACATGATATTACTTAATAACCGTTCAGAAGTTAATAACCATACCTGGTCCATGTGTACTACTAAGAATGGTCTGACCAATCAAAACAGGTTTCTTAGCCTTGATTTTTGAGATTGCCTCTCTGATGGCATTGGAGGTTGCCGTCACATTCTTCGTCACATCTTCATCTCCGAAGTTACACCGTGCAACGGTCAGTGAAATGTTACCGTTTCTTTCTCTGAATGGCTGTGTACCCAATGCACCGGAAATCAAACTTCCAACATCCTCGGTCACAGTTCCCTTCTTAGACGATGGCATCAATCCTCTTGGTCCCAACACCCTACCAACCTTTCTAAGCATAGGCTCAATATCTGGCGTAGCTATCACCTTATCGTAGTTCAAATCAGGTAACTTACCCGACGTTATAGCCTCAATGAAGTGGGTATCATCGGCGGCAGTTGCTCCAGCCTTCAGTGCCTCTTCACGCTTAACTGGATCCAACGAAAGACACAATATTCTTGTTTCTTTTAAAGGCTTAGGGAATCTCACGGCTCCTTGTAAAGGTGCAGTACCTCTCTCACTAAGAATAGCTACCTGTAGTGATATGGCGGCCTCTTTAACGGGTCTCCCCACCTCAGCAGCTCGCAGATAACGTAAAGCGTCGGGGATCTCCATGAAAAGTGGTGCAAACTTTGCGGGTTTCTTGGATTCCAATCTCTTCCTTGCAATTCTACGTTGAAGCTTCTTCTCCTTGGCCTTCTTAGCATCAAGCTCTTTCTTCGACTTCACGGCTGGCATCAGCGTGACAGTCGAAGTCGAGAAAGCTCGGCTAACTGGCCTCCAGCTAATACGGGCCACCTGACTAGAAACTCTAGTGAACATATTGGATATTCCGTGTGGTTTAGTATGGTTATTATCCAACTGCCATACTACACTACTGATTAGAAAGTCGATTTATTTTTCAATTTTTCACTAAATTTTTCAGCTAAACATTTTTTTTTTCTTTTCTCGAATTTTAGGGATTTAGACATTCAAATACTTTGCAGCATACTCGTTATACCTGCTACCTTTAATTGTAATACCGGCGACCTTTTTATTGATCGATTCAAACTCATCGTCACTAAGTTTAACGGCAGCCATATTTTCTTTCACTCTCTTTGGACTTGATCCGGATGGAATTGGAATGATATGGGCATACTTATCAGGGAATTCATTATGCTTCCTGACCCAAGCCAATGCAACCTGCGCTGGGGTACAACTTTTAGACTTGGCGATTTGTAAAACAACTTCCACTATAGGGAAGTTGGCATTCAGCATGGCATTGCTACCCAATCTCCCTGTTATACGTCTGAAATCACCTTCAGGAATATCATCAACACTCTTAATTTCACCAGTAAGGAATCCTCTTCCGAGTGGGGAGTATGCAATGATAGGAATTCCTAACTCACGACATGCATCGTTGATTCCATTATATAGGATATCTCTTTGCATCAAAGAGAATTCCACTTCCACACAGCTGATTGCCGGGAATGCTTTGTAGGCACGGCGAATCGTATCTGCGCCAACCTCGGATAAGGATATACCACGAATCTTTTTAGCATTGACGAAAGGAATCAATGCCTTCATCACATCTTCTACAGGATGAACGGTATCCATTCTTGCAGGTTCATATATATCTACAGTTTTGCCAGGGAAAAATGAAATGACCTTTTCGACCGATTTCTCTAAGTTCTCTTTGGTATTGTTTGGAACGAACGTCTTATAATCAACACATCCCTTGACGGAAACAACCATCTTTTCTCTATTTTCAGGATGCTTAGCGAAATAATCTCGTAACAATTCCAAATTGGCTAGCCGATCGTCATCGTTACCATAGAATTCACCGGCATTGAAGAATTTAACACCCAATTCAACGGCCTCATTGATTGCATCAAATGCTCTCTGCTTAGGAACGGGTTGGGGTCTCATAGTTAGGGACATAAGTCCGTAACCGGTAGAGCCCTTAATAGGCACAGGCGTATATTTTCCAGTCATCGTTGCCTAATGGGTGGCAAATCTGGGGCGCTGTTGAAATATGGGAAACTCTCGTCCTATTTATACCCATTGTCATTCATGACGTAGGTTATCAATCAGTCCCTTCACACATCCGTACCTACAATATATCGGTGATAAACTTTTCAAACGGATATTTTTTTTCGCAACTCTCCATATTGACCATCTCCACTGCATCCTAAGATCCAAACATCATGTCCGGATTTACCATACCAGCAGGTGCCGTTCCACCAGGCGGTCAGAAAGAACCAGCCAAGAAACCATTCTACTCATCCCCAGGTTTCAAGATGGTTGCCAACGTGATACTCTTTGCAGTAAGTATATGACGATCGTGGATTGAAGATTTCACCATACTAACCAAGAAAAAAGGCCGGCGTTGCATTAATCCAATCACCAATCATGGAGGAGTTGGTTCCACAGTTTAAATAAACAATTTTGTATATAGCAATACATGTATTAAAGAAACAACTTTAAATTAATAGTATTAATATAATAGACACAATAAAAAAGCAATAAACACACCCCAGCTGTCAATAGGCAAACCTCCTCTCTTCAATCTGAGGCGGCAACGATGAATAGTGCGAAGATGATACCTGGGAACCAGGCGAAGATACACAAGATAATACTGATAAGGAATGAAGCACCGAGACCTCTCTCAAGGAAGACGGCTAATGGTGGCAATAGGAATGCTGGTGAAAAGTTAGTATGGAATTGTCAAGTTGAATGACTCATATGAACGTACCCAAGATGAAGGCAACGATTTTAGAAGTCTCCATGGCGATGTATGGCTAATGTTGAAGTTTCTTGAGGTTACAACTAGATGGAAGGAATGCTTTAATTAATTGAAAATGTTAAGGGAAATTAGGCGCGGGTGGCTTGATTCTGCTAAAAATAAAAAAAAGAAAGGCCAAAAAAAGAAAAGAATAAAAAATAAAGGATTACCTAAATAAATATATTACTTGCTTATTGCTGCAACGAGCTTTGTCAACGAGACGGGGCCGATTTCTTCGGCATGCGCACCTTCCTCTATTCTATATTTTTCATCTTTGCCAAGTGAAGGCACCAGGTATTCGCACGAGTATCCCGCAACGATCAATCCTGGAGGCCGGCTCTCCACATTATCAACCACTTCCGCCAGGTTCTGTAGTGTTGTACGAATGATTCTCTGGTCGGGACACGATGCTCTTTCCACAATGCAAACCGGTAGATCGACAGGCCATCTCTTAGTTTCTGTGAGCAATGGGACAATCTTTGCAATTTTCTTAATGGCCATCAATAATATAAACGTCTTTTTATCATCAAATTCAGGCAAGTTCGTTGGTATTTTACCCTTCTTACCTGTTCCAGTACAGATGAGAACCTGATCAGACACGTCTCTTTGGGTGGTTGGAATATTGGCAACCACAGGTGCCACAAGCGCAGAACTTAAACCTGGTATCACTGTAGGCGTATAATGATGCTCATAGAAATACTTGTACTCCTGTCCACCTCTTCCAAATATATATGGATCACCTTGCTTCAATCTGACAACGAACTTGCCTGCATCCAAGTTCTCTAATCCCAATTCGAGAAGTTGCTGCTGAGCGTTCTGAGCATTTCCGGGGAATTTCCGGGCTATAAATAATTCAGTTGTTTTGGGTATAATGTCTATGATCTCTTGAGGAACTAACTTGTCTGAGAGAACTATATCTGCACTGTAGAGTGCATTCAATGCACCCAACGTAAGCATCGATAGCGATCCTGGCCCTGAACCAACCAATGCTATCTTACCTTTGTGGTTATTAGTTGTTGGTGCTATATCCCTACAGTATTCTTCACTGAGATCCTCGATGGATATAGTACCGAGCTTACTGAGGGGGAAATAATCAATGATCTGTGATAACCAGCTGGCTCGAACCTGCGATTTTTCGGCTGGACCACGAATCCTCTCTCTGAGTTCACTTACATGAGAAACGATCTCATCGATATTGGAAGGAAGTGTTTTCACCATCTCACGCTTGATTCTGCTGGCCATTCTACATCCATGGTTGGCTGTAGTAACTCCTATCTGCAAGTCACCTTTAGCAAAGGTGGAAAGCATAGCAAAAGTCGAGTATTTAATACTGTTCGTCACATTGATAGGGATTCTTAGTTCTTTGCACTTATCGTAAATGTAACTGACCAAATTGGTATTTCCAACAGAATCAACAAACACTCGATCTACTATCCCTCTCACTTCCGTTCTGCCGTATCTTTCGAGATCTGTAATTTCGAAAGCTTTCTTGACAATTTCCAGACGATTAACCAAAAAATCCCTATTTTCCTCCTCGGTTTCGAATAGAATATTATCGGAAACACTTTTAGGTTCAATATTTGGATTAATCATGATTGCTTTGGCACCGGATGCCACTATAGCTCTGACTTTGGATACAATCGATTTGGTGAGGTTGGATGCATCGCTAACCAATAAATGGTGTTCCCCTTTACAGGAACACGAGATGAGAAGCTTTTGAGTCATGGTGTCGGTGATAATGGTAGGACGACATAGATGAATTAACGAATTAGAGATTTTATGTCTATCATATATATATACTGGTATCTGAACCCCGAGATAAGTTTTGGCATAGAACACGTGATCTCACCTCAGATCTGAAAATTTTCAGATTTATTTTTCACTTTCCACTGCTCGTATAGATCGGCTGTTGAGATACAGATAACAACAACGAACCAAGCATGGGTAAAAGACAACTAGGACTTGGCCGAGCTTTACAGGCCAAAAAGAAGCAACAATCTCCAGAACAAGCCGCCGCCAAAACCGAAGGCAGTTCTAACGATGATGACTACTACTCAGTTCCATTAGAGGTGGAAGCTGACCCAAACAATGAACTATCTCAGTTGAAAGCACTATGGAAAACATGGCTCGACTCTGATAGAGAGAATGAGCTGATATTGAACGGTGTTGTTAACGAATGCGATCGTCTAGCTAAGGAACAACAGAGTGCCGAGCTGTATGCAATCTTTGGCCTGGCACTAGCTGAGTTGGCCAAATTCCATACCGATGATGACAAGGAAACTGCTGGTGATTTCTTACAGAGCGCATTGGATAAGATCAAATTCGCCGAGGAGAAATACCCTGAAGAGGCCATTCTTCCATTTGCAGAGTCAAGCATTCTTTTAACCAGGATTCCACTTCAATATATTTCGCAGATGACTATGGATTCTAAAGCGAAGGAATATCCAAACATCTCAAAGATGCTGAAATCGGCAATTGCCGCTTACAATAAGGGTGTTCAGTTGGCGGGTAAAGAAAAGAAGGTTTATGAAGAACCTTGGATCATTGAAATTTTCGAATCGTTGGACGATTTGGGAGATATCATTAGGAACTTCTACATAGATAAGACAGAAGAGGTTGATAGTGAAGAAGAGGAAGAAGAGGAAGAAGAAGAGGACGAAGGCCATGGCGTTTTGGAGAAATTGCCTAAAGATCATCCACTGTATGAAACTTTGAAAGAACTTGAAGATAGAAACGATCCTTATGGTTCATTCTTCGAAAAGGGACTTGCCGAATATATCAAGAATTTAGAGTCGAAGGAATTAACTAAAAGGGCCTCTCAGAGACTTGGATTATGGTATTTGGCCAAGAGTGAAAAACCTTCGAGGGCTTTCGCTAAGGCAGCATACGACGATGAAACCGAAGACTATGCGAAAATCGAACAACTTAGATCCGAGGCCATGGCATTGGTTAAACCTGCCGTTGACTACTTGAAACAAGTCTGGGACGATGAAATCCCATCTACATGGGCCGATCTAGCAGAGGCCCAGATTTCTTATGGTAATTTGTTGGAATCTGATAGTGTTGAGCAAGAGAATTACTATACTGAGGCAGCAAAGAATCTTCGTAAGGCCAACAATGCAACCCACGGAAAGTATCGTGAGGTATTAGAGAGTCTTGAAAATTGATAGGTCGTAATGAATTAAATGACATGAGTAAAAAATTTTTAAAAAGGACATGTAAATCCCCGAGGAGTAAGAACTCACGTTAGCGTGTGACTGTAATGTATGGGACTCATTGAGGGATCTATAGGGATGCCTGAAGAGTGGACTACCCCGCATATATCTCCGACAATGCATAAATACCTTAGATCAGGAGATGATGCTAATTAGAATCAATCGGATGTTAATTCTACACAAAGAAAAACAGTTATTATTGTTGTGGACGATCAAAGAAAACATGTAGTTCTAACAATGAAGTTTATAATGAACAAGTTGACGGTTAGCTCCAGTTAATAATATTACGGTGGTATCATACGGTTATGATCCACCATGCATACTGCTCAATTGCTTTTAACCTAGTATCCTCGGCATAAGTGATGCTGTGATCAATTAATGTCCACAACGCAGACTACATCATTGGACAATGCTTACTCAAGTTCAACGGTTAAACCTGTTTTTTTTTTCAACCTTGAATTTTTTGTATGGTGTGTAAGGTGGTAAAACATCCCGACAACAGACAAACAAACCGAGTAGTGAAGTTTTACTGACCAATAAACACAGTTAAAATGTCAAAAATTTGGCCGAAAATGTTACTATGTAAAAAAAAAGAATACGGTGAAAAAGGTAAACATAAAATCGATATTGAAGGTTTTCATCCGATATATACGAGTTTGATACAAATTGCGAACTATAGCGTTTCTAGAATATGCATAGCACTGAGGACCAAAAATGTAAATTTAAGATTAACATTAAGAATTTACCATAGAAGCAGGGCTCAATTAATACCATTCTGGGCCTGCCTTCAAAACAACTTCGGGACAATGATATAATATTGGTGCATACTATTTACAAAATAGAAGACTATAAGAAACTTTGGGATTGCATGAATTACAATGGATATTTAAACTTGACCAAAAAAGGATAAATCTTCCACAAATACCTAATTAGGAAATATTGACGCCTCGATCTTGATCTAACCTGCATTTAGTGTTAAAGAAAACACTGCATACTCAAAGAGGAAATTATTAAACAAACAGAGGCATGTGGGTATCTTTAAACGGATTAGTAAATGCTTGATCAGGCTTTGGTTAAATTGCTTTAATTTTACATAAAATAACTTTTAAGAATTATGGGTCGTGAATTACTTTATGACTGACCCATTAATCGTTATCGAATCAATTAACTTGCTTGCTGTAAATTCGTTTTAATTGCTCTGATTAATGATAAATCAATCAATTTCCGAACAAGGTTAACGTTATCGTACTGTTTGTTGATAACGACTTGAGGTTACCTGGACACTTTACCTTAGTATTAGTACATTCTCCTTACTTTTAATACGAATGGCTTAATCGTTAGTATGAATAAATCCTTTTCTTGGGAAGAACGGAGGAGGGAGGGTACCTGTGGTAAGGGCTAAATTAATCATTGTTATGGACCAACTATTAAGGCATTCTCTTCTCGCTTGGAAAGCTTTATTTACATAGAATTCATAGTATTTACACTATTAACCCATTTATCTTTAGCTTTTCTTTTTCAATCTCTCACTTACGAGTTTGTTCTTTTGATTTGCTTAATCACATTCTTTGAAGACAATTTCAAAGAAATCTATTCTTTACATTTATTTTTTGTTTTTCATATCCATTTAACCCTGAACGTGATAGATCTAAAACATTTTTTTTCTTACACCTGATTTTCGCAGTTGTCGATCCTGCACATTCCTTTGGCGCTAGATAGAGACCCCTTTAAGGACTATTGAGAGCCGCAAAGGAATTATGAGTAAAAGCTGTTACAGTTATACTAGGAGTTTAGAATACTAGGAATTTATCAAGGCTATGACCATTATTGTAGCATTGTTATTCTCGACAAAGTAAATGGCTTTTCCATACATTTAACGAGTTTACGAGAGATGTCATTAATTGCAACGATATTAGTAAAGAAATGTAGGCTGGAGCAAACCCCTTATTTTGCATTCCGATGAGACTTGGAACAGATTTGAGGGAATACACATTGTATTGAAATAGATAATAATTGATTGTTTAAAAGATTTAAAACATTGTTTTGGAAAATGTTCTCTGGTCGAATATTTTATTATTATAATGCTTGCTTGGTTAAGAATATGCTGTGGTAGTACAGATTTACTATTTTTGTTTCCTTTGATATCTTAATTGATCGAATAATTGAGGTTATACAAGTTTGCTTATGCCCTAGTAAGATCAGTTGTCATTCCGATATCCTCCATAGCAATATGATCCAGAAGTTTAAAACGCAGGGGGCTTTTCTTTTTGTTTCATCATAGTGGAAGGTTCCATTATTCTTGTGATTTAGTTTGTTATTCCATCTTGGAGTTTCCTCTATAGTGTATGATTTTACTAGATAGTAGTTGCTAGGTTAACATTAGTATCATGATATATAGTCAGCGTCCCATTTAGACAATTAACGAGGGAAAAAAGTATAATGCTTTAGGTTATATTCAAGCCCGTATTTTAGCGCTATGCATTTCAAAATCAACAACCCTTCGTTAAGTTGGTTGAAATCTAATAACATTTCTATCACATCCCTAGTTTTTTTTTCTTACACCATGAATTTCTTTTTTTTTGCTCAGAACTATTCTTATTATTTTTATGATGATTGTTATTCTTCCTATTATTATAATTCTTCTTATTGATCTTATTTTATTTTTATTTTTATTTTTCACTGATCTGATGCTTGCATTCATACTGTGGTATTATATTATCCAGACTTCGTAAATCACCACCTAAATTTCTCTCCTTTGTCTGGGGATCTCCTCTTTGTTTTAACTTCGTTTCAGACTAGTACCGTTTTTTAAAATTTCTTTCTTTTTTCATCTCTCCGCCTTCTCCTTATAAACATCCGTCTTGCACATCTCCTATACAAACTCATCCTATCTATTAGTCGATATCTCATCTTGTTACAATCTCAAATCTCAAATCTCTTCCCAAACCCCACATATATTCTTATTATATTCCTTTCTTTTCCTTCATCTATCTTTATTGCTCCATCCCAACCCCCTTCTTTTTTTTTTCTCTATTGGTCTCTCACTAGAACATTACACTACCATCATCTTTATATTTAAATGGAAGTCGACTCATCACCTTCCTTTAATGGCTGCTCTGCAGCCAATTCTTCTGCAAATGTCTTGTCACCAATGAGATCATCGTCTCCTTCAACCCTTGCAGAATTGATGGGTTCCCCACTGTTTGGCGCTTCAATCAAGTTGAAGAGATCACATACTTCTTCGTTGTTGCCTCATCATCGTTCCTCGCCTACTTTACATCGGCCTGGATGTCGAACATTGCCAGTGTTACAAATGACCAGTCTTGAGGACAAGGAGAATATACCAGAATCCAAGGCAAAACTAGAGACGACGACAACGACGACGACAACGAATTCAAATTCTACTACGCCTTCACTCTATCGACGCCATGTGCGCCGTCGTTCTGGTTCCAACTTCAGGAATCCAGCATTCCACTGTCATCATCATTCCAGATCACTCTCGTCGTCAAGATCTATTTTTAAGATTCATTCCAGATCATCATCTGCTTCGAGCCGGGGTATTCAAGAAGCTCTGGGATCAACTTCAGCACGGAGTTTGATTCATAGAAGGGATCATGATCTACCGATGGATTGTTCTACTCCTAACGCCGGTTGCACGGCAAGATTGGCAGGTCCAATCTGCTTTGCCGGTTCCGATATGGTAGATTCCTATGATGCTTCTGCGACAGCAACTACTGTCGATGATCTTTTAGCTGGAAGTGAAGTCGGTGATAGCGGATTAGATAATTCCAATTCCGAAGATGACGATTCCCAACTGGCTGATGATGCATATGGTGGTTCGCCACTTCAACAGAGACAGCAGGCTCGTGCAAGAATGGAAATGAATAACCACATAAGACATAACTTGCACAGAGCAACCTCATTGATTAACTATTCATCATCCGTGGGATCCGCTGGTTGTTCTAGCATCCCAACCCACCGCCGTGTGGCGAGCTGTGCCATCGGCAGTCCGATTGCAGAAAGAACTAACGATGCAGACGATGCTAACAATAATAATAATGGAAGTCCATGCGATTCTAGACTTCATTGGGCTAGACATCAACGTACCCAATCTGGCTTGGTTGGCAGAGGCAGAGTCGGCCGTGTTCCACGACTTATGAGATCTGCCACATCGCTAGTTCATTCAGATGCAGCCGATTCTTACGGAGCAGCGAGGGCTGCTTCTAGGGATGGCAACTCATTGCTTTCCCAGGCTACACTGAAGACATTCTTTATCGAAGGATGTACTATCCCACACATCAATGTGGATGAATTCCACAGGATTCTGATGGAATATAGAAATTCAAAGAATTCAAATAAATTATGTGGACAATACGATGAATTGGTTGTCGTCGATTGTCGATTCGAATACGAATATCAAGGTGGCCATATTGAAGGTGCCATCAATGTTTCGTCGAAGAGTGAACTGGAACAGACGTTTTTCGGTGAACCCGTCGTGCAATACACTGCATCTCAATTCACTCAGAGAAGCCATAAACTGCTTGTTTTCCACTGTGAGTTTTCATCACACAGAGGACCTCTGATGGCAAACAACCTGAGAAATTGGGACAGGTGTCTGAATAAGGATAACTATCCAAACTTATACTATCCAGATGTGGTAATCTTGGAAGGCGGCTATAAGAAATACTACGATCGGTATCTGGCAGTCCAATCTGGTGGAGACTCACCAGCTTCATGTGCTAGTTACGTGGAGATGCAGGATCCCCAGTTCAAAGATGAATGTGAAAAGGGACTTGATAAGCTTAGACGTGATAACAAGTTAAGCCTTAGTCGGAAAAATTCGTACTCAAGTTCTTTGAGCTTGAGCTGTGACAGTGGTACTAGCGGTTTCAGTTCATGTTCGAGTCTTTCATTGAAACGAAGCGTTTCTTCATCAACAGCCGGAACATCATGTTCTTCTTTGGATTTCACCAACAGTACGAAATTCGAATTCAGACGTAGCTTACGTCGGAAACCATCTGTTCTGTTTGCAAAAGAGCTGTGCTGCGACACATACAGCAGTGATGCCATGGTGCCATGTGGTAATGGACCATCGAGTGCATCGAGTAGTTCATCTAGCGGATCAGCATCATCGATATCACCACGTGGTATCTTTGGTGGATTTGGAAGCAGCCGTGTGGATTTGGATACACTGTGCGATGATGGAAATGGTTCGACACAACAGCAACAACGTCAGCAAGGGTCACCACCAAGTCGATTATTACATCATGTGAGATCATATTCTCAACAGTGCAGTGCCGTCGAAGAAGAACCTGAAATGTATACCAAGACATCATCTTATCAGTCGACGATGCTTCGTCGTCAGCATGGAAGACATAGAAGAGCTGAGACGATCAGTTGCTTTTCGTACGGAAATGGAAATGGAAATGGAGCTGCCAGGGGCAGCTTCCGTACGATGCTTCGTCGGAATTGAAATTATATATACCTACATATACCCATAGAAATTAATGAGGAAATCACAAACATTTGGTTACAATACTCTCTATTCTATACATGAAATCGTTAAATAAATTACTACTGCTGTTTCGGCACCTCTTTCAATCTGGATTCTCGACACTCTCGTCCACCAACTGGGATTTTACCGAACCTTCTCCAAGGCCAAATCAGGTAGACAGCTTTGCCAAGCACCAAGCCAGACGAGATAGGACCATAAGTATTTGAATCGATCGAATGTATATTGTCACCTTCCACCCATAGGTGATTCACGGGTATTAAGACATATGATCTGGTATCTGGGTACCTCGGCACCACAAGATCACCTTGCTTGGCTTTAATCCGCTTAACGTAGATAGTCTCTGGATTGACCGGGGATCGTAAGAATATCACATCGTTGACATGTAAGTTATTAATGTTTTTGCAGCCCCATTTCCACAACAGAACATGATCCATCTTAGGACCGTTAGACTCTGGATTTAGTGTTGGTTTCATAGACACACCTTCTACCACTCCAACGTATGCTACATGCTCGTTGACGACATATAGCACTGGAACCCATGATAGAAAGAGCAAAGTTTGCCTTAGAGTGTATTTCCAAGCTGCCGGGTTAAGGAGACCCATGGTTGTATGCTGATGATGATGGCGATGGTGTAATCAGTTAGCCGTCTGATAGGTACAATTGGAGTGAAAAATAAATGGATATATAATATTGAAAAAATACGCGCCAGATCTGGAAGCCATTCATCATTGTGGAACTTTAGTAAGCAACGAGAATGACTACAGATTCATTTGAAGTAGGTATAAGAGATTTAAAATCATCAATCATTACTAACAACAGACCGTCTATAACGTCCCACTATCCTGTGACTCGTGCGTCACTTCAGTCACCAACGCCGTCAAGTCGATCGGAAGCATCGATAGCGTTAAATGTGACATTGCCAACAACAGAGTCACTGTGAAAGGCTCCACGGCACCTTCTAAGATCGTGGAAGCAATCCAGTCAACTGGAAGAGATGCAATTATTCGGGGAACCGGTAAGCCAAACTCTGCTGCCGTCTCTATTCTCGAGAGTTTTGCCCCAACCGATAAGCCTGCACCTGTGAAAGGATTGGCCAGATTCGTGGCAATTGATTCTAAGCATGTTTTGATTGATCTCACCATGTCGGGTGTTGATAAGGGCACATACTATCCAACGATCAGAGCATCAGGCAATCTTACCGAAGGCGCAATCAGTACTGGCAAGGCTCTCTACACCCTTCCACCAATTGAGGCCAAAGATAAAGATACCCAAAGCAGCTTAAGTTCGTGTGGCTGCTGCAGCTGTGGTGGAGATAAAAAAGATACCAAGAGTTCATGTTGTGCCTACAAGGCCAGTGAGTTCGTCAAGTTGGCACTGAACATTTCAGATGTTATCGGAAGGTCATTTGTCATATCGAAAGATGCAAATAAGACATTCCCGGACTCGTTGTGCGGTGTCATAGCCAGAAGTGCTGGAGCATGGGAAAACGACAAGTACGTGTGCTCATGCACCGGTAAGACGATCTGGCAAGAGAGAGTGGACGCCCATACCAGAGGTATCAACCATTAAATGCAATTTATATTATTATATATACATCATAAACCCAATTTGCAAAGACAATTAATTATCATCATCTTCGCCATGTGCCATTCCTTGAGCCAACTTTTCGTCATCAACTCTGATTTTCCCTAAATCAACAACGTTTTTCTTCCCCTGAGGCTTCTCTCCCAATTCAATTTCAATATCTTCCTCTTGCTTATCATTCTTATCTGGTCGCGAACCATCGGGAGATAGCTGTGGAGTGCCGGGATCCGCCTGTATATCGTCATCCATTCCCATCTGGTCGACGGTTTCCTCCAATTCGTACTCGGCCTGCGATGTTGCCGGTTTAAATATTGGAACAACTTGGAATATAAGCAATCCTGTCAATATTAGTAAAGTTAGATATCCGATAAGTTTCCTCTGTGGTGTAGTGAAGTAGTTTCTACCAAGCTTCTCCATACGTTTCAACCGAAGCCGGTGCTTCTTTGGCTTCAGCCCGTAAGGAGCCGGGAGATCATATCTTTTGGCTCCAAATCCTTGCATGGTGTGATAATTGATATGCTATGTCGAAAATTCTCAACCAGACGTGAGGAATGTATCGTACTACTTAACTGGTAAAACCCTCGAGACCTGGGAATTACAATTACATTTTTCCATTTTATTATTATTATTTATTTTTATTTTTTTTTTTTCTTTTTCATTTTTTATTTTCCTCATTTCCAATATTTAACAGCTGAAAAATTCCTCACCTGGAATGATCACTATCGTAAGATAAGGTTTACTAGCCAAGGAAAATATCACGCATGGATGTGTGACATTCTCCTACTGGAATACTCATATATGATGACACACTTTATTTTTTAATGGGAATCTCTCTGACAACAACATGGAGAATCTATAATATGACTGATCATGAGTTTCCAGTGAGAATGCTTTTTATGTAGTTACCTAGTTACTTAGTTACTTATTCATCTTTTTTACTTTCTGTTTTGACCGGCTTCTTTGCATCTGCCTTTCTTTGTAGTTCAGTATTCAATCCATCGACCTGCTTTTCCAAAGTGGCAACATCAGTCTCTCTCTGTTTAAGTGTCTGCTCTAACTTCTCATACTCAACAGACGATGTACCTTTGCTTCCTTTCAATCCTGCCAACTCGACCAACTTGTCCTTGTGAACCACAATTGATTCCAATAGCAGCGTATCGAAATAGATTGCAATCATTAAAAATATAACTGCTCCCGTAATGTACAGGTTTCTGTGTGCATAGAACTTCTTGGATCGAACGTCCCAGATCGACTGGCCAATCGTTTTAGTAATAGGGTAGTTCTGTGTAATTGAATTTGCCGAAAATAGCGAGGCAGAACCTTCTTTAGGAAACGACGTCTTGGCAGCATCGATAAACATCATCGACACAATCAATGCTGCAAATATAAGGCCAACTTTGATC
The DNA here is from genome assembly GCA_012295335.1 of Brettanomyces custersianus. NCBI lineage: Eukaryota > Fungi > Ascomycota > Pichiomycetes > Pichiales > Pichiaceae > Brettanomyces > Brettanomyces custersianus. The sequence continues at coordinate 1,084,629 of JAAVTW010000004.1, read as the reverse complement.
TGCTGGTTTTGTAATGCCGAATAGACGGTATTGACTAACGATTGCTGCACCTGCTGTGGTAGGGGTAACAGCATTATGGTCATGAGAGTTATCTCAAAGACCAAGAGTGCAAAAACTAGGCTCATCAGTAGCGACATTGTGTGATAGATATGGATTACTTGTGAATGAATGTCTTAAGTGCCCAATACTAACGTAGTGATATTAATTTTCGATTACCTGGCTTATATAATATAATATATCTGTTAATTATTATTTAATTATCAATCTTTTTACAATTACCTGTACCTAACAATTCCTATTATTATAATTAATATCCATCTCTATGGATCCATATATATTACTTCTTTCTCTCAAACAAACTTCTCTAGCAAGCCTGTGCTGCCGCACAACATCCAAAGATGTTCCGGCTGTTGCAACCATAACACCGATCACTACCTGTAGTCATCATCGCAGGTGCAATCGGCTGTTGAATTTGACTGACTGGTTGAACCTGTGAAAGCTGCTGCATCTGCTGATACATAGAACTATAATCAACACCATTATTAGGCATATAAAATTGTGAGTATGACCGCTGATGTGCAGGGATAACTGGTGCTTGCTGCTGCTGCTGCTGCTGCTGCTGCTGCTGTGGATACTTCTCACCAAACCATGAACAGGCAGAGGTAGAAGACGTAGACCGCGAATCCAAATCCATCGATCCATTGTTAGCAAACGTAGAATCATCACTAAACAACAAGTCTTCAGATAATGGAGAATTCACGAATTGAGGAAAGGCAAATGAGGACATCGACCGATGATGGTTGGCACCTCGTGAAGAATATTCGTCGACTGAGCTGAATTTCTTGCACCAAGTGTTCCAACACTGTTCAATACATGAATAGCCATCCTCATAGTGAAGTCTCCAGTGAATGGCTGCAAGCCACTCCATCTCCAATTTGTTGATCAACTTGACCGAAAGCCCAGTGGCATCCGACCATGAACTACTTCTAAAAGTATTATCATCGTTGAATTTGTTAGCAAGAACTAATGCGATTACCACTGCTTGGAAAGCTTGACCATCGTTCCACACACATGTCATCGGTGCCTTTTCCATCCTATCAGAAAGATAGAGCAAGGCAAGGATAATAGTAGATTTTGGAAGTCTAGTAGCCACCAGAACTGATTTAATAATCGCATGGAAGCTATCGTTGGGAGCATCCGTCCGTTTTAGGAGACCAAAGCTCAGCCATGACACGAATTTCGACATCTGATCCATATCATAGTCTAAAACAGGACTCACTCCTCCTGTAACTGCATCCTGTTGAGCCACTGGTGCGGCTGGAGCAGGTGCTGGATACACGAACTGAACAGGAGGTGCTTGTTGAAGCGCAGCGCTCATTGAATTGTTGCCAAAGGCAAGATATCCATTAGTTCCATCATTGCTCGCCATAGAATTGGTCGAACGATGCTGTTGAGTGTACTGAGCTATGGCTGGGTGCACGGGAGTCACCTGCTGTTGCGATTGCTGCTGTTGCTGTTGAGCAACAGACATTCCAACGGGAACTGCAACCGGCATTGTAACAGGTAACTGAGGAGCAACAGAAGCTTGGGAGATCATGGGAGGCTGATTCGAAGGAAACAGACCCATACCGCATGGTGCCGGAGCAGTTGAAGTAATGGTGGCAGCACTATATTGGAGATGAGGACCAACATATGCGCCAAGCATTGCCTGTTGCTGTTGCTGCTGATCGGATGTACCGAAGCCGTAGCTCAGCGGGGCAGAGAACATAGGTAAAAGAAAAAAAAAGAAAAAAAGTTTAGAGGCAAGGAAAAAGGTCTTATAAATAAGTAAGACCTATGACCGGAAGCAACTTAATACCTCGGTAGTACCAATATTATATGGTACAAGAACAGCTTCTTGATTAAAAAAATAGAGTCACCCCGATCTAAAAAAATATTAATATTTTTTTTTTTTTTTTTTTTTTGCTTCAAGGTCCAGTTGAGAAAAGTATAGCCTTTAAAAATTCAAAGGGGATACAACCAAGAAAGACCCAATAGCAGGTAGGATTCCTAGTTATTGCAATAGAAGCAACAAACAAGAAAAGAAGCTAACCTGTCGCGTTGTAACTTTGTAGGCACAAGTGGCGAACTGCGGAATAAGTAGGACTATCGAGATAGATAGAGAAACTTACTGGCGTAGGGGCAGAGGGCGATCTGAAGGAAGGACTAGTAACTGGGGGGTGGGAAAACGATGTAATATATATATATATCCTCTGAGAAGGGAGATATATATATATATGTACAAGGACGATGTGAACAACCAAAGGAAAGGTTGGAGAAAGAGGAAAGGGACACAGCCCAGGAAGAAACAACTGTGTGTTACAAGGTTAAAAGTCCCAGATAAGATTTCCAGAGGACACCCAAGCTGATCAGAAAAGAAAAAATAAAAAAAAAAAATAAAAGAAAAACAGTATCCAAAACACATGTTTAGCCTAAAAGGGATAATGGGCGGCTCTAAGTGAAAAATTTTTTTGAATCCGAGGCGTGGCTTTAGTGGGCATGGTTTTGTAAATAGGCGCCGCACCATATACCACTTCGCAGAGTATCGATCCGCAGGAATGAGTCAAGGAGATCCGAAGGCTTCATAGGTAGGCAATTAGTACTGCTGTAGATGTAAGTATATGCTAATATTAGCTAATACAGAGCCGACATGTAGAAAAACCATTGGATACTGAGGAGGCTGGTTTGAGATCAAGTGAAAAATAATTATGTAATTATGCATTGCTGCCCAATACGTAATCGTACAATAAAAATATAAGGTTGAATAAATGTGTATTTTAAGTCTTTGATCTACACCTCCCTGATAATTAGTCTTTCTGCTTGATCCCTCACTTGCTAATCTACCTTCTCCCCTTGCTAATCTATATGCTCTCCTTGCTAATCTACATAAAGTGCTTACTACCTAGTTACACTCATCTGCTACACTCAAATATTATCTCCTAACCGTTATTATTAAACAATACAAATTTACCTGTAGAACCCAATAAGGAATCCTACCCAGGGTATCATATTTAACCACCGAAACCGTACAAGGTTCTGCCTTGTCTTTTCAAAGCGTAAACGACATCCAAAGATGTAACAGTCTTCCGCTTGGCGTGCTCGGTATAAGTAACAGCGTCTCTGATGACATTCTCCAAGAATGATTTCAAGACAGCTCTCACTTCCTCGTATATAAGAGCAGAGATTCTCTTGACACCACCTCTTCTTGCCAATCTTCTGATTGCAGGCTTGGTGATACCTTGAATATTATCTCTAAGAATCTTTCTGTGACGCTTAGCGCCACCTTTTCCTAAACCTTTTCCACCTTTACCTCTACCAGACATGTTGGATAAGCAAAGTTATGATGATACAAGAATTTAAATTTTAGATCTGGAATTCAATTTTAATATCGGGGGATAGCACCCTTTATAAAGTATTTCAAAACATACACAAATCCCAGCATGCCCATACAAAAGTTAGAATGAAACTTGTCTGAGACAATGCAACGATTAAAAGTGACGAGGCAAATAGCAATACGAAAAACTTCCCAGTAAACAAACCTTATGATTGGCCCTTGTTCCGACACGATATCTCCATAGTGTTTTTGTTTTACCGCGAGTTTCGGTACCTCAATATTAAATTCGCGGTAAATAGTTAACAAGTAAACTGTTGGACGATGAAATTTCAAAGTGCGGCTGAGCGCGTTGGATGGTAAGACCGTGATAAATATATGTAGTTATGATCAGGTATGATCGAGGTATAGTAGAACTACATGGTATATACATTTTTAGTGGGCTACATGCCTGTGTTCCCATCGAATCAGCCCATCCAATACTCGAAATCCCTGTTAAGCGCCAGATCGATCGGGAGAATATTTTCAATTCCGATAATAAAACATTTATTTTTTTGTTGTTTTTTGCACAGCCTTAACTTTACGTATTGCGGCCTCAAATTTACACCCGTGATTGAGAACGGGAGTGAGTAAACAGAGGAACGGTAGACACGTTGATGTGGTGTAGAGGATGAAGAGGAGGGTATGGTATAGGGATAGTGGTATTACAGTGGTATTACAGTGATGCTATAGTAGTATTACAGTAGTATTACAACAGTATAGCAGTAGTTGTGACGAAATGGTAGTAAAGGTGTGTTTTATAACAGTGGCACAGCAGCGTAACAGCACGTAATTTAGAGTAATTCCAATACCACCGGTCAAACGTAATAATTAAAACTCCATTGTATCATCCGTAACATACTAGATGACCATAATAAAAAAAAACTGGAACGGGTGCGCGATGTGAGGGCGAAAATTCGTCCACACACTAATGTGATTAAGTTTTTCATCGTTGCTCCGCGAATAGTATATATAGACATGTTTCCACATCTTATCAATAGCTAGGTTACATTAAAATTCAGTTCTATCGTTATCCAAATTATCATGGCTAGAACTAAGCAAACAGCAAGAAAATCTACCGGTGGTAAAGCACCAAGAAAACAGTTGGCATCTAAGGCTGCCAGAAAATCTGCTCCATCTACAGGTGGTGTCAAGAAGCCTCACAGATATAAGCCAGGTACCGTTGCTTTGAGAGAAATCAGAAGATTCCAGAAATCTACTGAGTTGTTGATCAGAAAGTTGCCATTCCAGAGATTGGTCAGAGAAATCGCTCAGGATTTCAAGACTGATTTGAGATTCCAATCTTCTGCTATCGGTGCTCTTCAAGAGTCCGTCGAGGCCTACTTGGTTTCTCTATTCGAAGACACTAACTTGTGTGCCATTCACGCTAAGAGAGTTACCATTCAGAAGAAGGATATCCAGTTGGCTCGTAGATTGAGAGGTGAGAGAGCTTAAGTTTGTATTTTATTGGTTTAATTATCGGTTCATTATATTGCAGTAGTAACGTAGAGTAGTAGATATATTAAAGTGGAGCATTTCGCGAGGATCGTAATATTTTTTTTTTTTTTTTTTTCAATTGTTGATGTCTTTTCGTCAGTTACTACCTGTCTTCTTCTGAAAACATCATCATATCAACCATTCACCATGTACTTAATCCCAGAAAAAGGTATGTAAAAGCAATTGCAGTCACACAATCATGATACTAACGATCCAGAACTTTACTCCGTCCTTCAGCTCTTCTACTGTGCTCGTTACAACGAGTTGGCCAGCATGAAGTTGGACCAGGAACTCGACTTCAGTGATCCAACCTATAAGTTCGAGGCCTACAACTATCAGGCACGGGCAAATATATTGCTAGGCCATTACAAAGAGGCCTCAGAGCAAATCAACAAAAACAAGCAGCTCTTAACTACATTCTCAGAAAAGAGTGAATCCGAGTTCCTTAAGGCTGAATTGGAGAGCTTGGTCCACTACGTGAAGTTCTTACAGGATCCATCTGATTCCGCCGCCAAAAAATACTTCACTAGGTCAGATCTACCGGGAGGTTTGAGCACCTTGATGTGTGGATACTACTACGCGAAATTGGGAGAGTATAAGACGGCACTAACGAAGCTACATCCAAAGGAGGATTTGGAAAATGCAATATTCGGCTCCTACTTGCTTCTAGTATTGTCCCAACCGGACGAGGCAGAGAAGTATCTTACTGACAACGTTACCAATGATGCTGCCACGGAAACGGTTGGCTACAACCAAGCCAGTGCATGGATTCAACTAGCGAAGTACGGTGATGATTTGAATAGTGCATACTATCACTTTGATGAATTGACCAATTCAGAAAATACAACATCTTTGAAGAGCTTAATCTCTACGCTTGTGGCCAATATTAAATTGCTTCATTTTCCTGAGGCAGAAGACGTGCTAAGTCAGATAGCGTCTTTCACCAAAGACCATAAGATCGACTTCCCCTCATGGGCCTCAGATCTCCTCATCAATAAGATCGCATTGAAGAGTATCCAGAATAAGAACGGTGAAGCGGATAAATTGTACTCTGAACTACAAAAAAAGGATCCAAACTGTGACTACGTTAAGGATATGGATGAAAAATCGAATCAGTTCGATGCTATCGTTGCAAAATATAAAGCTTAGGTATCATTAATTATTTTAGAAGGTCGTTCTACTTCCCTTTCTTCTGCGATGCTTTCTTCTTCTTCTGTTTCTTCTGTGCTTCGAACTACTCGAGTTGTGCGATGTTGGAGCAGATGACGATGAATTGGCACGTGATTCGCTCGAACTGGAAGCAGGTGATTTATCTCGAATGGCAGTGTCATTAACTTCGATATTAGGTGTAGTGGTAGACTTTTTAGTAGTTTTGTCGGTATCGACTGTAGGTTTAGTGGTCTTGCTAGCCACACCTTCTGTGATTCTCTCCATGGCACTTGAAACGGTGGCCTTCAAATTATCACCAATAGCCCCATCTTTGGTATCTTTGACCACTTCATTCACCTTAGCGTCAACGTCTTTCTTCACATTCTTCATAATATTTTGAACTGAATTTTTTAATGTCTTTGTAGTAACCATCTGCTCGTATTCGCTTGAATCCATCACTTTGGCGGCATCGTTCGAATTACCTTCTCTTGGCTTTTCGATAGATTTTTCCTTTAGCTCATCGCTCTCTTTAGATCTGTAGGATGGCGGATCGGAAGTTTTCCTTCCTTCCAGTGCCTGCTTCAGCATGCTTTTACCCTTTAGTAAGCTTTTGGGTCCGAAAAATGTCTGCTCATCTTCAGGATAGCCGGGTGGCAATTCCTCACCTTTATCAAGTAAAGGATCCTTAGAGACGAGTGTAGTGGAATAGCTAGGTGGTGCACCGATGGTTCCCTCGTTCTTGCTCTCGCAGAATCCTAACTTCTTGACGTTGGCTTCAATAAATACGAATCCTAGCTGTCCCAAATTGACAGCAACTTTACATGGGCCACCAACCGATCCAATACATGGGTACAACTCCGTCTTGAATCTTCGAATGATCTCCAACACATTTTTACCGTTATGGGTGATGAAGATGGCACCATTTATCGATCTATAACCAATACCGACGATATCACCTTCGATAAACTGGGGTAATACAACTGGCAAGTCGTCGTCGTTGACGTAGGGATGATTGTTCATCCGAACAGTACCATTTGACTGGATTGCGATAGAATAAGGTGACATTCCAGGAAGCTGGAAGTTTGGATATGGCTTTGTCACCAATCCAACGGCTATTGTGGTAGTATCTGGGTCGAACTCATAAAGCTTGGTCTCGAAATAGACGGTATCGTTCTTCCTATTCTTATATGGAATGGCCATGTTCATCACGGCAGACGACATGGCGCTCGTGGTAAATGCAATGTCCGTTAGCTCATGAACCGTATAAGGAACCACGGAGAACCTGACCGGCTTATAATCGTCGGAAGTGGCGAAATAGTTTGGCGAATCGGCTTTACCAACCAAAGGCGTGGATTCGTCGGCCGCTATAGCCTGAGCCTGCTCTCTCTCATCGTGGATCTTGGCCTCCAAGTCGTGGATTTGATCTGTATACGATTCGAAATAGAAGGATCTGATCCCCCTGTCTCTGATCATCAAGTACGCAGCATCCACCTCATCGTACGATAGGAAGCTGACGTAGTTCAACACCGGCCGGTAGAATTCGTAGAATTTGCGGGCCATGGAAAACCTGAGCTTCTCCAATGATGAGAGACCTTTGTAAAGTTCCGGAGAGTCATACTTGATGTGGTCGACTCGAAGCTGATCGGGTATGCACTCAGCCTCCGTTTCATCAGCCGTTAGGATATTATTTCGGAAGAAGACGACGTAGACCAGAAATAGAAATGAAAGAATCAGTAGTAACGTTACCAACGCCGAAAAGACGATTAGGTAGACAAGTTGTTTGTCCATAGCTGCGGTGTGTGGACGGTACGCTATGTAATATTGGTCTACTGGTCGTGAGAGCAAAATCGGGTAAAAAATTGTAGCGAATTCTAAATCAACTTATCATTCCAATTACTGCCGCACATTGGGGACCCTGACACCATTGTTCGCAGACAATGGCAGATAGCCAGGCGATTTAAGGGTTACAGGCAGAGTAGCAGCTTTTACTACGAATTCATAATAACTATTTCATGTACTATTATATAGTCTATGTTACTCATAATAGCATTTCCAATGGATTCTCCATGATCTGTTTCAATGCCTTGATGTAGTCTCCACCTTTCTTACCGTCCACCACTCTGTGGTCGAAGGTACCTGAGATCGTCATCACATCGTCGAACGAGAAGCCGAACTTGCTGGCCTTGTCTGGCACCGCCTTCTTCTCGATGGTCGAAATGGCCAAGATAGCAGACTGTGGTGGATTCAAGATCGAGGTAAACATATTAACTGCGTGGTTCATGCCCAAGTTAGAAACCGTGACGGTTCCGCCTTGGAACTCCTCAGGCATCAACTTGTTATCCTTGGCCTTCTGGGCCAACACCTTGACCTCTTTAGAGATCTCTTCGAGTCCCTTTGTATCGCAGCTCTTCACGATCGGTGTAATCAATCCCGATGGCGTAGCAACGGCAATGGAAACATCGACGTGCTTGTACTGTCTAATAACGCCTTCCTCGTCCAAATACGATGAGTTCACTTCTGGAACTCTCTCGCAGGCCTTGGCAATCGCCTTCACAACTAGATCGTTGATCGAAAGCTTGTATCTGCCGTCGGCCGAACTGTTCAAAGCCTTTCTAAGCTTCAATAGTTTGGAGACTGAAATGTATGACGAGACGAAGTAGTCTGGCGCCGTCTGCTTCGAGGCAGCAAGTCTCTTAGAGATTGTCTTTCTCATATTGGTCAATGGAATATCCTCGAAGGCTGGACCTTCTGCTGCAGCGACTGCCGATGAAGCAGGCTTGGCAGCTATGGCTTCGACGTCCTTGGCTGTAATTCTACCGTGTGGTCCGCTACCGGCAACACCTTTGAGTGAAACACCCTTCTCTAGAGCCAAAGTCTTGGCCAATGGCGATGCAATGATACGATCGCCGGCTGCAATTGTAGGGGCGGAAGCTGAGGCAGCTTTGGCAGGTGCCTCGGTCTTTTCAGCAGGCTTTTCGGCCGGTTTTTCAGCTGGCTTGGCAGCTTCGGCAGGCTTTTTGGCCACATCACCGGCATCGGCAGCTGTGAAATCCTTAAATGCAGGGACGTCGCTCTCTTCTTCGACGTAGACGGCGATTGGCTTTCCAACTGGAACGCCCTCGCTGCCGTCGCCGACCAAGATCTTGGCGAGCCAGCCTTCTTCTTGGAACTCGAAATCCATCTGAGCCTTATCGGTCTCGACCTCTGCGATGACGTCACTTGGGCTCAACTGGTCGCCGACCTTCTTGTTCCACTTGACGAGGTTTCCCTCCGTCATCGTTGGAGACAAGGCCGGCATGTTGATGACGGTATGCTCAGGGAACTTAGAAGCATAGAAACGAACGGCACTCTGGATTGCTGAGACACGTGACAGCCTCAAGGTTGGGCGGGACGCAATCCTAATTGCTGTAAATGCAAGCGACATGATGGTTGATATAAGAAAGAAGGTATGCTTAGGGGTACCTGTCAGTTAATCAATTGGCTAACAGGAATGGGATATATATTAAACGGATAAAATATTCAAATTATAATATATTATAAGCGGACACTAATTAGAAAATATCCGACTGGTGATGTAGGGACAATTTGATTAGTGCAGCGTAGGCTTCCGGAGCATGAACTCCCACATTAGGTTAGATAGATTCCGAAGTGGAGTAGGCAGCACCATTTAATTTTTCATTATGTATCACGAGGGGAACAATTTATGATGCGAGTTCTTCCGGTGGGGCGTGGGGTAAAATGGGGGGAAGAGGATGGGGGAGAAATGAGTGGAGGGGGAAAAAAAAAAAAAAAAAAGAGCCAAGAAAAAGAGGCAGAAAACATTTGGCAGTGCACCCCTACACCGGCCGAGTGAAAAATATGATCGTTTCTGATACTCCGACCAACCCCTACGAGTAGCTGTATGTTGTATGTGTGGGATATAGTCAACAGACGGTTACGCTAGCTCAGTCACAGATCCATTATGTCGCTCAACCTTTCAGAAGAATCAAGAGAAAGACTCGGAAGAGTCATGGACACAACCAGAAACATCGTCCACTACAGTTGGATTCCTTTCATCCTCTACCTGGGATGGCTCTCTACCTCTACGAAGCCTAACTTCGTCCAGCTAGTGTCTCCATTCCCATCTGCATGAATGAATCTTACTAGACTTGTATATATATATACTGTATAGTTAATACATACGATAACCTTCACAGCTTGCACCCCAGTATCTCACCGATGGATACGATCACACGGCACGGTAGTCCGACCACGTTGTAGAAGTCGCCGTCCACGCGGTCGATCAAGCTGGCCCCGTAGCCCTGGATTCTGAACCCGCCGGCGACTTCCAGGCCTTCGCCCGTGCCGCAGTAGCCCCTGATGAACTCGTCGCTGACGTCTCTAAAGACGACTTTCGTGCTCTCCACAAACCTGATCATCCTATACCCGCAGGACCCGGTCGGGTCGCCAACCAAAACCACTACACCACTTCTCACGTACGTGTCGTTGGATGAGTCCCTCATTTCTCGGAGCATCCTCACGTTAACCTCGAAGCTCTTGGGCTTCTCATAGATCTTGCCCGAGTTATCCACCACGGTATCCCCAGAGATCAACAGGGCATTCTTCCTTGATGCCTCATCCAGTCTCTTCCACACGGATAGGATTTTACCGGTTGCCGTCTCCTGCACATACTGCGACACGGTGAACTTGGACTTGTCGACGTTTTCCTCAAAATGAGACGCTGCGACCTCGGGTTCGATCCCCAGCTGGCGTAGGATCTCGAGCCTTCTTGGCGACGTGGAGCAGAGTATCACCCTGTACTGCCTGAGTCTTTCATATAGTTCGAGCTTGGGGGTGGGGAACATAGTTTAATTTACCTATACGTACAAACTTGTCAAACTGTAACATTCTATTATATAGCAGAGATATCAAAATCTATACCTTCCTCGTTAAGTTTCTGCTGCTTCATTTTGATCGACTCCTCGGCACTTTTCTCGATCTGCTTCCACCTCTCCTCGCTCTTAGGTCCATCGTTCTTCATCTCGCCGATCTTCTTCCATGGAATTGGCTTGAACTTCATGTTGGCTCCGACGAATAGCTCGTCATGGATCTTCTCCGGTGGGATCACAGAGCACTTGAGCACATGCTCGAAGACAATGTAGTTGTTCATCGTGTCGGCTGCGATCTGGGCGGCCTCCGAATCCTTGAACTCTATAAATGCATAGTGCTTCGACTTACCGGTCTTTCTGTTCCTAGAAAGCCTCAAGCGACTGATATCTCCGAACTGTGAAAAGTACTTCCGAAGCTCCTCCTCGTAGAATCCATGCGGGAGTCGTCCGACGTATATGACACCTCTTTTCGTCTGCTTGCTCGACTTGTCTGCGCTCGAGCTCGTCTTACCGGTTGGCTTCCGTATCGTGTATGCACCTTCCTTGCTGGTGACGCTCTTGCTAGGCTCCTTCGTTGCATTTTGGATCGATTTCTCGATTTCCTCGATATCTTCGTCGTCCTCCTCGTCTGAACTCTCTATAGCGATCTTGTCCTTAACCAGATCATCTTCACCGGTCTTCTTGGCCGGCACTTTTTTAGGTGCTGGTTTTTTGGCTGGAGATTTCTTGGTTGACAATTTCTTGCCGTTTCCTGGCTTCTTAGAACTCCGTTTCAGAGCCTTGCGAGCACCTGATTTACCCATTTTATTGTTATGCTGCGTTCCTACACTCCTCTACTGTCATCCTACCGGAGCTGAAATTTTCAAATCCCAGTGAAAAATTTGAAGTGATAAAAAGTTGGGCCTGCCTGGTGTAGAGATGTGCTTGTGCGTAAGTATAACCTATCTGTTATCAGTGGATGCTCTAACCAGCCAGCCCAAGAATTCCCATTCATCCACCAGAATATCGTTCTGTATCAACCCAAAACTTTCTCCGGCACATTTTCCCCCGTCAATGTCCCATTGTTCGATGGCCCTCACCTCTCACGATAGCGCTAAACGAGACTTACGAGAATTTAGATCTCGATGAAAAATTATATATAGATGCAGATTGAGATACGGATTTGTAGCGTGGAAAGCAGTAGAATTGGGCTATACCGGTATATACATATTTAATATGGCTAACGAAGCTACCAAGAAGTCTACGGAAAAATTGTACAAGCCTGCGGAGGTTTTGAAACACAATACCAAGGATGATCTATGGCTGATTATCCATGGAAACGTGTATGATGTCACCAAGTTCATCGACGAGCATCCTGGTGGAGAGGAAGTTTTGGTCGACGTCGGTGGAACGGACGCTACGGACGCCTTCGAAGACATCGGTCACTCAGAGGACGCCAGAGAGACTTTGGCCACGTTGAAGTTGGGTAAATTGGATGGTGTCCCACTCCCAGCAAGTGCCAACGCCAGCAGTGCCAAGGCACATAGACCAGAGGATGAGAAGTCCCAGATCCCATTATTACTCGCTACAATTGTCATGCTCGCAGCAATTGTCCTATTCTATTCAAAGAATTGAATCTATTTAACTATGTAATCATTCTAATGTGATTTTTCCAGGTATATTGAAATATTCGCGCTTACAATTCCATTCGTCAAATGTTTTTTGATCTGAGATCAGTTTGACAGTTTGGCCACTGTAGCATAGTCCATGGTAGTTGGTGGCAGTCGACGGTAAAATACCAAGAATAATAATACCCATCGCCACTTGATCATAATAGTTTCATTGCATCATCGTCATTTCGCATCACAAGCTCCGTTATCCCACCATGTTATTTTGGCTCTTGCTCATACCTCTAGTTGCATCTCTCTCGGACTTTTATACCCTCAGGAGCGAGCGAACACTCCAGACGTGCGCATACATCGAGGACTCGAACAGATGGCTCTTTAACCAGCATCTACGCAGCCAGATCTCCGTCCGGTTCCCGCTACAAGACCTAGACCGGAACGCTTACAAGGTTGATCTGCTGTCCATATCGGCCGATGACTTGGCCAACATCAAGCTGGACCATCTACCAACCTACAAAGTCTGTGACGAAACCTCCAACAACAAGGGGTGGTGTGACTATGAGGATCTGGACAAAACCGACGACCCAAGCCTCGACGACTACTTGGCCAACGATCTGAACTCAGCCCCGATTTCGCACGAGGTCGTCGATCCTTGGGATTTGACCCCGCACGTGATCCCGCTAAACACAAGCGGCATATATTGCCTATTGTTGCGTGCCACGGGCCTGTCGAACTTGCAGACCATGACCGTGGTCGTGGACTGGCAGCAGTCGTCGGGCCAGTTGATCCTGAAAGATTACAGCTACCTCTGGCTGTCGTGGTACTTCTGTGTCGCCTACACGTGCTTCGCTGCACTCTACGCCATCCTAATCAGACGGAGGATGACTCCGAACTCCAAGCGGTCGATGCTCAGACGCTTGATCCGAGACCCGACCTACCAGCTACAGTGTAAGGTCCTGCTGTACTCGGTCGCCATGGCGTCTTCGTTCTTTGCTACTGTATGGAGATATAGCTACACCAATTCCTACGGATACGAGTCGCTGAACGTCATCTCCTTCTGGGCTGGCTTCATCATCTTGGTGCTCGACTCCCTGCTCGTCGCCTGGGTGGCCTACAACCTGATGATATTGATGATGGGTCTCCGTCATCGTCCGGTGGCAGTGATATTGGCTACAGCTGTCTTCCTCGAGTTGTTGGCCTACGGAACTTACAACTCCGTCTCTTACTCCGTGCTCGGAAGCGTTGGCCTCTTTGGCACCATCATATCAACGCAGTACGTTGTTGGTACACTAATTTTCGTGATCTGCGGGTTCGTCACCTCCCATAAATCGGCATCCGCCATTTCCCGGCGCCTCATCGCTACGATCCTACTGATACTTGCCGTATTAGGCACACAATTCTTCTTCAGAACTACCAAGGATTCTGTCTACGCTTCGGGCTGGATCTACGGCCTGGAATATACGGCAATCGTGATCGGTGGGCTCGTCTGGTCCAACGTGGTTGTGGATGGTTCCAGGATGGTTCTGCGGGACGATCACGTCCTTCCATGATATATAGATGACGTTATAATGAACTTATGCATCAAATCTCGTATTCTCGTTTAACTCGTAAGTGAAAAATTCCGTAATTAATAATTTTTTTTTTTTTTTTCTTATTCCTCAGTTTTTCTCGTTTACATTTCTCACCCAGCATATCACCATTCCACCACTCCTCTTCAATCACGTCTCGCCAACGATGGAACATTCTGCTTCAGCCCAAATCGTCTCCAACGCTACGCGGGTGGCATCCGAGGTGGGTGCCACGTTTTCAGACCTGTTCGGTGACTTGAAGCAACTAAACTTCGCTGCCTTGTCCAAGGATGCCTCGTCATTCTGGCAGCACACCAGCACTTGGCAGGTTGTTCTCACACTGATCATAGTGGCAATCACCTATGATCAGGTTATGTATCAAATCAGAAAGGGCTCAATTGCAGGCCCAATGTTCAAGTTCCTACCCTTTGCCGGACCATTCCTTGAGAGTATGGATCCGAAGTTCGAGGAATACATGGCTAAGTGGGCATCCGGTCCACTCTCGTGCGTTTCCATCTTCCACAAATTCGTCGTCATTGCATCCACACGTGACTTGGCCAGAAAGGCTCTCCAGTCACCATCGTTCGTTCACCCCTGCGTCGTTGATGTTGCCAGAAAGATCTTGAGGCCTACAAACTGGGTCTTCTTGGACGGTAAGGCTCACACGGACTACAGAAAGGGCCTCAACCCTCTCTTCTCGAAGAAAGCCTTGGAAACCTACATCCCTGGTGAGGAGAGAGTTATGGACAAGTATATCGACCGGTTCGTTAACATGAGTAAGAAAGGTGCCGTTCAGTACTTCGACGTGTTCAGAGAATACATGACTGCTCAGTCCTTGAAGACTTTCTGTGGTGACTACATCACCGAGGATCAGATCCATGACGTTGCAGTCAACTACTACCGTGTTACCCAGGCTTTGGAGTTGGTTAACTTCCCAATCATCTTGCCATTCACCAAGACGTGGTATGGCCGTGAGATTGCCGACAAGACCATGAAGGTGTTTGAGAAATGCGCTCAGATGGCCAAGGATCGTATGGCAGCCGGCGGAAAGCCAAACTGTGTGATGGACCGGTGGGTTCTACGTATGGTTGAGTCCAAAAAGGGTAAGCAAGGTACGTTCATTAGGGAATTCAGTAACAGAGAGATCTCTGAGGCCGTGTTCACATTCTTGTTTGCATCCCAGGATGCATCGTCTTCGCTCTGCTGCTGGTTGTATCAGTTGGTGGCAGACCACCCAGATGTGATGAAGAAGATCCGTGAGGAGCAGCTCAGAGTGAGAGACGGCGATCCATCGAAGCCCCTCACTTTGGATTTGATCGATAAGATGGAATACACGAGAATGGTCGTCAAGGAGGCCCTTAGAATTAGACCACCCGTCTTGATGGTGCCATACATGGCCAAGAAGGACTACCCAATCAGCGACCAGTATTCTGTTCCAAAGGGTTCGATGGTCATCCCAACGTTGTATCCAGCATTGCACGATCCATCCGTCTATCACAACCCTAACGAGTTCATTCCGGAGAGATGGGTCGCCGGCGGCAAGGCCGACTCTGCCAAGAAGAACTGGCTTGTCTTTGGTGCAGGAACCCACGTCTGCTTGGGAAGAACGTACGTCGTTACCTCGTTTACCGGTTTCATCGGTAAGGCCGTCATGATGACCGATTTCCAGCACGTTGTGACACCTGACAGCGAGAAGATCTGGGTCTTTGCAACCATCTTCCCACAGGATCATCTCTACTTGAAGTTTACCAAACGGGACGATCCATCCAAGCTTGAGTAAGGTTTCTATTTATTTCCAATTTTGCTAATTTGTTCTTTGATGTCTAATAAATCTATGGATATGTAGCCGGAGTATTACGTAGAAGTCCCAGGGACGGAGATTCGAAATCCCTTCAATTACCCTTTCTAGCGCTCTCATAGGCTGATCTCGCTTTGCACCATGTCACGTTCAGATTCATATTGAGATTTGGCTACGGTTTGTGGAGTTTTGACACCACGGCACTATCCGGCATGGTTGGGAATTGGGCTCCCGTGCATATCGGCACGTGACTTCGCGTGCATCTCCGACAGTCCCCGAAGTTAAGCGCCATAGTGAAAAACTCCAAACTGCTGGAACGAGAGATAGTAAAAGCAGAAAGAGATTGGCAACTTAGACTCCTAAGCAAACGATCGCCTGGTGTGATTAGAGAGCATCGTTCAAAGTATGGATTCGTGCTTTGTTAGCATTGCAACGGCACTCTCGCCGTATACAGCATCGCACATCTATGCTATCAGGAAACCGGACCGTCCAGTCAAAGAGAAGAAAGGAGTGGAAGTTCTAAGCTCCAACGATGCCATTCAATTCGTCGATGGTTCCAACGGTTACGCTACAGTCGTTGGACTCGAGTCATCTGACTTCATCGCAAACTTGGCACTAATCGGCAATCGGATCGCACAGGGTGCGCGCATATTTTTCAACGTGCGCATCGACGGCAGCGCAGCCGACTTCCGCGCAGTCACTGCGGCAAAGGACGTCGGCGCTATCGAATTAATTTCCGCCTCTGCGGTGCGCGAGCCCTTGGATATTTTCGTGGCCGCCAACTGGTTGATGGTCGGCGGCGCCAAGTGCGTGATCCATTTCTACCGGGATTTCGGTGCCGCTGATGTGGTGTATCCTTACGGGGACAGCCTGGTGAAGAAATTTGAGAAGCACGCTGCCCATGCAACGACAGATGTGGAAGATGCGCTTACAGCTACCCGGCGTATCTGCGGTACAAGCTACCCCGTGGTGGACGAATGGGCCACGGGCTGGCCGCAACGTCCAGCCAAGGCAGAGCAGGCGGTAATTTTTCTTGGGGATTCCGGCCCCTTCGAAGATGCGGTGAAATCCGCGGGCGCGCATGCGGCCGTTCTAAATATTCGCGCATACCGTCCCTTCCCGCAGGCCGCTATTCGCGCAGCGCTAGCGCGAATGCCTGCGCTAAAGACAGTCCAGGTCGTTCAACAGACGGCGCTGAACGTCCAGTTCCCGGCATTGTTGCTTGACATGGCCGACATCGTCGCAGGGATGAATGGTGTCACCTTCGTCAGCAGTCAGGTCGGCGATCTACGTGCTGCTGGCAACGCCGTGGCCCAGCGCGCCGTGGAGAGCTTGCTAGCGAACGGCCGGTTGGCTACACCGGTGCAGAACGCCACTTTTGGCGCTACAGAGATGGGCAAGCCGGTGAAAGCAGACAAAGAAGACGCCAGTGATGACTCTGCATACTTGCGCATCCTTCAAGAGGTCGGCGACGTGCAGGTGATCAACAGCGCATCCGCTACACCTGAATATGCGCTTGGTCAGTTACTTGAATTCCAGCGCCGCCAGCGCCGGTTGGCAGATCTGGTGGAGGAGAAAATTCCCCGGTTCGCGGGTGGATTGCAGGCCGAGTTGCGCGACTGGTTGTCGTGGGTGCGCAACGCAGACGCTGCGGACGCAGAAGGTGCGGTGCGCGATTCCAAAATTTCTGGCGCCGAATTGGTGGACTCCCTCCACCATTCTCACCGGGACGAGGCCGCCCAGTTGCTTGAATACGCCCGGTACTTTGACACGCGCACCCGTTGGATCGTTGGCAGTGACCGGTGGAGCTATGACGCAGGTTTGGCTGCCTTCCACGCAGCGTTGCGGCAGGCAGACCACCACGCCAAGCTATTGATCATCGATACCGACAGTTCGATCAACCGGCATCAGGGAAAGAAGAACCTCGGATTGTATGCGCTCAACTACGGCGGAAGCTACGTGGCATCCGTGGCGCTCTACTCGTCATATACGCAGACGCTCTCTGCGCTAATTGAGGCCAACAAGTTCAGCGCAGGCCCGGCAGTTGTCTTGGCATATTCGCCTGAGGCAGCCGGCGCGTTGGATGCGCTCCGGCTAACGCGCAAGGCGGTGAACACAGGATACTGGCCATTGTATCGGTATACGCCAACCGCCGACGAGGGCAGCGCAGGCAGCGCAACTAGCGCCGACAACTTCCATCTCGACTCTTCGTTCCTCCGCCGGGAGTTGCGCGACTTCCTCGACCGCCGCAACACCTTAACGCAGCTTGCGGCTGCGGACGCAAAGCTCGCGTACAACCTCACTACCTACAACGCAGCGCAGCAGCAGCGCGCAGCTTCCGTGTCGCGCGCAGCCTACTCGGAACTCATTGCAGGACTCGGCAGCGAGCCAATGACGGTTGCATATGCATCCGACAACGGTAACGCCGCCGGCGTCGCGCGCAGGATTGCGGCTGACGCCAACCAGCGCGGGTTCAAATCCAAGCTATGCGCGCTGGATGAGTTGGCTGTGGATGAGCTCAGCGCATGCGCGCTCTTGATTGCGGTCGTTTCCACGTCCGGCCAGGGTGAGTTCCCTACGGGCGGCAAGGAATTCTGGCCCGCCTTGAAGAAGCGCAAGGAGGCGCTCACGGGGTTGCGTTACGCGGTGTTCGGCCTCGGGGACTCCAAGTACTGGCCCCGCGCAGAGGACGCCGTTTACTTCGCGCGCCCCTCCGCGCAGCTCGACGAAAAACTTTCCGCGCTCGGCGCCGCGCAGGTGATCGCGCGCGGTGTCGGAGACGACCAGGCCGCAGACGGATTCCACACCGCACTCAACGCGTGGATCCCTGCGCTCTGGAAGGCGCTAGGTGCAGAGAATGCCGGCGGCGCAGATCAAGCTGGAGAGCCGGCTGCGCTCACCAACGAAGATATGAAGCGCGACTCGAACTATCTCCGCGGTACCATCAGCGCAGGGTTGGCGAACTTGTCGACGGGCGCGATGACCGCCGCCGACCAGCAGCTCACGAAGTTCCACGGTGTCTACTTGCAGGACGACCGGGATGTGCGCGAGCAGCGGCAGAACGAAGGTTTGGAACCCGCATATGCGTTCATGATCCGTGTGCGGTTGGCGGGCTGCGTTACCACGCCGCAGCAGTGGCTGTGTATCGACCGCCTGGCCTCGGAGCGCGGCAACGGCACCTTCAAAATCACCACCAGGGGAACCTACCAACTCCACGGGGTGGTCAAGGCGAACTTGATCCCCGCCGTGCGGGAGATCAACCGCGTGGCTATGGACACCCTTGGCGCGTGCGGAGATGTGTGCCGTAATGTCACGTGCACGGCCTGTCCGACGATGCGCGGTGTCCACACGCAGTTGACGCACATGGCGCGCCTCGTCAGCCGGGCACTGTTGCCTGAGACGTTGGCCTACCATGAGATCTTCCTTACGAAGCTCGGCCCGGTTGCTCGCGGTGAGGAGAGCGGTCCACGCCGGCCTGCAGGCTGGGCAGAGATGTGGGGCAAGAAATCTGCAGAAGGAGGTGCAGGTGCAGATAAAGATGCAGATGCAGATGCAAATGCAGCTGTTGATGCAAGTGATGCAGGTAAGAAGCATGCAGAAGGAGGTGCATCAAAGGGATCTGCGGGCAGTGCAGGCAAGAAGCATGCATCTCACAAGAAGTCGAAGATCCTGGTCGCTGGATCCCCAATCCATGACTTGGCCGAGAAGGAAATCACGGAGGAAGTTCAGCGTCAACAGGCTGCACCCGGTATCGACCCGGTGGAGCCACTCTATGGTGCCACGTACCTCCCTCGTAAATTCAAGGTCGGAATCACCGTTCCTCCTTACAACGATGTAGACGTGTACACCAACGATGTGGGACTTATTGCAATAGTCGAGCATGGCAAGGTTATTGGCTTTAATGTGCTAGCCGGTGGAGGTATGGGAACCACTCACAACAACACAAAGACGTATCCCCGTGCCGGTACACCGCTCGGCTTTATTCCGTATGATAAGGCTCCGTTCGTTTGTCAGAAGTTCTTGATCATTGAAAGAGACTACGGTGATCGTAAGAACAGAAAGCATGCCAGATTAAAGTACACTTTGGATGATATGGGACTCGATGTGTTTAAGCAGAGAGCAGAGAAATTGATGGGATTCAAATTCCAGCCTGTCAGACCTTTCAAGTTGCTTTCTAACAGAGACCACTATGGTTGGTGTAAGGACGAAGAGGGCTTTAATCACTATACAGTTTATGTGGAGAACGGTAGAATCGCAAACAGATTGGGTTCTCCACTTAAGACCGGTATGGAGAAGGTGTGCCAGTACCTGATTGACCATAAGGTTGGTATTCTTACCTTGACCTCTAACCAGCATGTAATTCTTACCGACATCCCTGATTCCCACGTCGGTGCCATCAAGACTTTGTTGGCCACCTACAAACTCGACCGTGGAGATCGGATTTCGGGACTTCGTATGGCCTCTCAGTCCTGTGTGGCCTTCCCAACGTGTGGTTTGGCCATGGCAGAAGCTGAGAGATTTTTGCCGCAATTCCTCGATAAATTGGAGGCTCTACTCGATGAAATCGGACTTAGGTCTGATGAAATCGTGCTCCGGATGACGGGATGTCCAAACGGTTGTGCCAGACCCTGGTTGGCAGAAGTGGCACTAGTCGGCAAGTCATATGGTTTCTACAACTTGCTACTTGGCGGTAGCTTCAATGGAGATCGTGTCAATAAATTATACAAGACTAACGTTAGCGCCCAGCAAGCCTTGGATATCTTGATGCCACTCTTCACCAAGTGGGCCGGCGAGCGTCAAAAGGGAGAGCACTTTGGTGACTACTGTATAAGATCCGGAGTCATCAAGCCTACATTGGAAGGAAAGCATTTCTGGGATGATTTGAATGCAGATATTGTAGCATGAGTATTTAATATTATTTATCATATTTATGAAGTGGATAGGCCGTCATCGAGTGTTAAGTTCATGGTATTTAGTTGGTAGGTTCGTCGATTGCACTATGCTGCTTACTTAAAGTCAATAATTCAATAGTCAATAATTCAATAACCAATAATTCAATAGCCGAGACACCAATAGCCAATTAGTGCAGTAGCTATAGGTTCCGTAGCCATTAATGCAATAGTCAATAATTCGGTAGCCATTAATTCAGTACCCACTAATTCACTACCCACTAATTCAATAACCTACAAACAAAATTCATTAATACATCAATATTTATCACTCTATTTACCTGATCATTCCATACCTTACCACCAATCCTTATACACTACAATTTATCCTAAACAGTTACTCAGCCCAACTAACCCAATTGGTTACGATGTCAAATAATTAATTCGATATTTTCAATCCTCAATCCTTAAAATTCATAGGCGAAAAAAATAAATCTCAATCTCATCCTCCAACCATTGCTTATTGATTCCTACGATCTTCAATCATTATCCTTCAATATGGTGCTTGAAGCTACAGTAATCGTTATAGACAACTCTGAGTATATGAGGAATGGTGATTTCCTCACATCCAGATATCAGGCCCAGCTCGATACCGTGGAAGTGATATTCAGAAAGAAGACGTCTTCCAACCCAGAAAACACAGTTGGTTTACTCACGATGGCGGGAGAATCAACGAGGGTCGTCAGTAACTTAACGGCAGATTTCGGAAAGCTATTGAGTGGGATCCATGAGGCCAAGATCGGCGGTAAATCCAACCTTATAAACGGAATCGAGGTGGCATGCTTGGCATTGAAGAATAGACAGAATAAGAACCAGAGACTTCGGGTCGTTGCCTTTGTTGGTTCCCCTATAACGAGCGACGACGAATGTTTGGACACGTTGGCCAAGAAGTTGAAGAGCGAGGAGGTTTCAATCGATTTCATCAACTTCGGCGAAGAACAACTAAACACTACAAAACTCGAGAAATTCATAAATACGGTCAATAATAACGATACATCCCATCTTGTTACCGTTCCTCCGGGTCCTTACCTTCTTTGTGAGCAGGTGGAACGCTCACCGATCTTATCTGAGGGTCAAACCCAATCTACATTTTCTGGTGCCGGAGCTGCAAGTTCTACCGATGCTGGTGTCGATAACTTCGGTGCCGACGATCCAAATATGGATCCAGAATTGGCTCTTGCCATCAGATTATCTCTAGAAGAGGAACAGGCAAGACAGCAGAAGGAATCGGAGGATAAAAAGAAGGCTACGGGTAAGCTAGACACCGTGGATGAAAAGAAAGAGGATAAAGATGACGGTGATGGCGACGTCAAGATGGATGAAAGCAAATAATTGTTCAGTAATAAATGGTTGTAAGTGAGTTATCACGACATAATATTTTGATACGGTAGAATTCTAAAACCCCCTTCTAAAGCGCTGCAATTCATGTTTGTTTGAGCTCTCAGGGCTATGGAGTTATTGTATATGTTGTTAAGGTATAATGGTAGTATTATCATAGTGTAATGATCTGTATATAATTAAATTTCCTATTTGGTCATAAAGGATTTCTCAAACTTTTGTACTTTTCAGCTTTCTTGGTTCGTATCAACAGCCGCTTAAATAACTTCACAATTTCATACCTTAACTGCCTTCCTCCTTGTATCTTTGCCATGCATGGTATATGCAGCTCAGTTTCTGGGCTGAGTTCTCACGAGCATAGTTCAACTGCTCAGAGTATCCAGACGGAATATCAATACTCCAACAAAGCCCAGATCATCTCTCTATCTCCTGATACAATCAAACCAATCCCATTAACCAAACAAATGTTCTTTGATGAATATGGAATGGGGAAATCAAACTTGAGCGTTGTTAGCCAACCTTCATGCATTTGTCAAGCAGCCTTTCTCAAAGCACCAGAAGCTTATTCCGAAACGGATCGTCTTAAAGCAGTGGCTCGGTTTATAGACTTACCTCAATGGAAGAATCATACGAAGTTCTCCATGCTCCTAAAGAAGATCCAAAACTTATTAGGAACAAATGGTGCCTCGATCAGTTTAATTGATGCTAGACACCAGTTAGTGAAGTACCAAGTTGGATTAGGCTTTGGAAAGTGTGCAAGACAGATTTCGTTGGATGCACATGCAATTCTCTCAAAGGATTTCCTGTCAATTGCAGATACCACTCAAGATTGGAGAACGAAGTCAAATCCTTTAGTGAAGGGATCTCCTTATATCAAGTATTACGTTGGAGTACCGCTCATCACTCCAGACAATCAAGCTATTGGTCTTATAGCTGGATTTGGTCCATTCCCCAGAAAAAAGATAGATCAAGCCAAAATCAAGGACTTTAAACTCTTGGCTGAAGAAGTGATGCAATACCTTAGGAGTAATGATAAAATAAAAGAAGAAGTAACAGAATCACCATTCTTATTCCAAAATAACAAGACAATACTAAGCAGATTTGGAAGAGCCACGTCAACAGTGTCTGAGACCGATATCAGCTTTGAAAGAGACGGGTCTGGAACATCGTATCGTAGTACTATGAGTGTTTTGTTCAGTCGATACGAACTTCCATACGATGACCTTATCGATATTAGAATGTGGAAACAGTTGCAGGTATGTAAGAACTTCAGGGTGACGTGCAACCTTCTATGTCGACTACTACTTGACAGATTCAAACTGAATTGCGTGTATATTCTACAAGTGAAGACGAGTCAACCTGGTAAGATCCCTAAGTACACCGTGCCTCGAAACCAGGAAATCCCTATTTCGGAATTTCAATTTAGGAATAAGCTGGCCATCTGTGGTGACGAGTCGGCAAGATACCAGATGATGGGGATCCAGGGTCGTCTTCAAGGACTGGATTTGGACTACATGAAACAATTTCACATGAATTGTATTCGTAGCAAATATGGTATGGAATATCGTTCCTCCGGCGCTGGCGTGATCTTCCACTCTGGCATTTGCGTACCCTTTTACCATAACCCAGAGAAGATGGTCAGAAGAAACAGGAAAATCCATAGCACCGACACAGATATTGATGTGTATATACGTGGAGGAGGCTATCTTATAGGGTGCTTCATCTCCCACCATAGGCATCTCACAAATGAAGAGATCGGATACATCTACGGGAGTGCTTCCATCATCAGAAGGCTTTATTTAATGAAGAACTAATTATACACTAGAAACATACACATAATACTATACACTTAACCTCACCAATCATATCTTAAGACGAATATGATTTGGGTCCTTACTGTCAACAACGACGATATTGTTCACAATAAGGTATCTAATCATTGGATCATCTTTATTACCGACATCCAACGTTTTGGGAGGCTTGCCGGGTTCTGAAACGAGTGCGTTGTTAAGCAGGATCTCTAACAGTTGGAGGAATCGGTCTGATTTCCGCTGAAGTTTCTCTTCACCTTCGAAAACGATGAATTCCTTATCTATGAGATAATCAGTAACAATTAGTTTAGTATATTCAGTCAACTTCGAACAGCGAGCACGTAAGTTTGCGATCTTCTCTTTCAATTCATCATTCTGACGTTGTATTGTAGTATTTTGACGTTCTTCCTCTTTATCTTTGATGCTCTTCTTGAAGTATTCATCAATCTTACCGCAGATCTGACCTAGACGATCATAAGCAACCCTTTCATAACTCTCCGATGGCCATTTGGAGTCGGGCTCATTAGGCTCACACTGTTTGGCAACGTGATAGAATTGCGATTTGGCCAATGCAATGCCAACAAGATCATTTCTGGGAGGCTCGTACGGTATTCGATTGATTGCTTCAAGTAAACCTATGAGATTCAACTGGGTATTGTTCTGTAGTCTCCCGGCCTTGGCTTTTTGGAGTTGCTTCTTGGCCACCTCAAGAAGTTTTGATTTTTCATCGATCTGCTTCTTTAGACTGATTAAATAAGCCTCATCCATTTTCTTCTTCTTGACTTTTTAACTTCTTTATAGTAGTTTAGTGATTTGATTGATAGATAAGGTGAAAAATAATTCAAATTATTTATCAACCATAGAAGTACCAGTAACCATCATAGCTGACCAACGTCATGTCTAACGATACTTCTGACCTATATGTGGGTAATTTAGACTCCCAAGTCACGGAGGATATCCTCTGTGAGCTTATGAGCCAGTTTGCACCTGTCAAGTCCGTGAGAATACCGAAAGATAAGGTTTCACTGGAACCACAAGGCTTTGGGTTTGTTGATTTCTACTCTGCAAAGGACTGCATGTACATAATGCGGCTGATCGATGGGCTAAGACTATTTGGAAGGCCATTACGATTACGTAAGGCCGTTAGATCTAATACAGGGAATGGGGATGACCATGGATCAAAGGAGGATATTGGCCCCATTGTGTTTGTTGGTAACTTGGATATATTGATTGACTCCAAGACGTTGGTGAAGACATTTAGTAATTTTGGACCGATGAAACGACTTCCGGAGATAATAAAGCCGGAAGAAGAGGACGGCAAGTCGAAAGCTTGCTATGCATTCATATACTTCACCAAGTTTGAATCAGGAGATCGAGCCATCAAGGAAATGGACGGGAAGATGGTGATGAATCGGCCGGTTAAAGTGGACTACGCATTTAAGAGAGGCTCTAAAACGGAGAAGCATGGCGATAAAGTGGAGAGATTACTCTATAAGAAGGCAGAAGAGAACAACTATACTCAGGTGAATCCAGAGAGTCAGAGACGATTGAAAGATATACTGAGTGGGAAGAAGCAGCCAGATAAAAATTACTACGACCACAAGACGAGGTATGACGAAAGATACCAATAAACTTAATAGAATGTACACTAATACGGTTATCATACAATTTATATTTACTAGTAAAGATAGCTAATTCTTCCTCTGTTGAACACCTTTCAACACCTTAACCAAGGAGAATCCTTTTTTACCGGGGCTTTTCAACTCCCGTTCATAATCCAACACTTCTCCGACTTTCAAGTCCCAGAATTTTCGAAGAACCCTACTGCTTCGATCTTTCAAGTCCCGTTCGATCTGGTCCACCTGAAGCTCTGTTTCCTCATCCAGCTTCTTTTCGCGTCGTATCATCTCCTCTTTGAATCTCTTGATGATCCGTTCCTTTTGGGAACGTGTCAGTTTATGGCTGACAGATTTGGAGTCCATGGATGAACAGCGATGACGGAGGGACGAGTTGAAGTGTTGATGAATTCTGGCGGCGCATAAATAAATAATTTATGTTGCTCATCAGGTGAAAAATTCATTGCTTAAATTCTGATTTATTGCATTTACCTCTTTCTGCAACTAACACATAACTACCAAATAACATTAAACAAACCCCTACAATGAGTGACCTGGACGTTAGTCAACTTCAGCAGCTAGATGATGGATCCAAGAAGGA
The DNA here is from genome assembly GCA_012295335.1 of Brettanomyces custersianus. NCBI lineage: Eukaryota > Fungi > Ascomycota > Pichiomycetes > Pichiales > Pichiaceae > Brettanomyces > Brettanomyces custersianus. The sequence continues at coordinate 1,058,421 of JAAVTW010000004.1, read as the reverse complement.
TGTGGCCAACTTCATCCAACAGCAGACCTCCAAGGCCAAGATCCAGAACTCCGTTACAAACTTCACCGATATGTGCTTTAAGAAGTGTATAACGGACGTGAAGGGTGGAGACTTAAACAGGAAAGAAGAGGATTGCTTGGGAAACTGCTTGAACCGGTTTTTGGATACCAACATCAAGATCGTTCAGATTCTTCAGTCATTACAGAAATGATCCTATTTAACCTATACATAGAATAAAGTACTGTATATTAGATATAGTTTATGCATATTGCAAGAAGAAGGTAGTAATCAGTAACATTAAAATAAGTAGATATACATCATATTTATCGTTAGAGCCTCATTGCCGAATACTGCCAGCAATCAAATTCCAAATCCTCAGTATTTATTTTCCAGAAAACACGGAATTAACTCTTCAACCTGATCTCAGCTACGCTACAAATTATTGACTGTACAGACCAACAAGCATCCATTGACACTCATTCACTTCTACGATGGGTAAGTAAATATACAGGCATGGGATCGGCTTTATACTAACCTTTAAGACAAATCTATCAAGCATGGTCTAAACGACCGGATCTACGATAAGAGGAAGGCTGCTGCCTTGGAGCTTGAAAGAGTGGTCAAGGAAGACATGAGCAACAACGAGATGGATAAGATCGAACAGATCGTCAAGCAGCTACGTAACAATTATGCATACGCCGTTCACCAACCCAATGCAAGGTACGGAGGCTTGATTGGACTAGCAGCCGTTGCCATCGCATTGGGCCAGAACGAGGTTCCAAAGTATCTCGAAGAAATCATGCACCCAGTTTTGGCATGCTTTGGAGATCAGGACCCGATGGTTCGATACTTCGCATGCGAAGCCCTATACAACATTGCCAAAGTGTCAAAAGGTGAGGTCCTCATGTATTTCAATGAGATCTTTGACGTCTTATGCAAGCTCGTGGCCGATCCTGAAATGAGCGTCAAAAATGCCGCCGATATATTGGACAGACTCATCAAGGATATCGTCAGCGAAAAAGCTGCTACTTACGTGTCTGTCCTTGCAATACCACCCGAGAACCCTCCTGCCGCCACGCTGATCGACCCAAGAACGGGGAAGACACTTCAACTATACCAGCAGCAACTACCAAAGGCCTTTTCGCTACCCAAATTCATCCCACTATTGAAAGAACGGATGTTTGCCACGAATCCTTACACGCGGATGTTCTTGGTCAGCTGGCTTCGACTCTTGGATTCAATCCCTGATTTAGAGATGATCTCATATCTTCCGTCATTCCTTGATCCATTGATCTCATACTTGAGCTCTTCGTTGGAAGATGTGCGTGTTGTGACTGAGAACTTCCTCAAGCTTCTCTTGCATGAGATCAAGGGTATATATGAGATCAAAGACGCCGTTAAGAAGGAGAAGGAGAAGAAAGAGACGAAAGAAGGTAGTGAAAAGATAAAGGAAATAACTGACAAGGTTGCTAAAGTCGACATTAACGATAAACCTGATGATCAAACAACTCCGGATAATCAGGATGGATTATACATTCCAGGCCAAGATGTAGATATAGACTGTCCAAAGATCATTGATATCCTTATAAATAACCTTGACTCTACTGATCAGACAATTCAGATGATGGTTCTGCAGTGGCTCCGGGTGTTACTGGAGTTATCCCCAAATTCATTCATGCTATTCATGCCCAAACTGTTATCAGTTCTTCTTACGATCATTTCTCACGATAACTACCAATTGCAAACGATGGCTGTTGAATTGAATTCCCAGCTAATGCAGTTGGCAACAGATAAAGAGGAAGATGTCAACTATACACTCATAGTCAGTCAACTAACGCTTCAATTCGTTAATGAGAAAGAGTCCACAAGGCTGGCATCTCTGGACTGGCTTATTATGCTCCATGACAATAACCCACAGAAATTCCTGGAACATTCAGATAATATATTCGTGATGCTTTTAAAGGCACTAAATGATTCATCCGAGAAAGTCATCGATAAAGATCTTGAACTTCTTTCAAAGATATCCAACCAGAGCGATGATAAGTATTTCCAATCCTTCATGGTTGATTTGGTAAATCTTTTCAAGAAGGATAGAAAGCTATTGGACACACGTGCCGATTTCATTATTCGAACAATTTGCAAGTCCCTTGATGCCGAACGGGTTTACAAGTCCATTTCCAGAGTGCTATCAGAAGAAGAAACAGACTTGAGTTTTGTATCAATTGTGATCCAAATCTTGAATAACAATCTCATCATTGTACCAGAACTTCAGGGATTACGTCACAAACTCATCAAAGGTGAATCAGAAGATTTGTTTGAGAAGTTGTTCAGCTGCTGGTCACTGAATTCTCCATCATTACTATGTCTCACATTGCTTACTTCCAAATACAAGCTCAGTTGGGAGATTGTATCGCGGATGGTTCAATATGATATTTCATTGAATTTACTTGTGCAACTTGATCTATTGATCCAGCTACTTGAGTCCCCAGTGTTTGCGAAGTTACGGTTGGATCTTCTTAATCCACATAAGAACATGTATCTTTTCAAATGTCTCTATGGACTTCTGATGATTATGCCACAGTCAAGTTCATTTAAAGTGCTTGAGAATAGGTTGAATGCTATCACTCCACTTGCCAGCCTACAACTACAGTCGGAAACAAACGGTAAGGAAAGAAGAAGAAATAGATCAGACAACGAGTCAGAGGAATCCCAAAATGCCAAGCTACTGGATATCTTCGACAAGTCGCAGATTAGGCTGGATGAATATAAGGAAACAGACGAAGGAAAGCAGGCAGATGCTACGGTGATTCCGCAGGGCTCAGAGACGATCGATAAGCCATCGGACCTTCCCCAAGAACATGAGAACGAGACAGAGATTAACGTGACACCAATAAAGGTCACGCGGGATTCATCTGGGTCCAGGAAATCAGGATACATTGCCAAGATTTCAGAGAAGTTGAACCGGAAAGATTGAAAATCATTATCTATAAAATGCTGTAAATGCTATATACCCACGGAATAATAACCTAGATGTTTGTACGAAGATACTTGAGCTTGTTAGCCTTCTTGAGCTTCAAAGCCAATGCCTTGGACCGGCTTCTCATCTCGATCACTCCAAGCTCTTTCATCTCCTGCTTCTTCAATTGCTGGCCAAGTTGGTTAACTTCATCAGCTTTCGCATAGACCGTGGCCACCGTTCTCTCACCTTCAGAAACAGGCTTGTCTGCTGGATCGGGAATATCTTGGCGATAGTAACGCGCATACTTCCTGTTACCTAGACAGACCCCATTAGGAAGCTTTAACTGGGTACCACTGTCATCTATCTGAGCAACAGTATGCTCGCAGATATCGTCATTCTCGTCTGCAAATGCAACCTTCTTTCCCGTGTCAGCATGGCTCTCCAACGTAGTGTCGAAGTTGTAGAACTCTTTCACAAGATTCCTTTCTTCTATAGTTTCGTATGGAACAACGCAGTGGCCCTTCTCCTTGGAATGCTGCCTTATGCCCTCCAGATTGTGAGCTACAAATCCACACTTGAGACACATGTGATCCTTCACCACGGCATCCGATAGGTATCTCAGTAATCCATCCACATCCACCAAAAAAGATCTCTCCGGTATGTACAAGCCGTGGGACTTAAACAAATGCCTTATATTTGATTCAACCTGGTCGAATTTACGGCCGCAGTAGAAGCAGACCGTGATAGGCAGTTGGGATGGCTCAGTAGGATGGGTTGAGATCTCATCCGAATCGTATATTTCATCACCGGACTCATTATCTATCGAGCCAGAACTTTCAGAAACCGTCATGGACTGGTTGTCTGATATGAGATCGTCGATTTCATAGGATGAAGGTTCGGACTCAGACCCTATGGTAGAACTCTCAAGTGTAAATGCTGTATTGCGCGATGCTATCGAACCTGTAGGACTCATCGTTCGGCTAGGAGATATATCGGCACTTCTGTCAACCAAGAAATGGTTATTTCTCCGATTGACTCTCCGTCTGTGATCTCTTGGATGAACTCTCTTGAATCCAAACTCATCATACTGTTCCATCTTGGCTCTCTGTTGCATGACCTTAACTTCAAAGACATCTGCATTGACTGGCGGTAAATCTGCCACTCTTCTTTTCAAATTGTATCTATGCCACTCGGTCTTCATGTGCATTCGTTGCTGTTCGGCCGATGGGAACTTGATGCCACACGATATACAGGTAAAGGTAGCGTGGGAGCCGAAATTAGCGTGGGAGGGGATTCCCGCTGGCAACGACATGATAAATATGGGCAAATGATGATCAGATGATAATAAGGTGAAAAACAGTATAGGACGTTAATTAAACGTTAATTTGTAACGATAATATAGTTACCATAAAATGATACTATGAAGCGATACTCTATCTGTTTAATGGAGGGAGATATATATTTTTCACTCACTTTCCAAATTCGGATTTAGGGATTTGAAATTATTATTATTTCTTTCTCAACTGTAGTAAATAGTCTATTATACATTATTCAAGCCTTCCTAGGCCACACCCTCTTATACAATGCCATCGCAACGATATCCTGTGGATTGATCTTACCATCAAACGTGGCCTTGAAATATCCATGCGTACCCAACGATTGCTTGATAAATCCAGATCTGCCCATCTTCGTGAAGAGTGGCACATTCTTGTACGCCATCACATCTTCTGCGTGGAAGAACATATATCTGATAGTGACGGCTGCTCTATGAATCTTCAGCACTTCTCCCGTCAACACGCTTCTTTTAGCGATGATCCGCGTGTAATCTGTGTTGAGGAACGTGCCATCGGCCAAGATTTCCACCCCGTTGTTAGCTGTCTTCCGGTAGAACAGCACGGGTGAATTCGTGAAACTAACAGGAACAACCACGGTAGCAATTGCTGAAGCCCCTTTGTTGAAAAATCGAAGGTACTTGGCCACATTATTTGGATTTCTCGACGGTTGAGAGAAGACCGGTTGCACAGCCATCCTTCTGGATCCATATTGCACGTACATAGATTCCTTAGATTTGATTGGAAGCTCATAACTCTCCCATATATCACACTTGATATGGCAAACAGCCAACTTATGCTCATGGGGAAGAAGCTCATAGATCGCCAACGGATAAACCGATGGATCCTTTAATTTGTTAAGAACGCCGGCTGGAACCTCCACATATAGTCTGCAGTGAACACCAGCGTGAACATTCACAGCCTGCGAGAATGTACCTAGAACTTTATGCCTGGTAGCCGTATAGTTCTTCACACGGAGGTACTTCAGCCAGTCGTCTGGCCGTTTGGTATCTTCTTCGTCGTAATCCCACAGACAGTGGGCCAAGGACTTGACACCCCTGTACCTAGCAAGTCTAGTTAGAGCCTTTTCCTTAGGGTTGAGTTCGATTTCATCGGGGAACTCAAGATCCTCCTTGGCTCTTTCTTTGAACTCCTTAAGTTGTTTGGCTTCTTCTTCAGGTGACAATTCCACAATTGAATCAGTCATATCATCATCGTCGGTCGAAACAGTCTGAGGATTGGATTGCTCAGCCAGTTGGAATGGATCTTCCGGATTGTAGGACCCACTGTCAACGACTTCTTCGTCATCATTTTCATCCTCGTCGTCTTCCTGATCATCTAAGAGCCATCTGGCCTGATATTCAGACATACCCTTTGGGATGTGCTTTTTCTTTGTGGCCTTTTCTGCTGTCACACCTCTATTAACCAAATCGTATGGATTCTGCTCTATTCCAAAAGGATTTTCTTCGTCACCATCATCCATATCATCATCCATCTCAGCGTCGTCTATTTCTGCAGGTAGCGTTTCATCCAGAGTTTCTCTTTTATCATCTTCAGCATCAAAGTTTCCATCCACATCACCTTTACGAGTCATGGTTTCAATTCTATCAACTCTGAAGTCACCTATTTCCGGTATATTCACCAAACAGTTGACATTAAAGCCAGTGCCTCTCACTGTTCCCTCGATAACTAACCATCCTTCATCCCCAGTAGCTGCTGGCTTCACAGCAGTGTCTACTTTATCTGCAACCATGTAGCCTCGAGCATCACGCCAGTGAATGGCTTTAGGAAGCTTCTGGCACACGCTTCTTAAGAGATTCAAGGAATCGGAGTCGTTTTCAGTCATATACAGCCGATCAAAGCCAGGAAAGAAGTGACCAAAGTATGACGACAACGATTTCATAACGTCCTGCTGGATACCTTTCTTATTAGGATAACTACTCATCACATCAGGTACTACTCCATACACCGAGGATATACCTTGGGCTTCAACGGCTCTCACTATCTGTTCTCCCCATTTAGGGTCAACCTCCTCCGTGGCACTTAAGCCCAAGATAACGAAATCGGACACTTTGGCAGCATCAAGAATGGCCATGAAGTCAGTCATATCAGGTAGGATCACCTTCAAGTGGGCTTTAAACCGCTTGACTTGAATGGACCTCACTGCAGGACCATCACAGTTTGCCAAGTATGAAACATTGGCATCATTGATCACTTCACCTGCGATTTCTTTCATCAACTGCGCAAACATCACGCTTGGCTTGATGTTTCTAGTCAATGGAACGAAAGTGACGATCCGTTCCGTCTTGGCAACATCAAACAATGCCCTTTGATTCAAAGATCGAAGGATCTTGTTTCTTTTGATCTGGTTTGCCTTGTTCTTACGATCTGATTTCGATATCGATCTATTAGTCTTGGGTCCGTGCCTGTTGGACTTTTCCACTTTACCCTTATTGGCAGCCTTGATCGATCTCTTCGAGGCATGGCTGCTTTTGAAAGGCTTTTTACTCTTCTTGAGCGTAGATCTGTGACCAGCCATGGTTGTTGGATAGATTGCAAGAATAGAGATCTATCTGATCTCTTCAACGATCCATATCATCAGTCTGTCTTATCTACTGATCCTCATCTAATCTGAAAATTTTCACACCCCTGCACGTGACCTCACCGAACCCGGAGACCTCTACCATTTTGCCGGTTGTGAAAATTTTTCAGCCAAGATATTATTTTTTTTTTCACCTATACTGAAAATAATATATGTTTTATTTGGACGAACTCTGACTTCACAGTGAACAACCTTGAAAGTGTACAGACACCAATACAGATTAGATATACATCGTAAGTATGACGAATAACGAGGAATCAACTTAGGAGCGCTGAGTGGTATGGCGGTTACCACCGAGCTTTATCCATGAATGGCTTAAACTACGGAAACAGTTTAAAGAAATGATTATCATCGTGATGGTTAAGGAGTGTATGCTGAATGTATACTGAGGATGGTTTAAACAAATTGGTTCTTTTGATGAAGAATGGCTTACGGTTAAAAGCATTGCTCGAATTCGATTCCTAACTATTAGATTCGACTCTTATACTAACATTATTGACAGATGGCTCACGCTAACGTTTGGTATTCCCACCCAAGAAACTTCGGTAAGGGCTCAAGACAGTGCAGAATCTGTGCTTCCCGTTCTGGTTTGATCAGAAAGTACGGTCTCAACATTTGCAGACAGTGCTTCAGAGAGAAGGCTGACGACATTGGATTCCACAAGTTACGTTAAAAATGTGACTACGTTGTGTATAATTGATACAAGTAATATAGGTTCTTAGGATCTGATATAGATATTTCATTAACTGTAATCATAACTTCTTTTCCTTGACGAGGTCGATAATCTCCTTACTTTCCAACACTATCACTTCTCCGTCTTCTTTGATTGGCTGCTGACTGTAGTAGAACGCAGCCTTGGCAACTTCTTCCGCGTAGATAGGATAGCCAACCAATCCCTGTGCGAATGAACCCCGGAAAAGCTCACCTGCCTTCTCGGCAAGTGCATTGTTCCAGCCCTTGGATACTTTTCTTTGGCCTAAGAGGATTCCCGGACGAAGAATCACCGTTCTCTTAAACTTAAGGCCTTTCAAGTCATCTTCAATACGTCCCTTTGTAGACATGTACAAGAATTTCGAGTCCTTATTGGCCCCGCCGGAGGAAACCAATATGGCCGTGTCGAATTTACCCGACTCCTTGGCTGCTTTGAACGAGTTGACGTTGATATCGTGATCGATCTTAACGAAGTTCTCGGCCGATCCAGCCGCCTTTCTGGTTGTTCCAAACGATGAAAATATCGTTGACTTCTCGGGAACATCAACTTTGGTTTTGATGATTTCTGGCCACGAATCCGTGTCTTTACTGACAATTGGCGAGAATCCCTTTGGAGCATTGGCCAATTCAGGCTCACGACGTGAGAGGGTGACGATCTTCGACACGGCTGAACATTTCGCAGCGATATTGAGGAAATATGATCCAACCAATCCGGTGGATCCAATAGCAAAGATAGAAGTTGACATGGTTGATAAAAGTGTGATAAATGTCGAACTGACTGATTGACACTAAGATGGACTAATTAGAAATCAATAATAGATTAATTAATTTTTCAGATCTTGATTTTATCACACTTACTTAGCACTTTGATGATTGTCAGTCTATCGATTTATTCCTATCAAATATCATATTCCATATCACACGGCTCGCTAATACATTCTTCAGTCATGGCTTCTAATCATCCCCGTCTTACACCATACAGAGATGTCTCCGTCTTGAAGACTCTCAGAAGCTGGTTCTACGATACCACCGATGCTGATAACAGATCGAGAGCGGTACAGAAAGTCAGTGCGTTTCGCAACAGGAGGCATCGTACCACATTCTATTGAGATGACATCACTTTTCACTTCATCGATTCTTCTAGACGAACAGATGGTCGCAGATGATACCACCGTACGTCTAAGTTATTCCATGGCTATGATCAAATTCGTTAATGGTCTTTTAGACCCTTATCAACAATCAAGCTATGCTATGAGTTTGTTTAAATTGGCTGAAATTACAGGGTTGCCTGGATTCTTCGTCGAATTGCGCCATATCGGTACTCATGAATCCATACCTTCACTTCAGGCTTTACGATGGGCTACCAAATGTGCACTGACTTGGCTAGATAACAACTACTGGCAGACAGTGATAAATATCGAGGAAGAGCCACAAAAAAGGACAGAAATAAAGTCAGATCGTATGGATACGATACATCTGATCCGAGATAACTTGGATATTCTCAAACAAATCAGACGAGATGATCCAAATGGTCATTATAAACGAAGCGAGCGTTCCAAAGAGGGTAAAGATTACTGGAAATCCATCGATTCATTGCAGAAAATATGCACAACAGATGAAGGACGTACCTTAGTGGTCAACATCCTTATATTTAACGGTGACTATTTGATATTACGTTCCAAAACACTTAGTGATCGCAACTTGAATGGACTAAGCCATCTATATACGGTAATACTACAAGATCTTGGGTATGATCTTGTGTTTGACTTGTTGGACCGTCTTTGTGACTTTTTAATGAGCGACACTCTGGTAGAAGTCAGCAGTAGAGTGAATTATGACGAAGTCTTGGCAAAGAGTGACTTGAGATTCATGTTACCACGAAATAAAGGTGAAAAATCACAGGCAGAGCATTGGGTACGATTCTTTTTAAGCAACACACTAAAGTTCGGCAAGAAGACTCAGGTAAAACGTCTGATAAACGATGAATCGGCAGCTATAATAGTTGGGAAGCTTAGTGAAACAAACTCACCCAAGAACATTGAATTGTTGCAGGAATTTCAGAGAGAGAACCACAAGTTACTAATACGCACGAAGCTCGATGAATTGGTCAACAGGACGCTCGCAACGATGAGGAAATTCAGTCTTCCGACATTTGATTTCCTTCCTCAGGCCAAAAGAAAGCTAGAGAAATCAACCGAGATCGTTTACGGACCTTCACTGAAGAGACAGAAACGCCAGAGCCATTCTACAGTACATTTATTCGACAAGTATGATGATTGGGTGCCGCTACCATTTGGATGTACCAAACATTAGATAAAGTTTGATTAATATACATATCTATACGGGGAACCTGCCCTAATATAGCCTAGAAGTATGATCTCTGTAGAGCTCTCGCAGTCCCTTGTGAGTATAGTCCTTAACACTTGACTGCCTCCCCTGGATTACAAATTCCCTGGTGAATTCTGAGCATTTGGCAGGCCCAAGCTCCAAATTCATGCATCCAATCACGGCAGGAATAATCTTATGTCTTGAAGATAGCTGTAACTTGATTTGCCGTGGGAAGCCTTGGAAGATCTCCACGTCCAGATCATCGTCATTATCAAGATCATGAAGGAATTGATCGATGAACCTTTTCCTATTCTCGAAGTTGTTCATCAACCCTATGGTGGCTCTCATATCACCCATAAGATCAAATATAGGTATGCCGTCCGTCAAAGCATAACCTTTGAACCTTTGATACACATAGTTGAAGATCTCATGTGATAGGAGTTGTTGTCCATGGATGAGAAGTTTGGACTGTGAAATCTGTAAAGACTCATCAGATTCGTCTGTGTTTTTGAGTGGAATGGTATTGACAGATTCAAAATAGAGACATTTGAATAGCAGTTCATCTTTCAACTGATATTCTTCGGGTATTATCCTCTTAAGTATATTAATTCTTGACTGAGCCTTGGATTTGAAGGGGACGAGACGTCTATACTTGAATTCCTGTGATAGCTTGGGAGTTCTTCGTGAAAGCACGGACGGTTCAAATTGATGGATCTGACGAGCAAACGGTCGCCAAGAAATGCCATGCATAATGCTTAGATATGCTAAATAAATATATACTAGTAGTATAGTACCAGTGATGCAGTAATAGTAATATAGCAACAGCTGTACTCTGGTAGTATTATATAATACTAGGAAACTAGAAATATCTTTGGTAAGATAAAATTTCAATATCGAGTATTAGCATTTTACCTATCTGTGTACCACTTTATTTCCATCTAATAATCATCAGAATGCCTCAGAAATCAGCATCTAGGCGAGCAAAGCACGCGGAGTCTGATTCTTCCAAAAAGCAGAAGCTCCCGGCGCTTCCAACGGAGTTCATCGTCAGGCCTCATCCTGCTACTACTAAGCTAAGAGATACTGCTAACATATATGTGTCGCCTGAATTACTCAAAATAACCGAGTGGAAGGCCGGAAACTTTGTGAGAATCACCAAGGCACTAACCGGCATAGTTGGAGTTGTTTCACCCTGGAGTCAGGAAGATGAGCCCAAGTATGCGTTGAACGTGATACTCATCTCACCACTCTATTTGAAATCTGCTGGAATAGTGTTGGGAGATCGAGTCAATTTGACAAAGCAGTCAGCTCAACCGGACTATGCAAAGAACGTGAAAGTCGAATATACCGATACCGAAGAAAAGGCTCGCAAGCAGGTAGAAGACTTGGGGATCATATACGAAGGTCTGACCACTGACAGGGTGAGGATAACGGCGATAGATACCGACATCACTACGAAGATGAACGAACTATCTTTACAATCCATGCCAAAATCAGCACTCAAGCCTTATCTATATCATCCTAGAACAACAGAGTTGGAATTCGTTAAGAAGGCCAGTATTCCGACGGTTCAACCAAAGTTCTCGTTCGAAGACATCGGAGGACTGAAAACTGTGATATCCACACTGAAGAAGAATATATTTCTCCCTCTTAATTGCCCTGAAATCTTCCATGAGTTCGGTATTCAGCCGCCACGGGGAATTCTGTTGTATGGACCATCTGGTACGGGTAAGACGATGCTTATGCGAGCATTAGCATACGAATCATCAAATTGTCATATCATCAGAATCAATGGTCCTTCCATTGTTTCAAAGTATCTAGGAGGAACAGAGGAGAGATTACGTGGGTTCTTCCAAGAGGCTGCCAAGTATTCTCCGGCAATCATCTTGATTGACGAGTTGGATTCGTTGGTTCCTACGAGAAACAGTGACGATACAACTGAGGTTGACTCTAGAGTGATTGCCACAATGCTTTCGTTGCTAGATTCGCTGGATGGACCTATCGTTGTGGTTGGGGCTACCAGTAGGCTCAGCTCGGTTGATGTCAGCCTCAGGCGTCCGGGAAGATTCGACCAGGAATTGGAAGTTCCTATTCCAGACGCAGCAAGTAGATACGATATCTTGATGAAACAAATTAATAAAATGAGCGACAGAAGTATCCTTGATGAAGAGCAGGTCAATACGATTGCCAGTAAAACTCATGGATATGTTGGTGCGGACCTCCTTTCACTTGTCAGAGAGGCAGTGATGAAATGTATAGCTCGGGAAGTTGGCTCGTTGGATGATTCCATGTTGGAGAAGACGAATTTTGCATTCTTGAAAGACGTCAAGCTTACATATGAAGACCTTGTTAATGCCATGCAAGATGTTCGACCTAGTGCTATGAGAGAAATCATATTAGAAATGCCGAAAGTTCGCTGGTCAGATATTGGTGGTCAGAAGGTTCTCAAGAGAAAGCTTCGTGAAATGGTTCAACTTCCGTTGACGGCTTCTAAAGCGTTCAAAAGATTGGGTATCAATGCACCAAAGGGGTTGCTTCTTTATGGTCCTCCCGGATGCTCTAAAACCATGACAGCCAAAGCTTTAGCCACAGAATCTGGCTTGAACTTCTTAGCAATCAAGGGTCCCGAGATCTTTAATAAATACGTCGGAGAATCTGAGCGTAAGATCCGTGAGATCTTCAGAAAGGCTAGGCTTTCTGCACCATCGATCATCTTTATAGATGAGATAGATGCATTAGCTACTAGTAGAGATTCGAGCAATGTGAACAACGTATCCCAGCAGGTTCTCAATACGCTATTGAATGAAATAGATGGTGTTGAAGAACTTAAGGGAGTGATTATCATCGGTGCTACAAATAGGCCGGATACGATTGATCCAGCATTGTTGAGACCAGGTCGTTTGGATAGACATGTCTATGTCTCACCACCGGATGAAGAGGCAAGGTTACAAATCTTTGAGAAGAACACAGAGAAGTTTGAATTGCAAGATAAGGACCAGTTACTACATAAATTGGTTGTCATGTCAGATGGATTCTCTGGCTCTGAATGCGTTCTTCTCTGTCAGGAAGCTGGACTTAATGCCATCATGAGCGATAAGAATTGTAAGACGGTGACGGAACAGAATTTCCAAGCTGTAATTGGGGATATCAGTAAGAACATCACCCCAGAGATGTTGGAGTACTTCAAGTCGTTTGCACTTAAATATAAGGCATGTGCAGCATAATCCCATACAGGACAATCCATGATAATCCCTAGTTGGCGCATCCGTGCACCGCAAGAGTCAGTTTTTCAAATGGATTTCATCTTGGATCTTGGATTGTACCATCTTTCTGGCTACGGTGCTTCTATCGCTGAAACAGATTATACGCCTGCATTTCGCTACTTAAACGATGGGTTTTATGAACAACCGATTCATGACGTTGGCTGTGTTCACAGGTGTGGGGATTTACAGCGGTGTGAGATTCTTTGAGCCTTTGGTGGTGGACCAGCTCAAGAAGGATGGAAATCTTAGAACAGACGTTCCTGTGCCACAATTCGATGAAAAGGGCCAACAGATCATACAGCAGGATCCTACAGGACCATGGAAGAATTTAGAAGGTCGCTTGGAGGCACCAGCCAGTGAAAAGAAGGATTTCCCGCTTACCAAGAACGAGGAAAAGAAGGAAGACTAATATAATTATAGGTTATTACTTTACTAATAGGCATATAGATAGCATTGAAAGACAGTAACTCACCATAGTAAGTAGGATTAGTAGTAGTTGATGAAAAGTTTTGAGAATAAAATGAGATCTAAAATTTTTCACTCCGTTAGATCAACCATCCCTTTAAAGGTTTTACTGTTTTAATATATTGGTTGATCGGGAAACCAAATTTGTACTAATAATCATCACATAGATCATCCAATATGGGTAAACTTAAAACCATTTCGAAATTGGCCCAGAGACGCCAACAAGAGAAGAGTCTCAAGAAAAAGGGATTGGGTCATCATAAACATCACAAGAATGCCAAAAACAGACACGAGGGATTTATGACCGCACAGAAAGTGGAACCTTTGATCAAGAAGTTGGGTTCAAATGCTGCCAATGATAAGTCGATGGCTATAAATGGCATAACGTTGCTTTGTGATACAGATCCAGAACTTCGGAGACTCTTTCTCAAAAGTAACTTGATTGAGATCCTTATCACCAAATTGATCCATGATCCAAGCGATGACATTGTTGTTGACAGTTATGGATTACTAAGAAACCTTATGATTGATGAGGGTTATTCTCTCTGTGTTCATCTCTGGAGAAAGAACCTTTGGACGAGCATACAGTTAGGCTTCGAGAAGGCTGAGAAGGCACTAATGGATAATACTGCCAAAGATGAAGCAAAGAGGTTGCTGGTGAATTATATTGAGAACTTAGTTGGATGCACGGATTGCTTTACGAGTGAGTTACCTATCGACTTATTTGAGAAGAGCCTACTTCCGAAATTAGAATCCGATGGAGTTCTTGATTTCATATTTAAGCTTGTGAGTGATGGAAGTGATAAGCATCTTCTGTTGATTGCTCTTGAATTCATATATGATATGGCAACAACTTCGAGTGAGTTTATCGGAAAGATCTCTAAGAATGATGACTATATCAAAGTCTTGGATGAAGCATCTACCAAAGATCTAAGTAGGCTTTCCAAAACATATCTCATCGGAATCTTGCTTCAGATACTGGAAGTTAGAGGAGAGATCGATTACGGTACTCGTCTCACATCCAAGATCCTTAAACCCCTCTATGGAATCTACCAAACCGATATTGATCTTGATTCTACTGTAAAAGAACTTAATCTTCCTCATAAAGATAACATGACAGTTGACGAAAGACGTCATTTGGCTATTGCTACTGAGAGTTTCAACGCAATAGATCTTCATCTCGATTTGTACACTACGGTACTTGAAATAGTCGGTGAGCATAAAGCCAGAGAGGGCAAGCCTGCATCTGCCAATAATGAATGCGTGGAATTCTTTAATACAAGCCTACAAAGCTTCCTTAGCGACCTATTTGATAGCAAGTTCCATGATCAAAAGCTTCTCCCATGTACTAATAATCTGGTGCTATTGAACCAGTCGTTCCGGATATCCAATGACAGTTATAGTCAATTCCTTCAGAAAGTATACCAATGTCTAACATCTAGATTTACTGAAGTGCTCAATGAAGACTCTGTTAGCGATTCGGGATTAGAGGAAGTGAACGGAATCCTTAAATTTAGTGTTCACTTCATGGATATGAATGATAAGTCACTTTGGAATGTCGATAAGGATAGAGTTGTAAAGTTGATTCAATACTCTCAACTGGTGTTTAACGGTGTCAAGAGTGATAGTATTGATGCCGGGATCTTCCTTGATTTCAACCAGTATCTTATTGCCTACTTGTCGAAGATTGCCAAGAACTGTGGATCTGACGCCATAACAGGAGACGTTACCAAGTTCTTAGTTGATGAGAAGTTTGTCAAGTACTTTGAATGGTACAAGCAATTCAAGACTCCGTTTGAACTTCACAAAAAACTCGGGTACTTGATTGAAGAGACGTTGAATTCGGTAGTGAATGCCATCTTTGATGTGTATGATGATGACTATCAATATAACAGGCCAATATTCCACGAGGGAGGTTTACTTCAGTTGCTTATTGACCGGAAGCCTGATTTCAAGAAGGTCTACAAAGCAGTCGACAAAAACGTGAACAAAGTCGTTAGACATACACTACAAGAGACGCTTGAGAACTTGACGAGATTCATCGCATACAAGCAACAAGAACTACAACAGTGAACAATTTACATATACTATAATATAATATATTAGAGCTCTATTTATACATTACCACCACTCCACCGGTTTAATCGTTATTGGCATATCTCTTTGCCTGCTGGCGAACCTTTTTCGCATACTCCTCCTTATCCTTTTCAAAGGCCCTCCATGCCGGTTCCTGGGCAGGTGAATTTGGGTTTGGTGTGTCCAACAACTCTTGAATTCCAAGCATGATCTGCTTTAACGAAATAGCTGGTCTCCAGTCCTGGTCTTCATTAAGAATCGAAAGGCAGATCGTTCCTGAAGGGTACACATTTGGATGATAGAATGCAGGTGGGAACTTGATCTTTGGAGGTTTTGCTGGGTATTCGTCAGGGTATGTAATTTTCAAAGGATATGTAGCATTTTCCCAGTCGGTACCCGATTTACCTGGTACACCTGCAATCCAGTTGTGTAAATCCAACGATCCATCCAATGCCTTCTTTGGTCTGGCATAGAATCCAAATGGATGGTCCTTTCTCCACTGCTTTCGTTCCTGCTGGATTCTCTCGGTACATAAATCTCTTTTTGGCATGTTCTGTTAGGAATATAATACAATAACGACCGATGATAAAGGAGTAGCAATATGAAAAGGTGAGGTACCAGAGGGAAGTTTGAATAAATATCAAAAAAAAAAAAAAAAAAAAAAAAACGATAGTGAAAAATTCATTGACTCCTGATTTTCTTATCTCCAACATGAATCGACTGATCATTTATGTGTCAGATGTATTTGATTGACTGATTGTCACCAACTAATCAATAATTTCACTCTCCGAGAAATCCATAGACCGGATTTATACAATGAGTGCAGATTCAGATGATCTCGACGATCTTGATGATCTTCTAGATGACTTCAATGATGATATCCTTAGTAAGCCACCAGGAGCTACATTAAAGGAAGCCGAACCAAACGAGGCCCAAGCCAAGAAAGATGACATTACAAAAGAAGCAAAGTCGCAAACTCCTCCGAATACTGAGTCTGGTACCCACCAGAGTGAGTCTACTTCTAATGGTCAACTCGACGAACTATTAAATCAGATGGATGAAAGTGATCCTCAATTGTCGGGGGAATTGAAAGGTTTCATTAAAGAGCTCACAGGTAAAGGCGATTTGTCAGAAAAAAATTCCGCTACCGGTGGTAAGAATCAGAGTTTCCATAATGCTATCTCAGAGACGGTTAACCGGCTTAAGTCTTCAGGGAAGCAGGTAGATGATGATATAAGGAAAGAGAGCCAGGACGACGATATGCTTGCAACGCTAATGAAATCCTTGGATATAGACCCAAGCAAGCTGGGGAGTAGTAGTAAAGATGGGAAAGATAATGATGATATCAGTAAGTTATTGGTGGAAATGTTGGATCAGCTATCGACTAAGTCGGTTCTTTACGAACCTCTCCACGATCTATATTTAAAGTTTGGACCTTGGTTACAGGAACCGCAAAATAGAACGAACGAAGACTATGAAAAATACCAAAAGCAGTATGTGTTGGTTAAGAAGATCGTGACGAAGTTTGAAGAACCAGGATTCGATGATTCCAATGCTGAGCATAAGAAGTTCATCAATGATAACTTGGAACAATTACAAGAATTGGGAATGCCACCAAAAGACTTGGTTAATGATGACCTTAGCTTCTTAAAGAAAGGACCTAAAGATCAGGACCTACAGGACTTGAAGTTTAGCGATGAAGATATCCCTGAGGATGTTGACAAGGAACTCGAGGAAACATGTCAGCAGACATGAAGAAATCACATAAATAATTGTTACTGTATACTACACTAATTTCTACTAATGCTACAAAAAATAAGACAACCCCCATCTTACTTCAAATAAAAGCTTAATCAGACATCCATGGAAGGTCGAATTGACCGGTCACCAATATGCCAGGAATAGTAAAATTGGGTTCAAACCATCCTGTAGTTGCATATCTACCGTGGAAACTGCGAATGTATGGGTACCAGGTTTTCATCATATAAAGCTCTTATTCGAAACTCGATAGCTTAAGTCTTATTTGGATCCATCCAAAGAAGAAAAGTCTAAGGTTCGATATCAAATCACACATTTTCCAAAAAAAAAAAAAACTCACTTTTATGTTAAAGATCAGAATATAAGTTACTGGCAAGTAAAAGACCCCCATCTCCTCCGTGTTGGCGGAGAAGATAGGCTGACAGCGATCAATCGAAAGGATTGATAAGATCCAATCGATAGTTAAACTGCCACAGTCATTAATCAGCCATGTCGTCATCGTCGCATAGGATGGGGAAAGAAGTATCTTTCAGTATCATCATATTAAAAGAGAGAGTTAATTTATGGAAATTGTGCTCATCGGAACTACGGGATATTAAATATCGAGAAAGTCCCTAAACAACTGTCTAGAAACTATCTTTCAACCAAACACCCAATAAGAATGTTTCGAGATGCAAAGCAATAATAATTACAAAATTGCCTTAACGAACAGTAAAGCCGTCTTAGTCTGAATGACAAGTGAGGGAAACACAACCTACTTATATAGTGGAAAAAAATTTTTCAAAATTTTCAAAAATATTTTGATTATTCTCAATTAAGGTAGTGAGGGTTTAATATCTAATAGGGATTCTAGTAAAAAGCTTTTGGAATAAAGATATTATACGTTACTTAAACAACAATTTCATCAAACCTCGAATCAATACTCTTCTGCTCACCGATATACTTCAATGTGCGTTGGAAATGGCCGAGCGTCAATGTGAAAGGTCCCTGGATCTTACCTTGTGCTCTAAAGTTATTTCTGATAAGTTCAATTAAACCATTGAGGTATCTAACAGTGATCAAATCATTACCATGAATGAAGAAGTAAACAGATTGGTTCAATATTTCAATGAAAAGTTCTAACGAAACATTGTTGTCCAAGATGGAATCTGCAATACGAAGAGACTTCTGTAGGCATTCAAGAACCCTCTTACCATCATTCTTAAGTGATAGATGACTGAGTCCACCAACAATATCGGTATTCGGTATACCATCCGCATCATTTTCCTCTTCATCTTCTACAATCCACCAAAGGTGTGAAGACATATAAACTGCGCGACACTGATCTGTCTTGCGAAGTAGTTTCGAACTGTATATGGTGGTTCTCGTGATAAGTTTATCGAAACTCTCACTTCTTGTTTGAATCATATTCTTGGCACTGATAAGCTTGTTGATTAATCCCATCAATGCCTGATACTGTGAACGGGAATCTAGGAAAAACTGTTCGTAGATTAGCAATGCTTCTGTAAAGAAATCGTACGATGCATCCACCAATTGAACTTCATCAGCAATAGCAGCTCCCATGAGGTTCATATTGAAGCATTTTAATGCGTTAAAGCTATGCTGTTCTAGCTCGCTGAGCATTCCTGAAATGAAGGTAAGCATCTGGCCAGCCTTGGCCTTTTGATCTTTCGTTTTTATGTGTTCAATCAGTTGTAACTTCCTCACCAATCTCAATACAGCATTGACAAGAGATGGATATGTATAGCAAACTCTCTTTTTAGCTGATTCTAATCCCTTTTTAGCATGCTCGACCAATTCAAAGTATTTGTATGGATTTTTGTGGTAGATTAAATGCATGAATCTTCCCAAAAATTCCTCCTCTTTACGAACTTCCAATGAATCATCTAATTTCTCTTGCTCAGTATCATCTCCCATATAAGACGATCCCGGCATATCTTCCACTTTAAACTTGCTAGTATCTTTTTTCTCCTCCTTCTTTGCCTTTTTAGGTTCTACCACATCAATCAATGGCTCTAATAAGTTGAAAGCGCTGGTTATTTCTTCCTTTGTATTGATCTTGGCATTTTGCCCCAAGAATTTCTTAATTATTACCATACTGATCGATTTCCTTGTATCATAACTCTGCAACTTGAAGAATTCTAAATAGTGTTCACCTAGATTTAACGTACTTTTAACACTTGGGTAGGTTTCGACCGGACATAGCAACAAATCTTTCCAATCTTTCGTATCGGCATCCTTCTTATCTTTATATAGCGCAACTGAGTGTTTAAATATAACATCCACATTGGCATATTTCTCAGGATAATAACTGATTGTGAGTTTACACAATCCTTCCAAGATCGTACAGTACTCCGAGGCAGTCATGTCAGGTTTCAATTCAGAAATCTTATCAATAAAACGAATCATCTTATCGAAGATATCAACGGAATCAGACGCAACCACTTTACTAACATACTCCGGTTCTCTAGTCTTGAATCCAATGAGTCTATTGACCAAGGAAAGAACTATATTTCCAACATTTACCTCTGGATCCAACCTTAACGTAGCATTGAAGAATTCATCCATAGTGATCAAGTGGAATTCATCAGGGAATACTTGAATGATTACATCCAACAAGTATTCCTGGGCTATCACATCTCTGCATTTGACGATCTGTTCCAAAACGGCAGGTAAGATGTTTTGTTTGTAACAGAGACGATCAACGTTATCCAGTTGTGATAGTCTAACAAGGTTGGACCCCACGAGCACCTGTAACTGTTTTCTTTCTTCGAGCCTTTTGTGGTATTCAGACGAATGTCCTTGATGCTGCCAGCGAACCCAAAGTTTATTCATTTCAATGAAGTTCGTGATGATGAATTTGATAGAATCATTAAGATTTCCCTTAGGGTTTGTTTTTGTATCCTTCCCATTCATCTCCGAAGATAACAAACCTTTGGTTCTTTGAGAAAGATAGTAACGAAGAAACAGACCTCTGATAGGATGCTGAACACCGCGTGACATTTCTAGCATGTCAGACATGATCTCCTTCACTGGTGAACCAGCAACACTCATATAGACAGATCCCACGGTAATCATGAGATAAAGTCTGGGAACAATATTTCCAGCATATTGAACCAGTTCATATAAATCTGCCAGATGATCATCTGGGTGTGTGTCCTTCAAATACTGACTGAAATATTCTAAGCCATCATAGACCATGATATACAATTCATAGTATTGCTTTGGTGTCAATGTATTTGTTCTAAGTTCGTTGAGGAATGTTGACGCATGCTTAAGAGCATCCATGAAATGACTCTTTACTTCTAAACTCTTGCGCATCAAAAGGATCTGCTGTTTAATGACAGCTCTTGAATCCTCGAGTGCCCGCTCCTGTTGAGCGAGGGTGATGGAAGCGGACATGGGGGAGTTTATATATGCTGAGAAAAGAAGGTGATGTTAAAATGTTATGTAGTCGACAATTGATGAATATCTATCAAACCTTCAAAGAATTGTGTTGTTAACTTGGAAGTGTAACTTGTTAAGGTATGGTTGGGTATTAAATAGGATGATATATAGAAGATAATTAAAAAAAAATAAAATAGAAATAAAAAGATAATAATTACTATCGGAAAATAATCTCATTCGGAATGAGGTAAAGCTATTGGAATAGTAGAAAAAGGACTGTAAATCAAACATGTTTATTTGTTATATGCATTATTTAGGTGTTGTACGAAGGAAATGGGTAGGGCATTTATAACCTGTAGGATTCTTGAAAAGATACTTCTGGTGATATTCCTCAGCATCGTAGAAGCATTTAATTGGCTCAATACTAGTGACGATCTTATCGTGAGGATACCACTTCTTTTGCATCTCAGCTTTCACTTTTTCGGCAATACCAGATTGTTCATCATTGTGCGTAAAAATGGCTGATCGATACTGCCAACCAAGATCAGGTCCCTGGGCATCAACGGTAGTTGGATCATGCATTAAAAAGAAGAACTCGATCAATTCTTTGTAGCTGACAACGGAAGGCTCAAACGAAATCTGAAGTGACTCCGAATGTCCCGTGTTTCCCGCACACACTTGTTTGTATGAAGGTTCAATAGATTTGCCATTGGCGAATCCAACACTGGTATCAACTAACCGATCATGGAAATACTTTAGGTACATATGCTCGACACCCCAGAAGCATCCACCTGCCACGGTACATATCTGAGATGTTTTGGTTCTTTTGATTGTTTTGCTGATAGTTGGATTCATTATTGATAAAATGATTGATCCATGTAGCACCTCATCGGAAAAACTATGTCAAGTGTAACTTGGGCAGCGCCTTTTTTTTCCACTCTCTTCTCGTAGATTCCCATTGTTTTCCGGATATCATGATAAGCTGAATTGCAAGCCAATACTTATTATCTGGTTGTTTTCCTGCTGTCACTACCATTTCATCAATTCAGTTTCATTGATCAACCATGCCCATCGCAGTTAAAACTTATGCAGCTCTGGCGTTTGATACGCTTTATTCTAACTTAGAGAAAGTGTCACCAATACCATTGAGGCAACTAAGAGAGGTGATTGAAAAAAGTGATGAAAAGCCTACAGCCGAACATTTCCCCCTATTCGTTACCTGGAATATCAGACATTATGGACAAAAGGAATTGCGTGGATGTATTGGGAATTTTAGCAATTTGAAATTGCCCGAAGGTGTCAAACAGTATGCATTGATTGCTGCCTTTGAAGATCCTCGATTTGATCCAATTGAAGCAAATGAATTGAATAAATTGTCATGTACGGTGACGCTACTAAAGAATTTCGAAAAGGCAAACGATATATATGATTGGGAGATTGGGAAAAATGGGATTCGAATCCTTATCAATGGTAGAAGCACTGCCACATTTCTTCCCGATGTAGCTCCTGAGCAAGGATGGGATAAGAAGCAGACGTTGCAAGCGTTGGTACAGAAAGCTGGATATCATGAAGATTATAGGGATCTCGATATTGAGCTTACAAGATATCAGGGCATTAAGGATACGATCGGGTATAAAGAGTATAAAGAGGTGAGAGACGAAGCGCTGAATTTGGAAGTGCAAGAGAGTGCTAGGGAAAGCTAGTGCGTTACATATTCTAGGTATTTTATTGGCTGAAATGAGATTATGGCATTTTAATTTGAAATTAGTTTTTTATGACTGAAAAGAAGTAGGGTGTCACCCTGGATCTTTGTAGCTCTGATACCAGGCATTACGATCAATTGATAGTCCTTGATAACGTACTATTTCCTTAGACAATCGAAATAAGTAAAAAATTAAAAAAAAAAAATTAAAAAAAATTTTACTTTATCCAAATTTTTCAGTCCTGAAATTTCAGTCTGATCAGTTCATATCCAAGATAGTGATACCAATCTTCGACAGTATCAAGGTTCTATAGACGGTATATCCATTAAGATGTCTGACGAGGTAAGTACATAAATACAAAACTTCATTTTTTTGAATATTCACACTTGTACCCTGAACTATCATACTAACATTGATATATAGGTTATCTGGAATATTATCAATAATCAGTTCTGTTCATTCAAGATCAAAACCGACAAAGGTCAGAATTTTTGCAGCAATGAATACAACGTTACAGGTCTTTGTAGCCGAAAGTCGTGTCCGTTAGCTAATGCAAAATATGCTACAGTGAAAAATGTTAATGGGAAATTATATTTATACATGAAGACGGCTGAGAGAGCACATATGCCTAATAGACTTTGGGAGAGAATCAAACTCAGTCGAAATTATAAAACTGCACTTCAGCAGATCAGCGATCATTTGCTTTATTGGGATAAATTTACGATTCATAAATGTAAACAGAGGTTGACTAGACTTACACAGGTGATGATTATGGAAAGAAGAATGGCACTTACAGAACAGGAAAGACACTATGTTCCTGTGAAGCATAAAGTGAAGAATAGAGAAAGAGCCAGGGAAAGAAAGGCTTTAGCGGCTGCTAAGATCGAAAAGGCCATCGAGAAGGAGTTGATGGAGAGACTCAAATCCGGAGCTTATGGAGAAAAGCCACTTAATGTTGATGAGAAAGTGTGGGCCAAGATTATGGGTAAGATGGAAGACGAAAATGCAGATAAGCAAGAAGAGGTTGAAAATGAAATGGAAGAGGAATTGGAACTCGAGAGTGGCAACGAAGACGATGAAGATGTTGGACGAGTGGAGTATGTGGAAGGAAACGATGATGATGAGGATCAGGTTGATATGGAAGATTTGGAAAAATGGCTTGAAGAATCATCCAATGAGGAAAATGAAACTTCTTCGTCTGACGAAGAGGATGCATCGTCATCAAAGAGGAAGGCCGATTCCGATAAGTCTTCACGGAAGAGACGCAGAGCTAAGCCTAGAATTGAAGTGGAAATTGAAGAGGAAAACGAAGAACCTCTTACTAATATTCAGCAGTAGCTGAAGTATAAAGGTATTTAACGGATAGTAATATGCATAATAGTTAAAGATAATCAGATAAAAAGATCTGTCAGATCTCAGAAGTGCACTAATTGGGAAAAAGAAAGATCCTTAAAAAAAAATTAAAATAAAAATAAACTCGGAAAATCCTGAATTTTTCACTTCACAACGCGTCATCGCAGTAACAACCATTACTTGAAATTAAACACATCCAGCTAATACCATGGATTTTAGACCACCTTCAGTTAAACTGCCGATTCCAAAGACAACTCTGACGCATTTTTCCGAAATTCCGGATGGAATTGACCCAGGTAAGGATACCATCGATGATCCTGTCATTTTAGGTGTCGATGAAGCAGGAAGAGGTCCAGTACTCGGTCCCATGGTTTATGGAACTGCATATGCAAGGAAAAGTCAAGCTACAGTTTTGAAGAAGTTTGGATTCGATGATTCCAAGAAATTGACGGCTGATAAGAGAAGAGAATTGATGCAGGGAATATGTGGGGAAGAAGAAGAATTGATCCATAGTATCGGTTGGGCAACCACTGCAATCAGTGCAAGAGATATATCGGCAGGTATGCTGCGACCAAATGGGTCAACATATAATCTCAATAGTCAGGCACACGATGTGACGATGGCGCTCATCGATGGAGTTATAAGTAGGGGAGTCCCTGTGACCGAGATATATATCGACACTGTCGGACCACCTGCTACCTATCAGCGTAAATTGCAACGGCATTTCCCTAATTTGAAAGTAACAGTGACGAAGAAGGCAGATTCGTTATTTCCTATAGTGTCGGCTGCTTCAATTGTAGCCAAAGTGACGAGAGATTACAGTCTGATTGCAGCTAAAGATCAAAGAGCAGAGGACACTGTGTGGGGTTCTGGATATCCATCCGATCCAAGAACCAGTAAATGGCTTCATTCAGATGTGGATCCATTGTTTGGCTGGGATCATAATGTCAGGTATTCTTGGCAAACCGCTAAAGATGCCATCAAGAATGAGGGTGGAATCCCTATGGTTTGGGAAAATGAACTACCGGAAAAGGAAGATTATGGTGACATTGCGCATATCATGGATGGTGGTGTAAATGAGAAAGATGTTGTTGGCTGCGACTGGTTCGTGGTTAGTTAATTAAATATATATGTATTCATTATTTCTTGTTCAAATCCAAGGCTGCTATATAATCTGCAATCTTATCGACATAATCGTAAAGCTTCACACTCTTATCCTCAACGGCAGTGTAAGACTGATAACTATTATACATTTGCGTCTGAAGTTGTAGCAGAGCAGATTCATACTTGGAAATGGTGTTTAATTCGTCTTTATTGAATTGAACATGCTTAGAAGCCATCTGGCTCATGATTTCCGTTAAATTATCTTCGTAGGATTCGATTGTGCTCAGTAATTCACGATTATACTGAGTCCTCTGTGCAAGCAAAGTAGTGAGAGCCATTATCTCCCGCTCTGTTCGTGCTATGGCTGGATTTTCTCTATCGCTCTTATTCCCCACCAGATTCTTTAGCCCACCAAATAGCGGTGAAACTCTACGTCTAAGTTTTGTAGCTGTACCAACTTTAAACATCCCCTGCTTTCTAAGCTGTTTGTATTTCTCCCCATACTTGAAAGCGCTTGGCATTTGCTTCAAATCATTCATGAACTGTTCATCTGAGCCTTCACTAAACTGCTCCTCCTGTTCCACGTCACTATTATCCGTACTACCATCTGAAATTGCCGATCTCAAACTGCTTGTACTACTACGGTTGCTTTGCATTCTCACCTGTTCCTGATGTTGTTCATCCAAGCGCCCTGACAATCGATCCACCTGTGACCATAACTTTTCCTTCATATCGGAATTCTGACTCACAACTTTCAATAAATCATCGATCAATTCATATAACGTGGAATTATCATCAATTCGGGTCGACAGTGAAAGCCTCTGCTGCTGTTGAAATTGCAGCCGGGCATTCCAATTCGCGCGCCTGCTGACATGCCGTGGATTTCTTCGCGTGGAAGCCCGCCGCTGCGGTGCAGGATCTCGGCGGGGCCCTGGTGAATTCTCCCCCGTAATGGTCCCTTGACGGGTCGCGACTGGCCTGCCAGCCCCTGAAAAAGTTTCTCCACTCTCTCCTGTAGTACCCTGAGCGGTTTCACCACCTGGAGTTTCTTCGGTAACAACAGTCGTCTCATGTGGTTTATCGGGCCATACCTGTTCGTAACCATCGGAACCCTCTACGGAACCATTTGGATTGGAGTTGGAATTCTCAGACGATTTCTCGTGTTTAATTGATTCCAAGTCCACTTTGGGATAACTAGTTGGCTTCTTCGGCCGGCTTCTCAGAAGCGGAGCCTGCTGTTGATTTCTAGACATTTGGTAGCAGCGGTCGAAAAGAATTCTTAACTTAAGTAAAAGAAGTATTACATGGATCAATTGAATAAAATATAGTAGTGAGCAATTGGTTGGTGCAGTATTTCTTAAATAATAGCCGCGCCGATCGACCAAAGATTTACAATCAAACTACAGTCAAACTAACAACAGTAAAGAATGTATGTATTATATTAAAAGCAAAATTAACCCCCCATGTATACAACTTAGCGCTTGAAGTACTTCTTCTCGATTGGTCTTGTGATCATATATCCAACAAAGGCAAATCCAGCAGCAAGTTCGAAACCAATATCACCACCGAAGTCACCAATCTTGGCGGCCAACACACCGGAATACCAAGTTTGGTTCATACCAACAACGACACCGGCAGCACCACAGCAGAATGCAAAAGTTCCTGCATATCCAGGGTTAATCTTATGTAGGTCTGCGTAATCTTCCACATTGTAACCTCTGAAACCTTTTCTAAACACAAAGTGCTCTGTAAGAGAAATGGAATCATAGATAGCCAAGTAGTAACCGATAAGGTTCATGAAGTTATCGACAACAGAGGCGAAATCGTAGTATGCAGGGATACAAATAGCCAAAGTCAAAGCGTTACCAATGATGGTCCAGACAACTCTAGGAACTTTAGCGAATTTGGACCAGAAGGCCTGAGCACCAAGTGCGATGGAGTACATGTTTGGAATGTTATTGCAAACGGTAGAAAGAGCCAAAAGAACACAAAGGAATTGACCGAATCCATGTAAAGAATCCTGGACCAAAATGGCATACACCAAACCACCGATAGAATATTCGTCATACAAACTAGCATAGGTCTTGTTAGTCTTGATACCTGTCACTGCAGCGGCACCCAAGATAAGTGTGAAGATCAATGGGAAGCATAGACCAACTAAAACACCGAAGAAGATTCTGTAAGCAGGAGTATCTGAACGCATATATGTGGTGTAATCGGCAGCGTAAGTGGTCCAGCCAGCTGCGAAACCGAAAATGGTACCACCGAAGGAAAGGACATCACCAGCAAAGGTTCTACCACTACCCCAGGTGACCCACTCACCGGCATCATTCTGAATTCCAGATTTGAACACATGAGCCATCGAGAGTCTTGCAATGATAGCAATGAAACAAACCAGATTAGGAATCCAGGACCATTTTTCATAGGTATGAATGACGTTATAGCCGAAGAAGGTAACCAAGACGGTACACACAACCAAGATGAAACATCCAGCCCAAGGTGGTAAAGTACCGTTATTGACGATATGAAGCAACTGAGCGGAAGACATGATATTGACTGCACCCCAACCGACACATGCAACACAGTTAATGAATGCAAAGATACGCATACAGACGTTACCGACTAAGAAACGCGATAAAATCATCTGTCTTAAACCGAATCTTGCACCGAATATAGAGAAGAATGCAACTGGCAAAGCACCCAATATAGAAAAGAATATAATAACTAAGACGGAAGTACCGAAATCCAAATTAAAGGCTGCAAATGATAGAGCACCTAGAGAAAAGGTTGCAATAACCATATTGGCAGAAAGCCACATAGTAGCGGCGGAATAGATAGAGGTCTGGGTCTTTTCCTTTTCAGGAATTCTTTCAATACCACGAGTTTCACCATGGAACATTTCCATCATGTTATGATAGAAGCCTGCCCAACGACCATTCTTGACCTCAGAAGCCTTCTCAACGACGACGGGACCGTCATTGACAGAAGTGCTTTCTTGAAAGGCCTTCTTTTCAATGTCTGAATCAGCAGAGGACATTTAATCTAAAACTTATTAATGAGATGAAGATACAGAATGAATGTTACTGAGAGGAATTTGTATTTGAGATCAGATCATCTACACGTACATTACCTTTTAATATATACCCCGACCCATCCAGCGTACGACAAAGTACCGAAAAAGAAAAGACCCCTTCTCTCGGTATCAAAAAAATAGATTAGATTAACTTTCAAAAATATATGTGAGCAGCAACATTGTTTCTACAATGAAAATTGGATCAAATTTTTCAGTACATCAATCTGAATAAGCCTTTCCTATCGGTTCCTTACAATCAGCGGAAGACTGAAAGAACTTCAATGTATCGTCACTACTAGACCTTCTAGATTAAGGGCGCTCTTAACAATACCAACCTTCTGATTAGTGGTTCGGACAATCCCAGCTTAACTTCAATCTTTCATAAGGCATTCCATTAACAATGAAAAATAATCAAATTTTTTTTTACTTCGTTTTTTTTTTTTTCCAAACGGATTTATTTGCCAGTCTTAGCCGTTGACAGGTACTAAACGGCAAACTTTGTGATAACTGTTTAAAAAGTGGAGTCAGTCCAACTAAGGAATTGTTACCATATTGAATAATGCATTTTACTCTCTAGATTAATTATCTGATACCTTTAATTAGAATCCCTATTAAGATTTGACTTGAACTCCATAAAATCATCAGCCTAAAATGCTTGACGTATTCGTGTTCACTTATCATTTTTCGGACATCGATCGAATTCACACATAAACCCTTATCTATACTTCCAATTCTTTATCTTAATTCCAAATTTACCCCCTCTCACACATATTACCTCCTGTATCTCAATGTTTTATAAAGGTTCATGGCCATCACCGAATACATCCTGATTATAGCATTAAATGATTAAAGAAGTTAACTGTAAAAAATTGTAGGAAAAAGAAAAAAATTAATCAATGAGGTAATATACAGAGATAAAAAGCGGTATTATGCAAGAAAACAATAGGAAATACATTGCAACAATAAGTTTCTCGAGGAACACGGAAATATTTCTCTCTGCAGATGCCGTTTATCTCCGCGTAAAAGAATTTTACCGCGGCGAAATGATGGAGGGTAGATAGGGTGAAGATCAATATTATTTACAATACCAATGACTATCGTTTGAAATAATCCCTTAATCCGTCAATTTGAGGTATGGTAGATAAGAATTTAGCACCGTTACGTCCATTTAGTGCATTTCCATCAGCTATCAGCAGTATTATTACTAACAATTACAATGATATTAAATAATATATACCTTCTATAGAACTTTGGCATATGCCTAGAAACGCCAATCCTCATTTGCAGATTCAATGGCCCATGCAAATTTCTGTCTGAGGGATTTCGTGAACAACTTCTCGATAGGGACATGGAACTTCTTAGAGAACATCACTGTAAGTCTTGGATCAATATAATTCACCTTGGATGTAGACAATGCAACCGTAGAATTATCTTTCCGATCCTTCAGTTGTAAGTATGTATTAGAAATCCGCTGTTCCAATTTAACAACTTGGCTTTCTAATTTTTCCACGGTCATTGATGGTTTCACCTCATACTTGTGACTTCTTGCCTCAGCTTTAAGTTGTTTACATTTTTCCTTATGCTTTTCCGCTCTCTTCTTTTTGTCCTCCTTGAGAGCGTCCGATTTTTCCTTATATTCTTCCTTACTCATATTCTTCTTCTCCCAATTCAACTTCTGTAACTCTCTTTCATGTCTTTTTTCATTTCTTTCTTTTTCTGTTTCTAATAATCTATCTATAATCTCCCTTTCTTTCTCTTTACTCAGTTGATCAATCTCAGCAAAATAAATTGGCTTCTTCTTCTTGAGCCGTTTATTCACTGTTAAAATCATCCTCTTTAATCTAATCTTTCTCCATTTCATCTCTTCGATCTTATGATTCATTTTTTCAACACCTGCTTCAAAACCTTTACTTACATTACGCTGGTGATTACAGAGAATTGCAACTTCTCTATTGGCAGCATTGAATTTAACCACTTTTTCATTCACCGTACCTTCGTTTGGAATCAAATCCAACTGTTCCTGCATCGTTTTAGAGGCATTGAAAGTACGGAAAACTTTGGCGGTTAATCCCGGAAGATAACTGTGGAAGTACTTGTTCAAAATTGAAGGATCAAGCCGATCAAATAAATCATCTCCGGGTTTCTTAGGTGCTTTCTTGAAGATCTTGAGATTTTTAAACACTTTAGAATCAACTTTCACCTCTTGATAGTATCTGACAGAATCTTTACCTAAAAAGTCAAAGATAACAGTACATGGGGGTTTCAAAAACACATGCTCATATCTGAGCGAACAGCATCCAACGGTATCGGCTTCATCGTCAGATTTTTCACCACCAGCTCTTAGAGCAAATACATCAATCAAGTATGTAGCAGTAGCGATCTGGCGATCCAACATCAATCGGGATTGCAATTTCTTTCGATAATCTTTCCTGATATCATCAATAATTCCCTTTAATGCCCTTGCTTTTTCAAATTTCTTGAAGTCACTAATTCCCTTTAATGTAGAATTGTTAGCAAATCTGACATACTTGAAAGAATTGGAAATGTTTTCTCGCCACATCGCAAGCCATGAAACGGTATTGTCGTGCCTCACTTCAGCCCAATGGTGTCCCTTTGGTGGTTTAGGAACTGGAGCATCCTTTCCCAAATTTAATGTAACTTGTTCAGGGAAGACACGTCTTTTAAGTTGGCCCGTCTTCGGATGTGCACCTCTACCACGGAAAAGTCCAGGTGGTTCGATTCTGAAGTTACCAACCTGTTCCTTACGACCATCTAAAAGGCAGTACTTGTATTTTTCATCTTTCTTAGCCTTCTCCTCTCTGATCTTCTTCTTTTCCTGCGGTGGCAATGCCCGCTTCTTCTCTCTCTGTTTGTCGTAATATGCCCACATCTTGGTGAAATCGCATTTACTGAAACTGGTGATCTTTGCATCTGGGCATCCACCAGACTCACGTAACACTTCCTTGAAATCTTTAAAGAAATTCTTTTGGAAAACGGGATTCTTCACATTCTCTGTCTTTAGCATCGCAGCGAAAAAGCCCGCAACTTCCTCTGCTGGTGGTGGTAAGTGCACTGGCTTGCCATCATATATGAGCTTGATACTCTTCGGAAGTGGCTTGTAATCTGGTGGGAAAACAACACCGTTGTGTTCCAGCGTGTGCCATTTAATCTCACCGTCTAAGTCGTCCTTATTTTCCCACCAATGATATATGTTTGCCTCCTCCTCTTCCTTTTTCAACTTCAATTCTTCTTTTATTCGTGCCTCCTCGAGTTTTTCCTCTTCAGTTTTCACCTTGACCTCTTTCTTCACTTTCCTAGATGTCTTCTTTCTGCTAGTCTTCTTTGATCTCTTGGCAGTCTTTCTAACTGATTTCTTGGTTGTCTTAGTTGTCCTTCTTCTCTTTCTAGAAGTTTCTTTCTTCACAGTAGGTTTACGCTTCCTCTTGTTCGTGGTTTGTACCTTCTTCTTCTTGGTCACCTTCTGTATCTTCGGAGAGATTCTGTCTTCCTCATCGTCTTCCTCCTTAATTCGCACCGGCCTATGTCTTCTGGCCAAGACCGAAAGTGGGATATCATCTTCATCCATCATGCTTGAATATGACAGAATTTGGGCGTTATATGATCAACCTAAGCCGAAGTATCGGTGTTTAAAGAGACGGAAAGGGATGAGATGGGGATCTCAACCGTGTATGGATCTTGAAAAAAATATATACATAGAAAAAAAAAAAAATTAAAAAATAAATAAATGAAAAATAGAATAATCAAGTCATTAGCGCGTCGAGTAGGTGAATATAGATCAGAGATAGCGATACTAAGAACTAGTCTAGATAATAAGTCGGTAGTCTAAATATTATGAACCACCGCTAGTTGATAATCTGAATGAATATAAAATAACAGTTATAAAAATATGGTGCAACCCAAATGTTATAGTGGCATGAGTACAGTATATATTGGTGTAATTCAAACGACGTATCTGATAAGTATCCGAATTCATTAGCAATATTGAGTATGTGCTAGATACCATAAGTTATCAGGCGTCATCTTGATCATAATCCTATTGATCATTAGTACCCTATTAACTTGATAATCCCTGTCCTCCACCCCTACACCTTATTGACAGGAAATATTTTTTCAAAAACCGAACAAAATCAGAAATAAGTAAATAGAGTTATGTAAATAAGTAAGGATGCCAATATAAGCCAAAAAGGGAAAGAGAGAAATAGAGTTAGGCAGAAAAGAGAAATATGGAAATAGAGACAAAGAAAGGTCGGATGTTACAGATCGTCTAACAGGAATCTTTAATTAATAAGGGTAAATTGGTTTGAAGTTAGTTAGTGAACAGTGAACCTTTACTGTAACGTTCTTGGTTGACAAGCTTTCTAGTTAGTGAAAGCTTTAGAATCCTTTTATTATTAGAGAGATGTCTGGAAAACCACTTAGAGCTTTAAACAATATTCAGATCAATGCCAAGAGCAATGGCATTATCAGAACTCCTGGTAAGGCAGCAGTGTCGAAGCCAGAAGTAGCTCATCACCATCATCATCATAGACATCAAAAGCTAAGTTCTCTATGTAAGACCCCACCAAGTGTTGTTAGAACTAGAAACGGTCGTGGCTACCATAGAGGACTCTTCTTAGGTGAAGGAGGTTTTGCCAGATGTTTCCAAATGAAGGATGAAACTGGTAAGATCTTCGCAGCTAAGACTGTGGCTAAGGTTTCCATTAAGAATGAGAAGACTAAGACCAAGCTGCTTTCAGAGATTAAGATTCATAAGAGTCTGAATCATCCTAATATCGTCAAATTCATCGATTGTTTCGAGGATGACGTTAATGTTTACATTCTTCTAGAGATCTGTCCAAATCATTCCTTGATGGACTTGCTTAAGCGCAGGAAGCTCGTCAGTGAGCCCGAAGTTAGATTCTTCATGACCCAAGTTATCGGTGCCATAATGTATCTTCACAGAAGAATGGTCGTTCATAGAGACATGAAGTTGGGAAATATCTTCTTCGATCCAGATATGAACGTTAAAATTGGTGATTTCGGTTTGGCCACCGTTATTAATACCCCGGATAGACGTCGTTACACTATCTGTGGAACTCCAAACTATATTGCACCAGAAGTGTTAGGTGGTAAAAAAACTGGTCATAGTTTCGAAGTGGATATTTGGGCCATTGGAATTATGATGTATGCACTACTATTCGGTAAGCCACCTTTCCAAGCTAAGGATGTTCAAGTGATCTATGAAAGGATCAAACGTAATGAGTATCAATTCCCAGAAGATTCTCCAGTGTCTCAAGAAGCTAGAATTTTGATTAGAGATCTTCTTAATCCTGATCCTTTCAAGAGACCTTCTCTTAAACAGATCCTGCACTACGACTGGTTCACGTGCGGACCTTTCCCCTCTGCTTTGACGACTGAGTCGTTAAGAAGAACACCAAGGGGATTCTCGTTCCTCACCAAAGAGGAATCATTAATCAATTTCGAGAACGTTAAGAGCCAGTCTGGTATCGGACATGCTGGCTCTAAAAGATCCGGTCCAACAACACCAGTGGAAATCCTCAACAGTGATCTACACAGTGAAAGACCTAGAACATTGTTACCACATTCCTTATCACCAGATAATAACAAGGATAAATATCGTGAGGTTACATCGGTCAATGTTAAGCCATACCGTAGTTGTTTATCCTCAGAACTTAACAGAGCCAACTTGGAAAGTCAAATGGTCCAATTGTTGAATGGATGTCTATCTAAAACGTTGATGAATATTACCGAAATCGAACAGGGTACATTACCAGTCAACAGTGAATTAGAAGATGATGTGCCGATTCTGGTTTCTAAATGGGTTGATTATTCAAATAAGCATGGATTTGCATATCAATTGTCGAGTGGATCAATTGGTGTTTTATTCAATGCAGGTCATACTGTTCTGGAAAATCCAGACTATGATGACGTCTGTGTGGTGGAACCAGAAACTGCCGATGGTTGGGGAATTCATACTATGGAGAGACAAGAAGTTCCTGCAAACTTGGCAAAAGATGTTGAGATTGTCAACTTCTTCCAGAAATATATGAATGCACACCTTTCAGATGTGGCTAAGAATAGAGCCATGGCTAGACCTGAGGCTGTGTTTTTGCGCAGATATACCAGAGATGACAACTATATTATGTTTGAATTGAGTGATGGATCATATCAATTCAATTTCAAAGATCATCACAAGTTTGTTCTCTCGCATTTCGGTCAATGTATTACTCATATCACACCTTCTAAAGAGTACGAGACTATGAGTCTCGAGCGGTTGCTTCAACATGGAAACTTCTATACGCATCCGGACGAATACTTTAGCGTTAAGTATGATTTCATGAAGCATGCTCTTAGAGAGAAGATGTCAATGTGAGCTGTCTCTGATTTATTTGTTTGTTTGTATCTGTCTGTTTCTCTTTTTTTCGTTGTCCCTTCACTCTGCTTTCCTGTCGCACCAATTCTATACCCTGTCTAGTAATATATGTAGGAGAAAGAAATGTTATGTAGTTTTACGTTATACATGGTTTCATTAATAGTGATAGTTGTATTGTACAGTATTTATTTATCTATTCCTCCTCATTCTCTGTTGCAGTCAACAATGACTTCAACTCCCATTCTCTCTTAAACTTCTCATTCAACAGTCCCAGCTTTGAAATAAGTCTAGTACATGCGTTTCTAAGGGCTGTGGTTGGGTCATAACCTTCCTCAGTTTGAACCCTCATCATAAAGTTAGCAAATAATGGATGTTGAACTTTGTATGCGGCAAATATCACCTTTGGATCGTTTATGAGTTCCTGTCGAAGCATGTTTCCCAATGTATGATCTTCTCTCTCGAATTTTATAAGGATACAGTTGGGCGTCCTAGAGTCTGGAGTGACTTTGATTTTAGGCACCCCATCGGGAAGAATGAACAATTCAAATCTATCTGGAGCATTCATGATATAAGCGTATGTTTGGAGTACAGTTAATAGAAGTGATGTTGGCCTTAAAGTATGGCAAAGATATTACTACTTACCGATAGTTGGGATATTTTTATTTTTATTTTTTTTTCTAGTTAGGTGCGCATCCATACACCGGTACTAAGGTGGTAGCTGGTAGTTAAATAGGTCATGAAAGTGAATAAATATAAACGAGTAATGTACTATCCGATCAAATATCTGTAATCACCTACTTTCATGCATCACAGAAATACTATTTCCATTCCACTCAGATGTCCCTAATACCATTTTCACTACCCCTAGGATACTTTTGCCTTGGTGCATCCCTACACCGTGAAGCTTCGTCTAACATTTTTTTTCTTCCTTTCTCCTCGTATCTGGCACTAATCAGCAAGATCGGCTCCAGATTGCATTGTTGACCACCTCGCGCTTCAATTTCTACTTCGCACAAATTATTTTTTCCCTCTCATTTAGTTTTTGAAATCAACAACTGAAATCTTAACCAGCCATCTGATACTGTATGTTTTGTTAAAGTTACGTGGGTACAGATCCAGGCGATATTTTTTTGACCGATCACCAGACAGCTGTCATTTGTCTCCTGTCTCGTTACTATCCACTATTACTATGGCTTCCCAGCGTAACTGGCAAGTCAATTACTCTAAAGCAACAGAGCCGAGTGGGTACGTATTATGATTACACTTGATTCATTTGTTCAATATCTTTCTTTACTAACATTACAGTTCAAATCAAAACGCACCCGTTATTCCTATGTCGACAGCAAACGGTATGTATCCTCCCCAATCGTCTGTGGTTAAATCTACTAACATCAATCTAGGTTATCGAATGACTCTACCAGGTATCAGCAATATCACAAGCTATGCCGATAACGGAGCGACTGCTCAGCAGCAGCCCAACCAACCTGCTCAACCAACTCAGGCAACTCAGCTGACTCAACAACAGCAACAGCAGCAGCAGCAGCAGCAGCAACCACAATTACCACAATCGTCTTATCGTCCGTTGAATGTGAAAGATGCACTTTCATATCTTGACCAGGTCAAGTTACAGTTCCATTCTCAGGCTGACGTCTACAACAACTTTCTCGATATTATGAAAGATTTCAAGTCTCAAAATATCGATACTCCCGGTGTTATCGATCGTGTTTCAGCTCTTTTCCGTGGCCATCCCAAGTTGATCGATGGTTTTAACACATTCCTTCCCGAAGGGTTCGCTATCGAATGCTCTGCTTCTGATCCAAATACCATTGTGGTTACCACGCCACTGGGTAAGAGCATCCGCCAGAATCCTACTCAGTTCGACACAGCAAATCAGGGTTATCCATATCAACCAGCAGCAAATGGTACGGCCGCTTCGGCTGCTACCACCACTTCCCAGCCGGTTTCTTCTCAGCCTCCAGCTGTTTCTGCAGGATCACCTGCTGAATTTGATCAGGCAATTACCTATGTTAACAAAATCAAGCAGAGATATGCCAGTCGGCCAGAAATCTATAAACATTTCCTCGAGAATCTACAGATGTATCAAAAAGGTGTCAAGCCAATCTATGAGGTCTACAGAGAGATCTCGGATTTGTTTGGTGATGCTCCTGATTTATTAGAGGACTTTAAACTGTTTATGCCTGATACAACCGGGGGTGTGCCACCCGCTGCCTCAATTGCAGCTACCGGTGCAGCACTTCCTTCCTCACAGCAGGTTCCTGCTCAGCCGGGATACATGCAGCTTCCACCAATGGGTAGTTTTGCCCCACCCTCGGCATTACCTCCTCAGGATCAACAGCAAGCTCAGGTCCAGCAATTGACGGTGCATTCAAGCCGTCGTACATCCGTTTCAAGTAAAGGTCACAAACGCCACGATTCGAGGCAAAGTATCAGTGGTCAGTTACAGCCATATGGAGAATATGCCGTGTCTGATATGCGTGTTGCCGGTGGAAACCTTCCAGCAGTTGCTCTGCCACCATCGCGAGCTTTCCAAACGGAACCTTCAAATGTTCGTAGTCATGCGTCACTTTTACCTGGTGTACCTGAGCCAGAGTATCCTAAGACTGATATAGATGCCGATGTTTCACAAGAAATTGCCTTCTTCGATAAGGCTAAGCGTGCTATCGGCAACAAGCAGACTTACAACGAGTTTTTGAAATTCTTAAGATTGTATACAAGTGATGTTATTGATAAGGACACTTTAGTTGAAAAAGTCCAAGGATTCCTTGGTGGTGTTCCCGAACTATTCACCCAATTCAAATCCATAGTGGGATGGCAAGCCAAACCTCTCCGAATCGAGAACATTGCTATCCGTAAGCAATTGATGGATATGGGTATGCGGAAAGCTGCAGGTCCTTCTTACAGATTATTACCTAAATCCCAAACGCACAAGCCATGTTCAGGTCGTGACGAGCTCTGTTGGGAGATATTCAACGATGAATGGATTGGCCACCCTGTTTGGGCATCTGAAGAATCTGGATTTATTGCACACAGGAAGAATCAGTACGAGGAAATCATGTACCGGATTGAAGATGAACGGCATGAGTATGATTACTATATGGAAGCCAATTTACGAACAATCCAGACTTTGGAAACAGTCGCTAATAGATTGGCGATGATGACACCAGAGGAAAAGGCCAAATTCAAATTACCTGCCAATTTAGGCCACACATCAACTACCATCTATAAGAAAGTGATCCGTAAGATCTACGATAAAGATCGTGGTTGGGAAGTGATTGATGCATTAAGAGAAAATCCAGCTGTGGCAGTTCCGGTTGTTTTGAAGAGATTAAAGCAAAAGGATGAAGAATGGAAAAGAGCACATCGTGAGTGGAACAAGGTTTGGCGTGAAGCAGAACAGAAGATCTTCTACAAATCATTGGACCACTTAGGGTTGGCTTTCAAGCAGATGGATAAGAAATTGTTGACAAACAAACAGTTGGTGAACGAGATCTGTACGATAAAGCATGAGCAAGCACACAAGCGGATTCATCCACTTACTCCACGTCCAAAAAGTCAGCTTATTTGTCATTACGATGACTACGAGGTATTGATTGATGTCCTTCAGTTAATCTGTGTATTTTTGAAGCATAACCAGACATATTCTGCTTATGATAAGGCTCGTTTATTGGCATTTGTTCGTTCATTCGTGGCACGTTTCTTCTTTATTGAAGCTGACAAGCTTGATTCATCTCTGCGGAAGCGTGGTATCACTGTGGATTCTATGGGCAACTGGAATAGCGATAGCACTCCATCCAGTGGTTCAAGTTCGCCGACAAAAGAAGACGGCAATTTAAATAACAGTGGCAGCGATTCTTCACTATCACAATCGAGAAAGAGACCTCGTGAGTACGATTTATTGAAAGATGTTCTCAAAAGATCGAAGCGTAGCAGAAGAAACCATGACGATGGTCATGAATCTGAGGAGAGTGATCGTGCAGCAGATGAGGCTCTGAAAAAGGCAGAGAGTGGGTGGATTGATGAGAAGAAAACTAGCAGTACTGTTAGCAGTGTTAATGTTAGTAAGCGGAATGTTTATAACATCTTTTGCAACACCCAGGTATATGTTTTCTTCCGTTTCCTTGATACTTTATATCGCCGTTTACTGGGAGTGAAGAAGATTGGTCCAGCAGCGGACAAAGAGATCAAATCAAGGAAAGAAACTAAATTTGCAGCTGATTTAGGATTGATTGACCATTCTCTTCAGGAGCAAGGATTCGATATTAAGGGTAACGATTCATACCATGAAGCATTCGAATTATGTATCAAGGTCATAGAAGGCCGTGTTGAACAGAACACTTTCGAAGAATCCCTTCGTCAAGGTTTCCTTAATAAGGCCTATAGACTCTTCACGATTAATAAGGTGATTCAAGGACTTCTTAAGCACTGTCACACGTTGGTTACCGATTCAAGATGTAGCGAAATTCTGTTATTGATGGAAAAAGATAGAAACAAACCTACATCCTCAGCAAAGGGTCAAATGTTGTATAGGATGCAAGTGAGAAGTCATATGCATGCGGATGAAAATATGTTTAATATTGCCTACAACACCGAAACAAGAACCGCTAATGTGACATTTATGGCTGTTGATGATTTAACGATCAAGGACTCAAAGGGTGAGACTAAGGAACAGCAGTGGAACTACTATATGACAAGCTATGCTATGTCTTATCCAACCGAAGGAATTCAATCATCTAAACTTCATCTTCCGTTCCTTAAATCAAGTCTGGAAGAAGAGGAAGAGGATGAAGATGAGATTGAGGGAGTTTCTGATTCAAAGCTTAAAGTGAGTGTCGATACAGATACGTATCAGATGATGTTTGACCATGGATCTTATGATTTGTTTGTGAGGAACTCCGTGTATAAGAAGCAAAAGCCTCTGAAGGATCTACATAAGCTTCGTCTGGATGCTTTGAAAGAAGCTATCGATGGAAAGTATGGAGTCGATGATCACAAGAAAACCGACACCGAGTTTAAAGAGTTGATGAAAGAAGAATGAGTTAGTGTATAACTATGTATGTACGTGTATTGATGATATACTTATTTCTAGCAATTTGTTAATTAGTTAACCTTCTTATCTGTATAGTTCTCCGTTGTTATGTCGACACCGAAATCACCCAACGTTTCACCGAGTTGATTAGGGAAGTTTCCCAAAGTGGTATCTGGATCATGGTCGATTGGTACAGCTTCGTCTTTACCTTGGACGGGATTGAAGTCACCCCCGTCGATAGGGAATGGGATCTTGAGTTCGTCCTCCTCCTTCCACCAGGTCTTGGGGAATGATAGTCCGTCACCTGCTGGGCCACCCCATGGCCACATCCACTGATACATAGGTCCAAGCGCCTGAACCATATTCTGGTATCCAGATCCCAAATCATAGGGGAATACAAGATCTTCAAATGAGAAGTTCAGCGGAACGTTGGTATCCTTCGGTAATTCTCTGTAGTTGATCTTCCAAGATGTCAACTCAGGGAATGGTTTACCGCTGTGGATCAAAGCATAGTTTTGTCTAACTCGTGTCCAAAACTCCTCTCTAAAGAATACACGTCTCATTCGATCCTGTTCCCAATCTTCGATGGTAGTCACATTACTCATCAATCCATCGATCGTTCGACAGTACAGGAGAAATATGGTGAATTCTACAAATGCCAATAGCAGGAAATCTATGATCACTAGTGACATCTCCCATTTATCGATCAGATAACTAGGTAGATTCCTCATATGGTAGTATCCAGTCAATCTCTTCCAATGATATATTAGGCCAACACCACATCCTATCAATACCCAAGTTAAGAATCTGGTGAAATGTGGTAGGTTTCGATATCCAACACAGTTCATTGTCCAAGGACAATGATGGTCCATCTTCAAGATGCATCTCCCGCATGATTTACAATGGTGTGCACGTTCTGGCTTATCTGCTTTGCATTTTAAGCAATATTTATGCCAGAACGTTTTCTCTTCTTTCTGTGACTTGATCTGGAATCCAACCGGTGGTGATCCAGGTAATGTCTCGATTGCAAGATAGTATGATAGCCAGATCATTCCAACACTGACCTCAAAGATAATCATCAGAGGTGTCCAACCTCTCCCTTCCCTATATGCGAGATATGATGTAGCTGATTGCAAATACCCAATAATCCCTACTGGGATTGCCACGCCCATCCAGGGCCATCTAAAAGAAACTGCCATCGTTTTTGTTCCTAGATAAATGTGTTGTGATATCTAAAGTAGTTGAATCGTAGATAACAGTTCCACTTTACTATACATTTCATCCGTACACCTAGTCCTGCAGATGTTATTTGGTTGTAGTATATATCTGTATTTGGATAGTGTAGAAGAGGTTGTACCACTGAGAAGGTACTTCCAAGACGAAAGATGCCGAGACTAGTTCTAAACCAATCAATTGCAAATATATTTAACCTGTGTGAAATTGATGTCGTAAGACTGACTTTTAGGTATTATTTATGATTTCCATTGTTCTTATAAAACAAGTACGGTAGGAATAAGGATCTCTTTCCTTATAGTGAAATGTTCGGTTAGACAGCTATTCCGCACTAGATAGATACATACATCGTCACCTTTCTTTGGTAATCATATACGGCCTTATAATTTCCCGTTCCTTTTTTGATTAAGAAAGCATACAGAGCTTGTAATTAGAGTTATTGAACAAAACTACTTCTATTGCTTGCTTTTATTAATTCCTCTATAGCTCAAAATGAAATGCCAAGGAAAGGAAAGAAGAAAATATAGGGCTAGTACACATTAGTGATACTAATTCTTTACAAATATGCGTGTTATTAATTAATCAAGGCCTTTAAAGACTAATAAATATGCTTGGTATAATATCATGTATGTATATAATTGATTTAAAAATCGTTTGATTCAATTGCTACCCTTTTAATTCATATATCATATCTTAAGCATATCTAAAAATGTTTCTCAAAATCATAATTATGACTGAACTAAACCAGATCACTTTTTCCAACACAAGCGGACTGGGTGGCCAAGCTGGTTAAGGCGTGTGACTGTTAATCACAAGATCGTGAGTTCAATCCTCACCCCGGTCGGTCCGTTTCAGAATTTATTTTTTATTTACATTTTTTTTTGTTTCTTCGTATTCAAAGTGCCAATTCATTTCCTACTTGACTTGTTGAAGCAGTAGAGTGAAATTTATTAATTGAGGTAAGTATCATTGATTTTGTAAAAAAGGTTTATAAATTTAGGGTTTGAGATTTAATTGAATAGAGAGTCCCGAAAATTGCCAAGAAACTATCATGCAGTAATGATGTCAGTTTGAAAATCGGATAGAAGGCACAACCGGAGAATTAAGGATAAGAATAATGAAATTTGAAAACGGTGGTTGGTTTTTGGCTTACACAGTTTTACGATACGAATAAAGCTGAGTATCAGAATGTGGGGTTTTTTTGAACGGATTAATCGAGCAATCGGTAAGATAAGCAGTTCATAAAAAGTGAAAAATTTGACAAATGAAAAGAAGAATAAAAAAAAAGAGTCAATGTGACAGCGAGAGAATAGAACCCAGAAAAGGATGACTCGGATTGGTCCGAAATGTAAGATCTGGATAGAGGTGGAGATTGAAAGATTTGCTTAAAACAGTTTAAAGATGGGAAAATGGGACAAAAATGGTAAATGCGGGAATCCCGGAGGTAAGAATAAAAGTTTAGGAAGGAGAGGATATAGAGAAATGGAATGTAAGATAACCTAGAATGATACTAAGGAAGGGGTTGAAGATGATAGGAATGTAGAATTGAGGTAGCTGGTTAATTGATAGAGATCGCCGGTATGATTAAGCGCGGATTAATGCAGGGGTATGTATGAAAATTGAAGGTTAGAATGAACCATTAAGGAAGGAATTAAAGAATATAGAAATTATTAGAATGACCGATAACGGGAAGCACGGAAGTAATTGAATGGATGAGGTGGGTCCAATTCAATTTATCTAAAAAAGCCGATTGGATTATCTAAAGAAGTGGTGAATTTATTTACCAATTACGATTTCGGGACAATTGGCGAGCACCGAGATTAAAGGAATAAGTAGTAAACTGTTATGGAAAAACGGCAGAAGCCTTAGTAAAAACCATTGTTGATTAAAACCAAAATTGATTAGGGTTGGTGAAGAGAATGCAAGAAACTCTACTATTTGACAAATATGATGATGATTAAATAGAATCTTATTATTAATGCCATTATCAGAATGGACTATCAGAAACAACTTAGAAATTATAGTTTTTATGTGTTCAAGCATGATGATGGTACCGAATAGTTTTATGGTGGTTGCAGTTATTTTCTGTAGGCAGCCGACCAAATTAATCATCTAAAGCAAGCCTAATCCTGCTGGATGAACTAATAGTAGACCAATCATCCCGCATTGTCCGATTTTTTTTGACTATTACATATTTACTTTTTCTTCATGCCCACGAAGCAGCACAATATTTTTAAAGTGCAGTTCTAATTTGAAGAAAGAAAAAAAAAAATAAGTAACAAACAATTAATGAAAAAAGAATTAACAATCGAGTATGAAAAATATCCACGAGTTCGAGGACTAATCGGCATGCTCGGACCCATTTGTTTTCATTTCCCATCTTGAATCTTTCCATTTTCTTTCTTTTTTTTTGTTCTTCCGTTTGGTTGTTTTCATTTTCTACTCAATTTTTTTGTTATTTTATAATTTCTCGCACTTTATTTCTACCTATATTTCTTCCCATTTCTCTACTACTTTCTTTCGTTCTTACTTTTGGTTTTTTCCTTTGGTTTAGTCAGAAACTTACTCCTTAGGCATACTACTCGTAATTAAGCAATATGGCTCACAAATCTGATCAGGAGAAGGCCGTTTCCGAAAAGCCTGAAATCCCAGAGGAGGAAGAAGATGAAGATGAAGACATTCGTCAGCTGGTGATGGAATTACAATCCAACCAAGGTGCTGCCGAAGAAGAAGACGATGATGAAGAAGTCCAAGAGGCAGCTGGCCAGGCTAAAGAAGTTCCTGAAGCCATGCTTCAAACCGATCCAACCATCGGTTTGACCTCTGACGAAGTTTCTCACAGACGTAAGAAATTCGGTAGCAACCAGATGAAAGAGGAAAAAGAAAACATGTTTGTTAAATTCTGTACCTATTTCGTTGGTCCTATTCAATTTGTTATGGAGGCCGCCGCTCTTTTGGCCCTTGGTTTAGAAGACTGGGTCGATTTCGGTGTCATCTGTGCTTTGCTTCTGTTGAATGCCGGTGTTGGTTTCATCCAAGAATTCCAAGCTGGTTCCATTGTTGATGAATTGAAAAAGACTCTTGCTAACCAAGCTATCATTTTGAGAGATGGTCAGTTCCAGGAATTGCCTGCTACTGATGTCGTCCCAGGTGATATCTTGAAAGTTGATGAAGGTAACGTTATTCCTGCCGATGGTAAATTGGTCACTGAGGACTGCTTCTTGCAAGTCGATCAATCTGCTATCACTGGTGAATCTCTTGCTGTCGATAAGCACGCCGGAGATCCAGTGTTCTCTTCTTCTACCATCAAGCGTGGTGAATCTCTTATGATGGTTACTGCCACCGGTGATTCTACTTTCGTCGGTAGAGCCGCTTCCCTTGTTAACCAGGCCTCTGGTGGTCATGGTCACTTCACTGAAGTTTTGAACGGTATCGGTACCATGCTTTTGATCTTGGTTATTGTTACCTTGCTTCTTATCTATGTTGCCTGCTTCTACAGAACTTCTCCAATTGTTAGAATTTTGCGTTTCACTTTGGCCATTACTATTGTTGGTGTCCCAGTTGGTTTGCCAGCTGTCGTTACCACCACTATGGCTGTCGGTGCTGCATACTTGGCCAGAAAGAAGGCCATTGTCCAGAAGCTTTCTGCCATTGAGTCTCTTGCCGGTGTCGAGATCTTGTGTTCCGATAAGACTGGTACTTTGACCAAGAACAAGCTTTCTTTGCATGAGCCTTACACCGTCGAAGGTGTTGAGCCAGATGATTTGATGCTTACTGCCTGCCTTGCCGCTTCCAGAAAGAAGAAGGCTTTGGATGCTATCGATAAGGCCTTCTTGAAGTCCCTTATCAGCTATCCAAAGGCTCTCGAAGCTATGCCACAGTACAAGGTTCTTGAATTCCAACCATTCGATCCTGTTTCTAAGAAGGTTACTGCTGTCGTTGAATCCCCAACCGGTGAACATATCGTTTGTGTCAAAGGTGCCCCATTGTTCGTTTTGAAGACTGTCCAAGAAGACCATCCTAT
This sequence comes from Brettanomyces custersianus, assembly GCA_012295335.1. NCBI lineage: Eukaryota > Fungi > Ascomycota > Pichiomycetes > Pichiales > Pichiaceae > Brettanomyces > Brettanomyces custersianus. The sequence goes on along the minus strand of JAAVTW010000004.1, from coordinate 1,013,610 downwards.
TCCTGAGGATATCTTGGAGGCTTACGAGAACAAGGTTGCCGAATTCGCTTCCAGAGGTTTCAGATCCCTTGGTGTTGCCAGAAAGAGAGGTGAAGGCCACTGGGAAATTCTCGGTATTATGCCATGTATGGATCCACCTAGAGATGATACTGCTAAGACTGTCAATGAAGCCAAGAGACTTGGTTTGAAGATTAAGATGCTTACTGGTGATGCCGTTGGTATTGCTAAGGAAACATGCAGACAACTTGGTTTGGGTACTAACATCTACGATGCTGAGAGATTGGGTCTTGGTGGCGGTGGTGATATGGCCGGTTCTGAGATGTACGATTTCGTTGAGAATGCCGATGGTTTCGCTGAAGTTTTCCCACAGCACAAATACAATGTTGTTGAAATCTTGCAAGAGAGAGGTTACTTGGTTGCCATGACTGGTGACGGTGTCAACGATGCTCCATCTTTGAAGAAGGCTGATACCGGTATTGCCGTCGAAGGTGCTTCCGATGCTGCTCGTTCTGCTGCTGATATTGTTTTCCTTGCCCCAGGTTTGTCTGCCATTATTGATGCCTTGAAGACTTCGAGACAGATTTTCCACAGAATGTACGCTTATGTTGTCTACCGTATTGCCTTGTCTTTGCACTTGGAGATCTTCTACGGTCTTTGGATTGCTATTTTGGATGATATGATGGATATTAACTTGGTTGTCTTCATTGCTATTTTCGCCGATGTTGCCACCCTTGCTATTGCTTACGATAATGCTCCTTACTCTATGAAGCCTGTCAAGTGGGACTTGCCAAGATTATGGGGTATGTCTGTCATCATGGGTATCATCTTGGCTATTGGTTCTTGGATTACCTTGACTACCATGTTCTTGCCAAAGGGTGGTATCATTCAGAACTTCGGTTCTATTGATGGTGTCTTGTTCTTGCAGATCTCGTTGACCGAGAACTGGCTTATTTTCATTACCCGTGCCGTTGGTCCATTCTGGTCTTCTTGCCCATCTTGGCAATTGACCGGTGCTGTTTTGGCCGTTGATGTTATCGCCACATGCTTCTGTTTGTTCGGATGGTGGTGCCAGAACTGGACTGATATCGTTTCTGTCGTTAGAGTTTATCTATGGTCCTTCGGTGTCTTCTCTGTCCTCGGTGGTGCATACTACCTGATGTCTGAGTCTGACAAGTTTGACCGTTTGATGAACGGTAAGCCACTTCATGACAAGGCTCCTAAGAGATCCATTGAAGACTTCATGGTCGCCATGAAGAGGGTCTCCACCCAGCACGAGAAATCGAGCTGAGTGATATGATATGACCTGACAATTTATCAATCATCTATCTCTCCATCTTTGTTTTTATCCTTTTTTGTTTGTTGATATTCTTCATTTTATTTACCTATTCCATCCTTTTTCTCTTCTTTTTAGATACCATTGAGTGGATCGGAAGTATGGATAGTCCGGGATTAAAGTTAAGTTGGACCTGTTTTAATTTAAGTCTCAGTTTCGGGACGCCACTTAACAACAGCCTGGTTTCCACTCTAATTATGGATTCTAAATTGCTGCTCTTGGATCTACTTTCCATCTTTCGGTCTCACCATTTGCGGTGCCATCTAGGTATACCAGCTTATATTCCATCTTTCGTTTTTGTCGTCAACCCCTTTTGCTTTGTTCCGGATTATCTCTTCACTTCGAGCTGATCCTGCCATAATTCCATTTGGGATCCGTCGTGGAGTCATTGCTGGGACTTTTTATTTGTTTGCAGCGGTAATTTTTACATTATAAATCGTTATTAGGGATGTTGTATTTTAGTAGAATTGTAGTCTTCATAAAATTTGATTCATGCGGCAATGATCAATTGATTGCTTCTATTTCTATCGGCTTTTTCTATTTCTATTATTATTTTTTTTATCAACCAATTTTGAATAATACCTCATCAACTTTTTGCTCATCTTCATTCCTCTCTTTTCTTACTGAATTAAGCCTCGTATAAACTCTAAATCCGCATTACTAACGTCAGATCGTTGATAAAAACTTTAATACATTACAATTTTATCAATTCTATCATAAATGTCTGGAACGGCCCCAGCAAATCTTCACTTTTTATCTGATGCCACCTCGGCAATTCAAACCTCCCTGCAGAATGGAAAACCACTATTGATGCTGATTACAGACGAGACGGAGGAATGCAATAAATGGATATCAGAAAGATTTAGCAGTGCCAACGATAAATTCGATCAAATATCAAGATATCTTTTGGATAAGTATGTTCTTCTTCGGATCCTCAAAAGTGGTCAGGACTTCAAAATGCTTGTGCAATTGTTCCCTCAATTTGTCACAGTACAGGTTCCTGCGGCATTAGCTGTATTTCGCGGAAGAATAGTTGACATGATACCACAAAATTTGACAGTTGACGAATTCAATGAAAGAATACAAGGATTGGATGGTAAGATGAAGAGTCACATTAGTAACGCTAGCAACGCTAGTAATGCCACCCCTGCTCCCAGTTCCAGTGATACTGCTAGAAGTGTAAACAATGGTGTTAATAACAGCAGTGCAAACAATGCTATCACTACTGATCGTGATTCCATCCCCTCACAACCTATAAATACAATGGATCAAGCCAGAAGGAACTCTGCAGCAGCGCGTGAGAAATATCAAAGAGACATTTTCAGGGAAGAAAATGCAGAGGAAGAGGAAAGAAAGAGGATAATAAGACTTGTGAAGCTCGACCGTGAACAAAAAAAGAGAGAAGAAATGCTAGATAAAGGTGAAGAAGTGGAAAGGCCTGCACATGAAAATATTCACAATGTGGAGCTTGAAAGACAACGTCAATTTACAATTCAGGTGAAGCTATTGAATGGAAAGTCTGTTCGTGCAAAGTTCTTCCGTAATGATCCACTTTCTCGGGTGAGGGCCTATATTATAGATCAATTCCCTGATTATCAAACGGTTCCTTTCCATTTCTATCGGAGTGTGGATCGGGTTACTTATAGCGATCAGGACGAATCTAAGAGTCTTGCAAAATTGAATATGAATAGAGCCACCCTTCTTCTTAAACCAACTGCTTCATATCATCCACAGGAAAATATTCAGAACGAAAGAGAAAATGAAGAAGCTGGTGGTATTGGTGCATCGGCAGCGGGAACTTTCAACTGGTTGAAGGATACAATCGGATCGTATATATGGGGTCAACCGGCCAATCCTCCTGTGGCTCATAACTCACCACCATTGTATCATGATGCAACGGACAGCCAAGAAGAAAGGCAGAATAGATACAGTGTGGGAAATGGTACAGAGATGGAGATGCCAAGGAAAGATAATCATAATAAACAAGACTAGGCCTGACTATCATCTCTGCCTGGTGCAGAGAAACTTATGTAACAGAACATAATATATACATATATCATACTGAATCTAGGTCATCATCATCATTATTATTATTATTATACTATAATTATTGTTACTGTAGATAAACTTAAAGCATTAAGTCAGACAGATTTAACTGTTGCTCCAGTCTTGACTTTGTCAAGCCTGTTCGAATATTATCAGTTATATCATCTGATTTGAACGTACTTGGATCAGTCAACTCATCAAGATTCATCGTATATGGATCTTCACACATCTCATCATCATTAGATCTCATGGATGGGCTATTTGGCATAATAGGACTGAGCTCTGGACTGACGAAACTCTTCTTACGTGTAATTCTACTTAAACCTCCCAGTACGCCTTGGGATGGAAGTTGCACTGGACTCTTGATAACATTACCATCTGCAATGTTGGAACTTTGAATGCTTAACCCCGATTGTTGTTGCAAAGGTTGTCGACCAGCATTACTTAGCATTTTTGATAGATTCATCTCCGAATCTACTGGTGTCATCAGTGGTGTAGTATTACAAGTGGATGATGCCTCCGTAGGCACCAAATCGTAGAAGATTGGCTCTTGCTTCACTGGAGCGGAAGATTGAGGATAGGATGGCATACTTCCCACCATTTGGCCAAATTGATCTCCACCAGATGGAATCATGAAGCTACCCTTCATAGACTGAGGTTGGCTGCTTATCTGTGAAAGTGAAGGATATGATGATGCCCCTTTCATATCTGATTGGTCGTTTTGCATAGACTCATTTTGCATAAACTCCATGACCGAATCGATAATACCGATGTAATTCTTGCATAATGAAGAAGTACGTGGAATCTTGCATAGTAAAGAACGGACAAGGGCAATATCCTTCTTCCAAGAGGCAGCCTGATGAGAAGTTGGATCCCCTCTAAGTAAGGTAAGAGGAACCATCACCGCATCGAAAAGATATCTAGCTGCAGAATGGACAGCCAGAGGATTTAGATGAGGATATTCCTGACTCTGGCAACTTTCAGCAGTAAACTTTTCGACGGATCTAATGAGATCCTTAGAGGCCTTGAGACATATTGCCTTGGCCTGCTTGATATCATCCCTTCTAGTATCAGGTGCATCTCTAATAAGATTCTCCCTAATTAAGAATCCATGGGACTTATGAACTTTGTTTTGACCGGAAGCTTTGTTTCTAATAGACTTTGTATGCAGAAGTTGACGAACGAGCTGCTGTAGGATTACCGGTCTAAAGATCATAATCTGGAGAGCTTTGCATTGCCAGATCAACTGGTAACGAGCAAAATTAAACCACTCTGGTAAATTAATATCATCAGCCGTATATAAATACTTTGGCACAGCTTTAAAGAACTGTGATTTGGCAATAGTGTCATTTTCATGGAAATATGGTGGAAGTTCTTCATTAATGAAATGGCAGAGTCTTGAATTCAAACTTAAACCTTCCGACATTGAAGGAGAATCTCTAGACAGCGACCTAGAATAAAAGTCAGAGACAAGTAAGGTTAGACGTGACAGCCAAATGGTTGCTGTGTAAATTGTTGGATAGTTCTTGTTCAACATCTTGTCTGTAAGAGCCGGAATATTTGGATCATTAAGCAACTGATTAAGTTCGTCATCATTAATGTTAGACATCATCTTCACACTAGAAATATCGAACATCTGAGAGAGTGGTCTTCCTAATTGAATGCAAAGATCAGTATCAGAGACGTAAAGTTTCCAATAAAGACGACGCTTAATCTCTCTAGTAAATGAGTCCTGTTTAATATTAATTGGTTGGAAGTCACGATAGAGTCCTAGCGAAAGTGCCATTCTCGATGCAACTCCCATATACAGCCAACCGGCATTCAACTTATTTCTTTTCACACAATAATCAGAGAGAAGAAGTAAAGAACTTAATAACAGGTAATTACCATTTTCAAAGACGTTACCTGCATCTGATTTCAAGCACTGCTTTGCTCTATCGTAAAATACCAAGTCCCAGTCTTTAGTTTCTCCATTGAGACACCAACATCCCATTGCTAACACTGAATTAAGTAATGCATTCCAATGGAAAACGTTCTTTGGTCTAACGCCGCCATTAAATAATCTCATGAAGGCGGCTTTATTGATAAATGGTGAAGATGAATGATAGTACTTGAAGTAAGCCATGATAAATTGTTCTTGCCATGCTCTTTCATCCAATAGAGCTGTGTTTGTAGTTGCCTGCACATCCATTGGGGAGGCGATTGCAATATTAATACCAGATAATGCAAGAAGCTTCAATGTAGCCAAGCTCGAATTACCTCCTGCATAACCATTACCATTGCTTCCCATTTCAGCAAATGAGTCAAATGATTTTGCACCTGCCGTGTATAAATCACTAAAGACAGAGGTAGATGAGGAATTATGGGATGATGTGGCTGTAGAATTGTTGCGGTCACAAACTAATGGGGTTCCAGTGGTACCGGAATCGCACCATTCATTACCCTGTTGATCATTAAGTACGATAAACTCCTCTTCCAACTGGGACAAGTTTCCGGGTTCTGGTGAGCTCTCGGAAAGACTTGGAAGACTGCTGCAACTCAACTTTCTTCCTGATGAGGCAAATAATGCAGCTAAGGTAGATGTCGAAGCTGTTCTACTGTTAGGTAATGAACAACTTAGCATACTGTTGGTTGGCAAGCTGCTTGCTGATTGTTGATCATTCCAATCACTATTGGATGATAGTAAAGAATCTATGTCGGAATTTGGTACAAGTTGATGAACAATAGATTCCAATTGCTTCACTTTATTCTCAACTTTAGTCAAGTACGCTCTTGTAAGTGGTGAACGTACAGCTCTTGGAGAATAGACACAGTCCCATCCGTGGGCACTGCATTTCGAACATTTAGGATACTCTTTAGAGCATTTAAGCTTCCGCTTTCGACATGAATCGCATGCCTGTTCAATTAGTGGCTTAGCAGTATGCTTAAAGCCTTTCTTTGTTGCTGTTGATGATGTTGGTTCCTCCTTTGGCTTAGTATATGGATGCATTTTCTGTTGCCTTGTATGATGACTTAAATGGTTTGTGCTTGGGTGTACACTTCTAACAAGTGAATAACGTCTATTGACATCGGAATGCTGTCTTTTTTTGAGGGACGACTTGTCAGAACTTTCTGAAGAAGGTGAGGAAGTGGTCGAGGAGACAACCGAGGATGAAGTAGAAAGTCCCGGGGATCCTGCTGATGTCGGAGAATTGCTTTCTACCATGCTTGATGGGTCAACTATGGATTGATTCATATTTGATAGGTCATTAAAAACTAGTCATAAGAGAAGTAAAGTTGAGAAAGAAGACGATGCTTATGGGGAAAAAATGCGAAAGATATTTCCCTTTGGTTAGGTTAAATACCCGGAAAAAAACGCTAAAGAAAACAATAGAATTATTAATAAACCGATACAAACTCCGATGAAGTTTTTCCGAACAATAGATGGTTCTTTTAGATGATTGCTTTAGGATGAAAAGAAGATTCAAGAGGCATTACTAACAATAGTCTTGTCTTGGCTAAATATGTCGTGGCCGCATGGTCAGTATAAGGCGGTACAGAATGATAAAGCTACTGATGATTGCAACCCCTTTAAGCATGTAACACAGGCTATGCTAAGGTTAAACCAATTAAAGTGGGCAAGATTGTATACAGTGCACATACTATGGCAAAAGCAGTGGTGCATCGTTCCTTAATCTGCCAAAATATACAAACAAGTTGAGTATTCCGACTACATCCCACGCCTAACGGGGTGAAAGCATGATACAAGACAAACAAACGAAAATAAGAAAAGTTAATCGGAGTTGGGTGATCTGACTATGTAAAGAAGAGGAAGATCCACACATTGCTGATTAATTTCTATTCAAATCTTGAAGGTTTTATTAATAGTATGAAAGACGTGACCAGTAAATCTTCGTTTAACATTGAACAAAGGGCGCCTTTTAGCAAAGTAGTATCGTGGTTAACTACAATAAACGGATGTTGAATCTATGAATGACATCATGTTTGAGAGTTTTAACTGTACTAGTGGGATTTCGGTAACACTAATTTCAAATTCAAATAAAGGTGTTCAAGTTCCTTCGGAAAAATTTCTGTTGAAAAAATCAAATTGGGCATTGTTTTCTGTTTCTTATTTAATATGCTCCTTATTGTCGGATTATTATAAATCAGGAGGTTGCAATCTCCGTAAGTTTCGGATATCCGAATTCGATTATCCGTAAAACCGAAATTGGCATCACGATCACCCCTAGCTTTACGTGCGCTATACCGCATACTATTTGGCTAATCTAACTTGAACAATCATCTACAGAATAGTGGAGATCCAATGATTCGGCTAATGATACAATGTATCACGATGCGGCGACATGCACGCGGGAGATTTCGGAATATCTATTGCATATCTATTCATTTTATTTTTTTCTAGATGAAATTTTTACAAACGTACTTGGCTATACCCATTGAAGCGGTAAGACCGGGACTTTCAATACCAAGGAGGTTGATGAAACCGGGATACTCGGATTCCTCACGTATAACAAAGTCTTGGAACCTTTTTTCTGTTGGACCTATGATCTTAGGTCTAATACCACAGTAACTAGCTTCCAATTGGTCTAATTTCATACACGGTAAGTAATTTTGAACTTGTTCAAACGCTTTGGGGAGATTGTTTCCATTAACTTTGTAATTATCACAATTATCAACCCATTCTAAGTCTGGTCCAAAACGAATTTGACCTCCTAAGTCAATCGTAAGATGTGTTCCTAAGGAAGCAACACCTGGCGTTGGACATGGATAAAGAAGTCTTTTTATGCCTAAAGGTTTGCCGATATAACTGAAATAGTTACCCTTTGCATAATATTCTTTGATATGCCTGGATTTAGGCAATAGCATATTTGACACTTCTGCTGCATGTAATCCAGCACTATTGATGACAGAACTTGAATTGATGGTATAGATTTCGTCATCTTCATCTTTCGTTTGAATTTCATACTGCTTGGAGGACTTATTATAATTCAGATCTACAACCTGAGTTCCCAAGGCTAAACTACCATCTGCTTCTTGAAACCTGGTAAACTGATAGTCCATCAAAGAATGGGCTGATGTGATACCCGTTGTTGGAGAAACCAATATTCCTGCTCTGGCTTTAACGAGAGGTTCCTCTTCTTTAGCCTTTCTAACATCGAGAAACTCTGTAGGAACACCAATCCTTTTAGATTTATCGTGTAATTTTTCAAGGTATTCTAATTCAGATTCGTTTTGTGCAATGATCCATTTACCACATTTTTGAACTGGAATCTTGTCTTTGAGCCCATATATTAATCTCTTACCTTCTAAGCATAGCTGCGTCTTTAGAGATCCTTCTGGATAGTAAAGTCCGCCATGAACCACCTCGGAATTCCGACTAGAAGTTTCCTTACCATACGCATCATTTTTCTCAATGATTAAAACTCTAGAGTCTGGAAATTGTTCTCTGATCTCCGCACCAATTGCAAGTCCAACTGCACCTGCACCGATAATGGTATGTGTAAAATCAGGTTCTTCCGCACGAACAATTCGTGTAGTACTGAATAATCTTTTTGCTGATAGCCTGAGCAATCCATACATCTTTGTATAGCTTTACTGATTCCTTTGCATATCTTGAAATCTTACATTTTCTGAGTAAAAAATCGAGGACGAATTACAAGTTGAAGATTACATATGAAGACAATAGAAGATTGATAGTTCGCTATTCACCCCACACTTTTCGGATAGATGGAAATCTGATTTCGTTTAGATAACGATCTGCCCTTCTGTGTAATATATATGCGTGATATGTAAATTGGGGCATCGATTTTGCGAATTGTCTGTCAAATTGCATAATAATTAATTAATTGACCCCTGAATTTAATGTATTCTAGTACATTTCGATGGATCTAACAGATATTACGATTACTGATCTGTGCTCAACCTTACACCACAAGCATACATATCTCTCTCTTAACAATAAAAAGTTGTAGATTTGATCTATTACCATAGTAACAACTATGTAGTCAATAATTCGTCAATCAAAAATGAGCGCTAACAGACAGCTTCAAGGCACTCTTCGAGGTCACGAAGGGTCGATATCGTCCATGGAATTGTTTTACCTCCCCACATCGCTGTCTTATATCTCTGGAGCTGATCATTATCAATTTTTGAAACCTTCCTTGCTCTCCGGGGATTCGTTAGGAATAATTACATGGTGGGATCTTACCACTAGGAGATCTATAGCCAGATGGCAAGCTCATGGAAATTTAGACTCAAATACTCCAAAAGAAATCACATCTTTACAACAACTCGGGCTCACATGGTCCAGTGCACGTGACGGAATTGAAATACCTATAATTGATAAGGACTGGTTTGGATGCTTTTTAAGTCACGGTAAAGATGGTGAAATTAATATATGGCGATTGTTTGAACCTATATCATGTGGTAAATATGGGATTAGCTCACAACCATTTTCATCATTTCGAGATTTAAAACCTATCTTTCAAATGCCTGTTAATATGATCAATTTCAGTAATGTAACCATGGTGGGTAACCTTCTAGCTACACCAGCCACACAGAATTCAAATAATTTCGATATATATATCATTCCTACTCCTACAGATGACAATAAGATAGGAATATTGGAAGGTAAACTTAAAAGGGTATTGAAAGATGTGGATGTTTCTAAATATTTAGATGGTAGTACACCAAGGGAACCAAATAAGAGAGGTGGGTTTGGAATCGTGATGAAATTGATATGGTTGAATAGTTCGCATCTTAGTGTGGGCTATGAAAGTGGTAATATCGTCGTCTATGAGATCACACCAGAGAAGGAAGAGTACCATATAAGAATCGTTTCTGTAGAACCAATTCATTCTCCCGAGCCGGTCACAGCTCTATATTATGATAGAACTCGCGATATTCTTCTTAGCGGATCATCTACTGATAAGTTAGGTATTACCAGATTGAATAACACAAGTGAACTGGATTCGACACATATGTGTAGAATAAAGCATAGGGGTATCAGCGATCTCTGTGTTTCTACAGATGGGATCATCGGCTTAGTCACATGGGATGGCTACGCAAGATTCTATCAGTATGATAGGGACTTTACAGATATCAAATTTGCATTTAAAGTGAAGAGGAAAATGCCATCTATTTCTAATACTAATCCCAACGATGATATTAGACAGGAGGATTTCTTACATCCACAAAAATCGGCTGTTGTGAAATACTCACGAACACAGTATAACTACGCACATTTAAAGGAAGAAGATAAGATAGAATATAACAACGGTATGAGTAAAAATCTCATCAGAAGGAGACTTGAGCGCAATTTCGATAATCATTGGCTCTTGATAGGATATAAAGATGGATGCATAGCTGTATATAGTTTAGGCGGATCGGCTTGAAATTAATGATAGGAAAGATGTTCTATATATGTATTTATCCTTATTTATTGGTATTTCTTTCTGAGTGACAAAATGTCTTGAGAATCATTTCGTCGTCTAATCCTGTTTCTACACGTTTCTTCAAAGTGATTGGCTCACATGAATAGCCTCGTGAAGTTGCCGGTATTCGCACCGAAAGTTCTTTGCAACGTTTGTTGAGAATTTCATCCGAATAATGCTGTTCCTCTCTTTCTTTCAGATCCTCTTTCAATTCTTCCATGCCATCTCTTAACCATGCATGATTCATTGCTTCTTCGACTGTAAGCCTTTTATTTGGATCTGCTACCAATAATCTGGTGATTAAATCCAATGCATCATCAGAAATGTTATCCCAGTAAGGAGAATAAAACGCGAACCGGGCATCAATGATCTGCTGTCTCATGTTAGGAGGGCCCAACTCCTCACTGAAGGGAGGAAATCCACAGAGACACACATATAAGAGGACTCCAACTGACCACATATCGACGGCTTTGTTATAGTGACGAATCTTACGATTAACTAACACTTCAGGAGCAACATATGCAGGTGTCCCACAGAGCGTGTTTGTGAAACTTAAGTTTCCTATAAACTTTGCAAGTCCGAAATCAGCAATTTTGACACAGATAGAATGCTCATCGGTATCCCATGGAAACTTTTGATCACCATGCTTGATTTCCAAAAGAATATTCTCAGGTTTAAGATCCCTGTGGACGATTCCCATAGAATGTAAATAACTTAAGCCGGTCAAAAGCTGACAGAAGATATTCTTAGTTTCAGGCTGGTTGAGTTTTGTCTTTTTAACGATTCGGTTGAATAGTTCTCCACCATTAATTTTCTCTAAAACTAGATAAGTTGTCACGGTATCAACAGAAACTGGTTCGAGGAAGGCTCCATAAAATCCAACGATGTTGGGATGATTTAAGTTGGTTAGAATCAACAATTCACGGTTCATTTTGATGGCATCTTCGTCCTCACCATTCTCGATTGTATGCTTTCTTGGATTGAATATTTTTACGGCACAGACACGACCATTCTTCCTGCAAACGGCTTCTTTCACCTGTGCATAGTGGCCAGTTCCTAGAACTCTGTCACCTAAAATGTACTGATCAAAAAATGACGATGTTCCACCTTTTCTATCTTCTCTGTACTTTAATATATAGTTACAACTGGATGCCAGTCTAACTTTATCCCCATCTCTTATAAGACAGGTATTACCACGGCCAACCAACGTTTCATTGACAAACGTACCATTGGAACTGGTATCTTTCACACAGATGACCTCTCTACCATCTACGTAATTGACTCCAATCATGCAATGGATTCCTGAACAATCCATAGGTTTGATGACGGCATCGCACCGTCGAGACCTGCCTATTTGGATCGTACCATTCTTGGGAATTAACAGATTATCTGAACTTTTTGGATCTAAAGTGAAAAGAACTGCTGCCAATTGGTAACCATCGTCATATCTCTGCCTTTTTTGAACTGATTTATCAATCTTCTCTTGACGTGCAACATCAATGGATCTGTCTTCCAATGGTCTTTTACGATTTAATCCAATATCCCGATTCATAGCTAATATTGTACCTAGTGAATCCACAGAAAGTAGCAATTAATGATTTGATACATCCAAGTAACCAATTGAGTAGATTAACTGGACACAATTCTCTCACTTTGATGCAGGAATGCAGCCATTTATAACCATGTTTAATGGAGCATCAAGTGAATTTTTCACTCCCAGGTTTCGCGTGAGCCGCACCTCATTACGCGTTAAAGAGGCATACCTATTTGATTAGTGCACTCTCATCCACCAGAGCTAAGGGATAGGGAGAGCAGGTGGCAAAAATTGAAATATCGGTTACTTCTCAATTCCTGAGTAACCACCCTAGCATCGTCATTTGTTAATCATATTTTATCGTCACACATCATGGCTATCTCAGGAATGGCAAAGGAAGACCAAGTCTATGACGGTTCTAGTCTTAGAATCGCCATAGTTCATGCTCGTTGGAATGAAGAAGTTATTGATTCCTTAGTGAGCGGATGTATTAAGAAACTTAAGGAGCTACATGTTAAAGAAGAAAATATCGTTGTGAAATCCGTTCCAGGTTCTTACGAATTACCGGTTGGTGCTGCTGCCATTGGTGCAGATCCTACTATCGATGCTGTTGTTGCCATCGGATGCCTTATTAAAGGTGACACTATGCATTTTGAATATATTAGTGAGGCAGTTTCCAATCAACTAATGTCTATTCAGTTCAAGATTAAGAAGCCCGTTATCTTCGGTCTTTTGACATGTCTCACTCTGGACCAGGCCAAGGTTAGATCCGGCCTACTTCCAGGTAAGAATCATGGTATCGATTGGGGTGAATGTGCCGTTGAGATGGCTACCAAGTATGGTAAGTCTCTAAAGAAGATTTGAATATATAGTTCATATAGATAAAGACATCTGAAAAATTTCAAGATCTATTGTTCTCGAGAGAGTAAAAATTTCAGACTCAGGTGAAAAATTCGTTTGAGAGATTAGGCCTACTGTAAAGGAAGATGGTATAATAATAACAACGACGATGAGTAATCAACGAGGAACGGAGAAATCAAAGGGATCTGGTATCACACATAAAAATGATGATTCAGATTCGTCGAGTACTGGCAGTGTTTCCGATGCAGAAAAGAAAGAGTTGAATATATACGGTGCCGAAAGTGATAGTGAGGAAGAGAGTAGTGATAATGACAGTGAAGACGATGAGGATGAAAAATTCGTTGCCAAGAAAGCTCAGGGAGGAATACCTGGATTATCTGAGAGTGAAGATGAGGATGACAGTGAGGTGGAGAAGGAAGAAGAATCAGATACGAACAAACCAGATGAATCTGAAGAGTATGATGAAATAGCTGAGATGGAAAAACAGCTAGTCGGTGATACCACCCTAGGGCTACATAAAATGCAGAAACTTACACCGGAGCAACTTGAAGCTGAACAGAAGCGAGTTAGACATAGTGGAGTTGTATATCTTTCATCGATTCCACCATACATGAAACCTGTGAAACTTCGGCAGATTATGGAAAGGTTTGGTAAAGTGGGACGGATATTTTTGAAACCAGAAGATAGCAGGGTTCATAAATCAAGAGTTAAGAGTGGGGGAAATAAGAAACGGAAATTTACAGAAGGCTGGTGTGAATTTAAGAGTAAAAAGCATGCCAAGTTAGCTGCAGAGACATTAAACGGTAACACAATTGGCGGTAAAAAGAGGGGATTTTATCATGACGATATTCTCAATGTGAAATATTTGAAAGGATTTAAATGGGGAGATTTAACGAGAGCGCTTAATAGGGAGAAAGAAGTTAGAGAGAGTAAATTCCAAGCAGAACTTTCGAAGGAGCAAAGATTGAATAAGGCATTCATCGATAATGTCGAAAACAGTAAGAAGTTCAACAATATAAGGAGAAAGAGGAAATTAAAAGATGAAGATGATAATAAGGCCAATGCGAAAAGGACTGAAGTTAATCGGATGTTCAAGCAACGTTCAGTGGTCACCAATAGAGCCAAAGCATCGAAGAATCAAAAGGCAGTTTCCGAATCAGATAATCGTCATAAGAAACTTACTGGTGTGCTTAATAAGTTATTTTAAGTTATTCCTAAGCATATAAAAGAATAAATAATTTAAGATCCTTCTTACTATCCGATTAGAGGTTGTTCCAAGGAAAGTACGATAAATTTTTTAATATTTTTCAGGTGAAAATCTCGGGGTCTGTCATAATCTGTAGATGATATATCGAACTAATAGAGTACTATAACTTCATTAGATTGTGCACCGGATATGCTTGGCTGGGTTTCTAATCAATCCAGGGTATGTGCCCGGATATGTATACGGAACGGAGGGGCACCATTCGAGCTGTCTCTAAAGTACGGCTCGATAAGGCCATTTTCCACTACATATACGAGTTATAGGAACCCTAGACTCAGAAACAGGAGATTCGAAAAGACAGTCAACAAAATGAAGAAACGAATCATGACACCGGAGGATTTGTTTGCTCAGGCGGCCAACGTTGATGTGAAGAATATCAAGAAGCAGTATGATCAAAGAACAAATGCTAGATACATCCAACCAAACAAGCAGTGGCTTTCCAAGATATGTGGAAAGTCAGAACTTCCACCAGATTTCAATTATATGGATACAAAGGAGAATAGGAAAGTCGTCGAAGAGATATTGGTCAAGAAGTTAGGTTCCATGCGGAAATCTACCGATCTGAATCAAATGTATTTTACAGAGTTGAATATCGGTGATGTGGTAGATTTGTCTGGATCGTTAGATAATAGTGACTTGGCAGTTGTGGTGGAGTTGCCTAATTCACCAGAGGATACGAGATATACTTTGGTGAACAGATACGGAGGCTTGGAATTCGTTTCTCGATTTCGTATGGGATTCAGGATTCCCGCCGTCTTTCCCCGAGCATGGTTACAGAATTGTGTAATGGATGAAATGCCTTTCCTCACAGAATTTAGTGACAGATATAACGAATCCTTGGCACCGATTGGACAACCAAAATATCAAATTGAGAATTGTGTCGATAGTCGAAGCAGAATGTTTGATAGTGTCATCGCTAGGGCCACCGCTGCCACAGAAGATGGAGAAGTCATATCTAAAGATGACAGAGCACATAGCTACATTTTACCTTCTATTTTAGCAGGTATCTTGTCATCCAACTTAACAGGGATTGTCAATAGTGCATGGGAAAAGCTTCCTGAAATCAACTTGAAAATGGAAGTGTTACACAACGTTCTACAATGTAATGAATCACCAGTGCAATTGGCATTCTACCAACTCTATAAATCTGTTATGCTTACAGATTTGAATTCATTAGTGAAAGGTTTAACTTCAGGCAAAGCGGAAGAAATCAGTAAGACCTATAAACTTCTCCTAAATAAGATGTCTGAAGAGATATCAGTCGACAATCAGTTTGATTCCACCGCTGTGGGACGTAATATGTTGGGAAATGTTGATATTCATGAGAGAATGAATATAAATTCACTCTATGGATTTATTCTTGGTCTACGGAAAAACAGCCAGATCTATCAATTCAATAGTGGCGATATGATTCCATCATTTGTTACACTTATCCCACTCAGTAACACTGTCAAGTTTAACCGAATGGTCCAGGCCTTCAAAAGCAATGATGGTTACTATGACGAATTATGCCAATATCTTGTGAAGAAGACGGGTGATAATAATAATAATAATAAGAAGAATAATGCTGCTACAGTTAAACCTCGTTACTACGATTGCTTTATCGAATTGTTGAAGTTATATGTCGCAGTTTCATTTGATGATAATATCCTGGAATCATTTGTTATCAAGATCGTTCGTGGTCTTCCGGAATATAAAGATATAGATATTACTAGAACGATCATTTATGAACTCCTTTTGAAATTAGGGGAGATTTCAGCCAATGAAGATCCACTTAAATGGTGGTATAATGCTATGATCCCTAACAGTGGTGTTTCGGCGAAATCTGATCTTGAAGATCAGTATTATCATGCTTTAAACACCGACAATATTTCAAAGTATCTCGATATGAACTATGATACTCAGAAATCTAGAGAGAAGTATGAAGATGTGATATACTGTATTGATTCCAAAGATCCATTAGAGATAGATGATGGTATTTCTGTGCGAAAGGTTTCTAAAGATGAATATGTCGTGAGTTCCTTTATTGCAAATCCGTCTTCCTTTATGGAACCAAATCTTCAAATGTCTAGAATTGCATTTGAAAGGGGACAGACATTATATTTGCCAAAGCTTAATGGTACTGATTCATTGTCCATGCTTCCCTTTGCCTTTGGTCAAGAAATTCAACTTGGATATCCAGAAAAGCCAACGCGAGTGGTTAGAATCAGTTTCAAAATCAATATGAATACTGGTAAAGTAGAATACCTTGATTCTAAGCATGCCATTGGGTTTGGAACTGCCACCAAATTTGTGAAAGTTGATTACGATTCAGTTAATGAGATCTTAAAGGATTCTCTTGATGCAAATAAAATCTTATTTGGATTATCTGAACGTACAGGGGTTGATCAAAAAGTTTTGACAAGTGATCTCAAACAGTTATATGCCATATCGAGTCAGCTGGCTAACAATGCGAAAAAGAATGGTCGGACAAATGTCTTTGATTTCTTCCACCTTAAAAAGGAAGTGGAAGAGATAAGTAGTGATGCAAACGATCAGATTCATCTTAAATTTAAAGAGAAGAGGGAAGGTCAGGGTCAAGGCTCCGGGAAGTCAGAAACGCTTGTTTCTGAAATCATGGTTATGTCCAACCATGTAGCAGGTAAATTCTTCGTTGATAATAAAATTCCTGCTGTATTCAGAATACAGGGAAAACTTCCTATGTCTAAGAATGTGGAGAAAACTTTGGGATCATTACTTCAAAAGGGAAATCAAATTACCTTCAGAGATATGATGCTTATACAGGATTACATGACTAAATCATCCATTTCACCTGTCAGCTCTAAACATGAATCATTAAATCTGGATGCTTATGCTACGGTAACTTCTCCGCTAAGAAGATTCTGGGATCTTATTAATCATTGGCAGTTACAGGCATTCGTTGAAACTGGAAAACCAAAATTTGATGTTGGAGAAATCAACTACATGACAATGATACTTAAATTTAAAGATGAATTGAATCGAAAGATATCGCGTCGGATCATAAGTTTCTACATGTTCAAAGTTTTGAAACAGATGGAAGGAAATGAAAAACAGAAGTTTAGATGTATTGTGACGAAGAAGCCATCCGATGATGGATTAATTAATGTTATGCTATTAGATTATGGTGTCAGATCAGTTCTCCAAACGAGTTGGTATGCAGCTGATGAGAAAAGCAAAAATATCGATACCAGAAATAAGTTATTGAAGGATATTGAAATTGGTGACATTATAGATGATGCAGAGATCTCTGATATTGATTTGCTTAGTGGATGGATAGTTTTAAAGAGTGGAAGCTATTAAAAGAAGAAGAGTATAAAGAAGGGCTTGTAAATAGGAAAATAAATAGAATTAAAGGAAGGATTTCGATCGATGATGAGATGATCATGATGACATTTGGTAGCTCGAGATGAAAAATTTCTTGGCATTATTTGTCGAGCACATCTTTTTTTGGTAGTATATAAATAGGAGGACTTCAGGATTTTAGAATTCTTTTCTCAGAGGTATTACATTATATAATTATTGTTCATATATACAATAATACGCATAATGGGTAAAGCAGCCAAGAAAGTTCAGAAGAGAAAGCAAAGGGCAGCCGAGAAGGCCGAAGAAGAAGCGGCAGCTGAAAAAGTAGATGATTGGGATGCCGGTACCAAGAAGTTGAGTAAAAAGCAGCTTCTTCAAAAGGAGAGACAAGAAGAACGGAGTAGAAGAGGTCAACAAAAGAAATTACAGATGGAAATTGAGGAAGTGGAAAATGCCAATTCGAAAAAGAAGGGCCAAAGCAATAAGAGAAGAGGCGGAAGAAAACAGAATTCACGGAATAAGAACCATTCAGATTTGGACGATGCATTGGATCAAGTTGGTGGTGATAAGAACGAAAAAGTTCCAACAATTAGTGCCGAAGGTTTAGACAATGCCATTGCTGCACTGTCTTTGCTTAAAAAAGATGCGGTTAACAATAATGAGTTGGATAGACACCCTGAAAAGAGATACAAGCATGCTTTGGCGGAATATAGCAGACGAAGATTACCGGAGTTGAAAAAAGAAAATCCTGGTATGAGAAGACACCAGTTAGAAGAAATGGTGTTTAAAGAATTCAAGAAAAGTAAAGAAAATCCATTCAATCAAGAAACAAACTTGGCCTATAATGCAACGGATGATGATGTTAAGCAGAAGAAGCAAAGCATCAAGTCCAAGAGAGAGAGAATATATGAGCATTAAGGAAATAAAACAAGAAAAGCATTAAAAAATATAGATTGTACTGTACTAATATATTGGTTTGTCTAGTTACTCGTCATCATCATCAAGCACCTTTTGACTTCTTCTACGTCTCTCCTCGACTTTTTTAGTTTCTTCCTTCGACGGTTGATCATCTTCTGCATTCTCTTCTGCATTCTTTTCTGGGGTTTGTTTTCTTCCCTTTAATAAGTGCTTTCTTCTCTTTGGATCTGGAGCCTCGTCATCATCATCATCCGCAGATCTCTTTTCTCCAAACAGATCTTCTTCCTCTTCTTCCTCCTCCTTCTTCTGCTCCTTTTCAAGATCAAACTCAGCTTCTGATTCACTTGAGTCTTCATCTGAAACAATGAAATCACTCTTTTCTTTTGTAGACCTAGACTTCCTCTTCTTACTATCTTTACCTTCTTCATTTCCATCAATTCCATTCTTTTTGCTCTTTAACTTGGCCTCTTCCAGTCTCTTCTTATTCCATTCTTCCTGTTCTTTATCGAGCTTCTTCCTTTCCTCAGCCATCTTGGCTTCGATCCGATCTCTCTCTTCCTCCTTTCTTTGCTTTGCTTCGTTGATCTTCTTTTCTTCGGCCTCGTGCTTTTGACGAGCCTCCTCTATCTTTTTAGCCTGTTCATCAGCAAACTTTTCTTGAATATCGATTTCACTTTCTAATTGTTTGATCAAAGTATCTCCCATCTTTGCGCGAAGTTTCAAGTCATCGGCAGGATATGGTGGAGTGATATCTTTATTGTCAGCCAACTCTTCCAACGATTTCATGGCTTCTTTAATTCCGGAAACAGCAGACTTTAAGTCATCTACAGTTCTTGTTGAAGAAGACTGTTTACGAAGGAAATCTCCCAGTTGGAATTGAACAAATGCCACGTTATACTGGTATGAGGCAACAGGTTTTATGGCCAAGGCCTGTCTTTCGTAATCGAGAGCTTTCTGTAAACTATCGAGTCTCTTCTCCTTTAATCCCCTATAGAGCCATGCACGTGAAAGGAAATTCAACAGATGTGCATCTTTACCATCACCAAAGCGGTCCAATGCTAACTTGTAGTATTCAATTGCCTTGGCATATTGATGTGTTTCCATCAAGCAATGAGCTAGATTGATGAAAACAGATTCAGTGTTGAGGCAATCACGGGCACGTCTGAAGATTTCAAGGGCAAATGCTGTTTGCTTGGTTTCTGCAAAAATGATAGCC
Source organism: Brettanomyces custersianus (assembly GCA_012295335.1). Lineage (NCBI taxonomy): Eukaryota > Fungi > Ascomycota > Pichiomycetes > Pichiales > Pichiaceae > Brettanomyces > Brettanomyces custersianus. The sequence goes on along the minus strand of JAAVTW010000004.1, from coordinate 993,681 downwards.
ACACCTTGTGCAGCATACACATCCTTTGGATCTAAGCTGAGAACTTTCTGATACAATTGAGCTGACCTGATGTAATATTGTTGCTTTTTGGCCGGGTTCTTGATTTCACGTGCTAAAGTACAATAAACATTACCGAGTGAAATCAATGCGTAAAGATCATGGGACGTGTACTTCACCAAAGTATCACGGTGAAGTTCCGATTCTAAATCTTTACCCTTTGATGTAATAATACCATGCTTTCTACCATAATTCTTCAAATACCAGCCGTAAAAAGACCGAACTTCTAAATTATCTGGTTCTTCGGATAACAACTTGTCGAGCTCTTCTTTGATATGTTTATTTTCGGAAACGCATGCGAGTAACAACCATCTTATCTTAGCATTTGTATAGTATGGACATTCATCAAGGATTTGCTTGTACATGTCCATAGCACTCTTGACATCTTCCTTTTTTCCTGTACCCTCTTTATTTCTTGCAATGTTATAACGAAGTGTGATAGATGAAGCTTTTCTAAGATCATCAGGTAATTCAATTTTCTCATCCTTCAACACTGCCAAAGATCCATCGAAAGATTTTGTACCATCGCTTCCACAGAGAGATTTTAATACTCCTATGTTATTTAACAATGCATATGAAAGCTCGTGCTCACTCTTACCTGCCTCCAATTCTTGTTTCCTTGCAATCTGAAGATACTCTAACGATTTGGTAATATCAGAATCCTCATACAACTGTGAGACGGTAAATAATGCAGTTAGGGAAATAGGTTCATGCTGATGCTTGGCAATATTGATATATCTTTCCAAACTGATGATTGCCTGCCGTCTAAATTGCTTATTACGAGAATATAACATTCCCAAAGCTAGGTTCACTTCCAAACTCTGCGGTTTATCCTTCTGAAGTTTTTCAAAAGTTCTCACAGCATCACTGAAACGCTTCCGCAAAACGAGACACTGACCATAGCCGACACGAGCCATGACATTGTCCTCATTGTGCTTCATAGCATCTGAAAATAGCTTTTGTGCAGTGTGTGTGTCATTAGAATCGAAGCTACACCGGGCTTTCCAAAATAGCACATCACTCTTCACGAATGGTGGAATATGACCTGGCAGTTCAAGAATATGATCGCATATTCGAGTCGTTGTGGAAGAATCGCCTTTGAGATAGTATAGCGATGCAAGAATGATCTGAACGACAAAACTTGATGGATCCTCCTTATATGAAGATTCGGTAAATGCAACTGCCTCATTGTACAAAGATTTGAATTGATCATCCGTGGAGGAAACACTATAGCACTGATCAAATTTGGCAAGTGAAGTGAGAATTTTACCTTCCGGATTACCATGTCTGTGTACAAGAACACTATTGTGCCATGCTTGAGCTGCAAGATCTTTCTTATCAAGGAACCAATAGCATAAGCCAATTCCAATTCTAGAATCGGGACGAAGTAATGGATTCAACATCAGAACACGCTGGAAGACTTTTAATGCACCGAGATAGTTGGCTCTGTAGAACATAATTTTAGCCTTGCCCAATAAGGCATAACAGTTACGAGGTTGTTTACGAAGGAGGCGATCGAATAATCGAGACTCTTTTTCGAAATTGGCCTTTTTATCGTTGCCATGCTTAGATGATAGTGTTGCGACTGCCTGAGATAACAAGCCAACGCTGTTGTTTTTATCTAAAGAAAGAGACTTTTCAGCTTCCGATCCGGCTTTAATCAATAATCCAGAAGAGGATGCACCTGTATTGGCGGCAGTGGAACTCTGTGCAAGATATAGCCAAGCAAGAAGGGAATGAAATGAGGATTGAACATGTGTATCGTCTGTGGGAACATACATACTATTCAAAGCTTCGGAAACAACTTTAATTGCCTCATCATACTTTCCCAATCTTCCGTAGGCTTTGGAAACTAAAAGCCAGTACTCTGGCTTACATTCCTCATTGTTTAAAAGTGTACAAAGCTCGCTTGAATCTTCTGGAAGATCTGTAGATGTATTGATGACAACCTCTTCACCTTCTTCTTTCAAAGGAATGGTTATGTTGTTCGGAGTGACATACTTATCCTTAAGTGTGGCATCGTCGATACTGGCGAGGTAGAAGTCTGCAGAGAGCGACATGCTGGATAAACCAATACAATCCACAAAGTTATTTTGGTTGGTACCAACTTCAATGGAAAATACAACAAGAAAACTGCACGAAGAAAGAAGTGTATAAAGTAATGAGATAAGGGAATAGAAACATGTAAGTTTGGAGTGGAAATAAAAAATAAAAAAAAAATAAATAAATCAAATGAAAGAAATTTCGAATCTGAGAATTATTTTTCACTTGAAAATTTATTTATATGAAAATCCTTAGGCTTGGATGGATCTAAAAGGTTAGGAAGATAAGCTTGTTTTTTTGAGTTTATAACTGATCAACTCTACACTATACTAATCAGCTTGTATCAGTATGACGGCTAAAGACAGACAAAAAACAGTCCGGCTTCATGTCGGTGCACTGTCAGAAGCCCTCGTTCATAACATTTCCGATCTAGAAGATAGATTCGCCAAGCTGGGTACGGTAGTGAAGTCATTCGAGATACATCAAAAGCCTCTATTAGGATATTATTATGGATATTTAACGATGAGACTATCTAAAAGTCAACTGCTGAAACTCAGAAGTTCATTCAACGGAGTGCGTTATAAAGGTGCCCAACTTACAGTCAATTTAGCCAGACCAGATCATCAGCAACAGTGGGAGAAGGATGTAAGAAGAAATGATGGCAAAAGTGCAGATAGAAAAAGAAATGCAATGTTCGCTAGGAAAAGAGTGGCCAGGATTCAAAAGGCACATGCAAACCCATTCGATCTCTATAATAACCTGCAAGGAAGAATGAGGAAGACTCCGCGTAAGGGAGACTTGAAGAATATGCCCACGAGAGTCATAATAAACGGAAAGCTTAGAATACCGAAATGTCGGAAAACAAAACTCTGGGGTTACGATAAGACGAAGAACGCCAAGGATCTCAGTTTCCAGTACTCCAACGGTAAGTGGAAAGATGGAAACGGTCACGTGGTTGAGAGGCACGTGCGGAAGAATGTACTATCATTACCGTCTGCCTTCGAAGAAGACACAAAGGAACAAACTGAAGATATGGATCAAGATTTGGATGAAGAAATTAATGAGGAAGAAGGTCGGAATAATGCATTGTTAGAATCTCTTATGGGAAGTTATGACTTCGACAAGCCCGCAGAAGCAAATGAGGATTTGAGTTCCAGTTACGAATCTGGATCAGAATATGAGCTTGAAGGTCCAGAAGATAGTGATAATGATGAGGATTACGACATAAAGCGCACAAATTGCGTCAAGCCAACACAGAAGTCTTTAGTGGAAGAGTACAAACAGCAGCATCCAGAATATATGAGTAAGAAAGAACCTAATAGTGATGAACAGGACAATGAAGATTTAGATGAAGAGTTTATACCAAGTTTCGGATCCAAACCAGAAACTAATGAAGTGGCATCAAACGGTAACGACACAGAGAAGCTTCGATCTTTATTGAATCCGGAGACGGCTTCTGGATTTAAGTTCTTTGAAGGAGAGTCGGAGGAATCAGATGAAGAGAAAGAAAAGTCCTCCAAGGCAAGGCAGGCTATCATTGAAGAACCTATCAAGCCTAACCGGAATTTCGGACTTTTCTTTGCACACTTTGAATCACCATTTTTAGTGGCACAAACACAGGTTGCCAAGTTAAAGGACTTCAAAGTTGGTGAAGACTACAAATATGAGGACTGGTTCTTCGATAACAGAGGTCAGCTCAATCGTGCCTTCAGGAGACGTAGAAGAGAGGCCGAGCGTAGAAGAAGAAGAAGCAGAAGGATCTTGTAATAATGGCATAGATTAATTGACATGATAGAAATGACTAGTAGGTTAAAAAAAAATTGGATCTGAAAAATCTGAAAAATTATGAAAAATCTGAAAAATCTGAAAAAAAAAAGTGAAAAATAAATAGTAGAAACTTAGACAGATTGAGTCACATTAAATCTTCCATCTCTATACAGCATCGATGAGTACCGCACAAAAACCGGTGAAACTCGAGAACACCTCGCGTCGTGACGCGTTGGTCGCCAACGAGAAAAAGTACCAGGCAATTTGGGCTAAAGAAAAGCATTTCGAAGTGAATGCACCAAGTGATAAAGAAGAACCATATGGAACTAGCGTCGATAAATTACATGATGATTATCCAAAATGGTATGCAAGTATGGCTTATCCATATATGAATGGTGTCTTGCACGCAGGACATGCTTTCACTTACTCGAAGGCCGACTTTGCTACTGGTTTCGAAAGACTATGTGGTAAGAGAGCCTTGTTCCCATTAGGTTTCCACTGTACCGGTATGCCTATCTTGGCATCTGCCGATAAGTTGAAACGAGAAATTGAAATGTTCGGTGAAGATTTCTCTGGTGCACCATCGAAAGAGGAAGAAGAGAAGGAGATGAAGAAGCAAGACGCACAGAAGAAGGCAGTTTCTACCCATGAAGATGTGACTAAATTCACTGCCAAGAAGTCGAAAGTTGCAGAGAAGACAGGTCGTGCCAAATTCCAATTTGAAATTATGGAACAGTTAGGTATTCCAAAAGATGAAATCAAGGACTTTGCTGATCCTAAGCATTGGCTTGAATATTTCCCTCCTCTCGTCAAGAGCCATGTGACGAAACTGGGAGGTCGTGTCGACTGGAGACGGTCAATGATTACCACCGATGTGAATCCTTATTATAACAGTTTCGTTCAATGGCAGATGAGGAAGTTAAAACAATTGGGTAAGATCAAGTTCGGTAAGAGATATACCATCTATTCCGTCAAAGATGGTCAACCATGTATGGATCACGATCGTCAATCTGGTGAAGGTGTCTTGCCTCAAGAATATACCGGTATCAAAATCCAAATTACTGGTTACACCGATGCTGCCTTGGATTTCTTCAAGAAGAATAACTTCGATGTTAAAGGAAAGAAGATCTACTTGGTTGCAGCAACTCTCAGACCTGAAACCATGTATGGCCAGACCTGTTGTTTTGTTTCCAGAAAAATCAACTACGGATTGTTCGATCAAGGTAACGGTGAGTACTTCATCTGTACCAAGAAGTCGTACAAGAACATGAGTTATCAAGAATTAACACCAAAGAGAGGTGTTTATGACGAAACTCTCCTTGTTAATGGTGCTTTACTTGTTGGTTCAGAGATTCATGCTCCTTTAACTCCTTTGCAAACTTTGCATGTCTTGCCTATGGAGACGATCTTGGAAAATAAGGGTACCGGTATCGTGACCTGTGTCCCATCTGATTCGCCAGATGATTATGTCACTACAAGGGATTTGTACAAGAAGCCCGAGTATTACGGCATTGAACGTGATTGGGTTGTGAAAGACATCATTCCTGTGGTTCATACTGATAAATATGGTGATAAGATTGCTGAAACTCTCGTCAATAAGATGAAGATTAGATCGCCTAAGGATTCAGCTCAACTTGCTGCAGCCAAGCAAATCTCCTATAAGGAAGGTTACTACAATGGTACTTTGATCAATGGTAAGTATAAAGGTGAGACCGTTGAAGAAGGTAAACCTAAGGTGAAAGCTGACCTCGCCAAATCTGGCGAGGCCATTGTTTACAACGAGCCAGAAAGTCAGGTGATGTCACGTTCCGGTGATAAATGTATTGTCTCACTTGAAGATCAATGGTATTTGGACTATGGTGAGGAGAACTGGAAAGAGCAGGCTTTGGCATGTCTTGACCAGATGAATGCCTACCATAGTGAAACTAAGAACGCCTTCGAAGGTGTTCTTGCATGGTTGAAGAACTGGGCCCTTTCCAGAACTTATGGTTTGGGTACTAGAATTCCATGGGATAAGAAGTATCTTGTGGAATCTCTTTCTGATTCCACCATCTATCAGGCTTACTATACTGTTTGCCACTTCCTCCATAGTGATATCTACGGTAAGGTGCCAGGTCTTTTGAATATCAAACCAGAACAGATGACCGACGATGTTTGGGACTTCATTTTCTGCCGTACAGAAGAATCTGATCTTAAAGACAACGATATCCCATTGGCTAAGTTACAGAAAATGAGACGTGAGTTCGAGTACTTCTATCCACTCGATGAGTCAATCTCCGGTAAGGATTTGATTCCAAACCATCTTACTTTTTACATCTACACAAATGTTGCACTTTTCAAGAAGCAGTTCTGGCCATCAGGTATCAGATGTAACGGTCACTTAATGCTTAACAATGTCAAGATGTCCAAATCTACCGGTAACTTCATGACTTTGTCCCAGCTGGTCGATAAATTCGGTGCAGATGCTACTAGAATTGCTTTAGCCGATGCTGGTGATACCGTTGAAGATGCAAACTTCGATGAAAGTAATGCTAATGCTGCCATCTTGCGGTTGTATAACCTTAAAGAATGGTGTGAAAGTATGATCTCTCAGAAGGATACTTTACGTACCGGTAAGTACAACTTCTTTGATAGAACCTTCGATAATGAGATGAATCAACTTATCGACGAAACGTACGAACACTACAGGGTTACAGACTATAAGCTTGCCCTTAAGAGTGGTTTCTTCGATTACCACTATGCACGTGATTACTACAGAGATGTTAGTTCATCTCGTGGTGGAATGCATCTCGATTTAATCAAGAAATACATGGAAACACTCTCGCTGATGCTTTCACCTATTGCACCTCACTTTGCTGAATATATCTACAGAGACTTGCTTGGACATAAGACTTCCGTCCACGAAGCTAGATGGCCTAAGCATGAGGCCGCCGTCTCTAAAGAGATCTCTGCCGAATTGGAGTACGTTAGAAATCTTCAACGTTCTATCAGAGAGGCTGAGATTCAATCCTTGAAGAAGAAGAAGAAGGGTAAGAAATGTGATGTTGATGTCACCAAGCCTGTTAAGGTTACCCTCTTTGTTGCCTCGAGTTTCCCTGACTGGCAAGACAAATATGTGGAAATTGTCCGCCAGTTATTCGAGAAGACTAAGTTAATTGATATGAAGGAGATTAGAAAGCATGTTGAAGGTAGAGATATGAAGAAGGTGATGCCATTTGTCAGTGCTCTTAAGAAGGAGCTTGCTTCTTCTACACCTGCTGAAGTGTTTAACAGGGAATTGCCATTTGATGAACTTCATTCCGTTGTTTCTACATTGCCTGTTTTGGAGAAGGCTCCTGTTCAGGTTAAAGTGGCAGCAATTACTGCAGTCAGCTTCAAGAGTGGTGATAAGTCCGGTAAAGATGTCCAGAACGGTGAATCTGTTGAGATTCCTCACACCAAGGCCATTCAGGATGCCATTCCAGGTCGTCCAGGTGTTTTGATTAGAAACATCGAATAAGCAGATCGTTCTTTTTGTGTTTTTTATATAGTTAACTAGAATGTTAAGTCAGAAGCGTGATTTGGGATTTCGCCCAATTAGGAAATCTTGTAGATTTAGGGATTCTTTATTTTATGTGTATGGGGCGCTAGTTTCAGTTTGTTCATACATTCGTGGCTCAAATGAATTATTACAAATGTGCTATCTAATAGACGATTCCTGGAAGAAGATATAGAGCTGGATGTAAATCTGGCAAAATTGGTGATTCCCGGTATGGATTCGCTGACAGGGACCTATGAGGTTGGTAGACAACTGATAGCTACCAGGGAGGTACATTGGCACAAACAAGATATTTCGGAAAGTATATTGGTTAATACTGTTCTAGATTAATCAATATTTTCGATGTTATCTTGCAGACGAGTACGATGAGAGTTATTGCGGAAAGTATAGATGATATTGCGGGAGGCTGGCAAGGAAGCTTCTATGTGTTGGAACTGTTACATAGATGACAAGAGTCAGTTGTCCTAGGTTATCTCGCTATTCCAAGTTACCATCGTATTCCAGGGAATGAGCAGGCATTGAATCGTTGAAGTATTGCGGGAGATTGGCATGGAGTAGATGTAGTGTAGGTTGTCTGTCAACTGTTCCAAGTTACTCGGTTTCAGGTTGTCGCCAGTGCCCAGGAAAGCCAACTGTGTAAGTGTGAACATTTATTTATCCTACTAACATTTATTTGCTTAACGACTAGATCATTAAGCCAAGATGGACTTAGTTGAAGATATTATATAGAATGTACTATGAAGAGTGAGAGGGGCTCAATGGATGGGATTCTCGGCTATTGCTGAAAGACGAACGAGAAGAGGATATAAAAAATGATTAGTAGACACGTTTTATAGTTACTAGCCGGATCACAGCTACTTACTATCTGATTATTCGTGTCCATCTTAACTCATTTGATAGATCCCTCTTCCTGTTTGATAGCCGGCTGGGGGAACTACGGTCCGTCCAGCGTTTCGGGGTTTGATGCACATCGTTAATTCCATGGTATATTCACCACCTTCTTAACTAGATCTAAACTTCATATAAGCATATTATTAAACCGGTGACTCGGAACTTCTGTTACAAAGTCTTTAAACCCATATATTATTCACTAAAAGCATAAAAAATTATCAATTCTCCATTTGATAGCCGCATTTCTCAAGTGCCTGCACAGTCCAGGCCCAACTTTCGTCAGCATAGTCTGGATTCATAGCTATCGAACTTGGTTGGCGTTCAATTCCATAGGTAGCGAAATACTTACCGTTATCTTTCTCTCTCGTTAAAGTAGGATCCAATGCACACCTAAGGGTAGAATATGAACCTTCTTCATTCGTAACACCAAAAAGCCATCCAAATAATTGGAAAAATGCCCAAAAGATGATTCCTATTATGGGTAATCTTGTGAAATGACTGAAAAGATTAGTATTCATCACGAAGCCTGGATGCACAGCCATGCACAGCACGGTTGGATACTTCCTGGCAAGTGATTTAACCATTTGAATACCTGCCGTTTTGGCCATACCATACCTGAACCAGGTAAAGACGATGTTGGGCCAATAGTTATACTGCCATTCGAGTTTGAAATGGAACGGTGTCATCCAATGGCCGACCGATGATAAGAAAACTATTCGAGGATCATGAACGATATTTTGATCAGTCATCATGCCAATTAATCGATCCACTATAAGGAAATGAGATATATAGTTGGTCTGTAATTGCACCTCAAATCCATCTCTCGTCACACCATAAGGCACAGCCATAATTCCAGCGTTCAACACTAGAAGATCTAGATGCTTCTCCCTCGATTTGAATTGTTGCACTGCATGATCAACCGATCTCAATTTAGTTAAATCAATCTCTATGAATTTCAACTCTCCCAAATGCCTATGCTCTAACTGTTCAGGAGTTTGTTTCGCTCGACGAAGCAAGGCCTCCTGTTTAATCTTAGCAATGGCATTGGTCACCCGTTTCTTACTGCGCCCGGCAATATATATGATATATCCATGAAGAAATAGATTGAGAATACTGTAGAAGCCAAGCCCCGAATTACCACCAGTTATGAAGCAAACACGTCTAGCCACCTTCTTATCGAAGTATGGTAAGGAATCTGGGTTGAAAGGCATCTTCCAACAACTTGAAAAGATGATTTAAATTGGTACGGTTGGACTCAATTTAGTGATCAACTATCGATGGAACTCCAAGTAAGTAATAGCTCTGAATAGTGTATTATCAGGGTAATACAGATATCTTTACTATGTTGAAATTTCAGGAAAAAGAATTTCTTCTCGACTTCGAATTCCTCCTCGAACTGCTATAATTGAGAAAAAAAAATTCACAGGGTACCCAGAAGGGGCACGGCTGATAGATTCAAGAAATGGGTATAAGCATTCCGTTTTGTTGATAGATCTGAAGGGTGAAACTCTACAACAGCTTACAATACGACTATGCTTTTGAGTCGAAATCCAGGTTGGATTTCCCGGTATTATTGTCTTGCAAGGTGCTATTCTTCTTTCCAGGACAGTTTAAAGCGTGTCAATACATGCAAGTTAGAGTTACAGATTCCCATTGACAGAAATGATGAAACATCAAATTCTACTGATAATTCAGAAGCCAAATCAATCATTACTGATATATCCAAGAATTCCGTTGATACCATCTCAAAAGCTACGATTAAGCGGCCTACTCCTATCACGCCTGAGGATGTCCAGGCGGCTATTCACCAGTTCGTTGCCAGGGAAACCAGCCCAAAAAATATTGGCCGCGACAGTTCCCTGGGGGCTCCCGGTGGGATATCGCGCGGTGAAGAACCAAACATACACAAATATGACGGCCTTGCGAAAAAACTTGCCAGGAAAAATAGCAGTCATCTCGCAGGGATTCTTCCTGAAAAGTTCATATCCACCTGTGGGACAACCCCATATGAACAGTTACTTTTAGCGCGTGGTGAGGATTTAAAGCATCGAAAGAATAATGCCAGACTATCTGTGACTAAGATATTACCGTATAACTGGTGTGAGCTTCGATCAATGTTTGAGATCTATAATGGAGTTTTCAGTAAACCAGAAACCCAGCCGATGGTACGTGGTCGTAAGGAGCATTCTGTATTTGAACATACCACCCACCCAGCTAAAAAGTATTCGATAGATGTTGGGGGTACAGAAATGAACATTAGCATTGAACAGACTCATAGTTTCTTAAGCGCGGATCAACAGCCTATAGGACCATTAAATGAAAGAAAGCTTGGCGCTATTTATACAGAGCTCGACAGAAATGGTATTGAAGTGAATCCTGTGCTACAAGAATTGGCTAATAAATGGACCACTACGATTCTTCGATTATTAACGCTTTATCAGTTCGGTGAATGTAGGGAAGTATTGGTTCATAGTCTCTATAGTTTACCTCTAGGGAACTTGTTGGATGAGAAAAGGTGTACTAGGACAAGTGACAGCACACCAGTACTTGATCCAGCAGATTATATTATAATCAGTGGAGTGATCGATCATCTAACATTGGAAGATGAACGATTGGATGGTGCATTCGAAGCATATCAGGACGAACTTAGGGACCAGATAACTGATTTCCTAGATATTTCTGATTTATTAAAACAGATCAATTTAGAATCTTCCAAATGGTGTGATCGTGAAAATCCTCTTCTATATATGACAGTGAAAGATTTAAAGACAAGAAGAGGCCGTAGCTTGCCTCACCAGGCCCAGAGAGAAAGTGCAAGGTATCAAGTCGGCATGTATAGACGATTCCTTGAGATACTTTCAATGGATCCTGATCTTACATATCGGATGTTACTGGTGAATGCACAGAAACGTGGATTGGATCCGTTCGAACCACTTCCAGAATCGCTAGTTACGGAATTGGTATTGCAAAACTACTATTTAATCAAGGATTTCCAACGATTGAAAGATGGTGAACCTATTGGGTTCCAATCATTTGATAAAGAGACAACAAATTCGCATTTTAAAATGGAGCTGAAGGAAGTAACCGGTTTACCTTCACAACTTGTTGGGGATTGGGAAAAGCCACCAAGTTTAGCATACTTGGCAGCCAGATTAGCACAACTTTACCATGCAATGAATCCCTTTTTCGCAGATAAAAACTACATCGAATATTCATGCCAAGGTGAAGTTTTCAGACAAGTTGAGTATCGATACGATGAAAAAGATGTTGATAGTGCAATAGATCATGGAATGGCGCTTTGGCTGGGTCAAAGAGAACCTAACCATCCATTTTTGAAATCGATCTGTAAAGATTGTGAATTTCATAGACAATGTGGATGGCATCTAAGACAAGAAGGAGCTATAACAACAAGTATGTAAATTATTATATCTATGCAAATTGGTCATTAATTAAATATCATCTCGGAATCCTCATCTATTCTTCTTACTCTCTGTGTCCTTTGGTTCGTGAAATATAACCCCAGATGGCAGGGAATGTCCGAATATTTCAATGCAGGTCTTATCTAGCAACTCTTTCCTTTCTTTACCCATCGCAAAGCATTCTAATCCAGTGCACCCCACATCCTTCCAAGGTGATGTAGCCAACTTCCAATGTTCATTATGATTGATATTGTCATCATCCGTATCATTCTGAGATCCAAAGGTGCGTAAAAATGCCTCATGATCGTAAAAATTCACCCCGCTGTCTTCGAACATTCTTCTTCTAGTCTCTCTGAGTTGAATACCAAGCCGTTGGATGATCTCTCTTCGTCTTCTGAAATCATCTTCATTTCGAATTTCGGAAGTGGTATCGTTCCAATTGCCATCTTCTTCGTCGGATCTAACAATAAATTGAGAATTCTGATGTTGTGTAGGTTGGAATCCAAGTCCATGGGTATTCTCTGTTTCTCGAGGATGGGCCGGTGGTCGAAAATGAACTGATGGCATCCTACGAAGTCTTCCCGCTGCTCTGTCTTCACGTAATAAACGATGTGCCGGTCGCTGCCGAATCATTGGTCGGCTCTGTGCACTGATCGGCATGTTTAAGTAGAATTGCGCTCTGCGCTGTCTCATCCTCCTTCTACGACGACTTACCCGATCCAACCTTCCCCTTAATATATTCATCCAATATGTTAGAGGGTACGCTTGGTTGGATTCATCGGGCATAACTTCAACAGAGGGTGAAGTATTGACAATGGTGTCAAGAGGTGATGATGAATTCTCAGCTGAATTATCTTCGTGTGGCAAATCAGATGAATGTTCGCCACCACTTGGATCCGCCTCTAGATCCGCCCAATTTCTAAATAGATATTGGGAACTGGATATCTTGGAACGTTTGGTGCGCCTTGTCTCGGGTCCATCTTGGATATCCTGGTCAATGCATAGACCCATCTTTTCTAAAGATTGTGAATACCGGGGAAATTGGTGTTGCAAATAAAATGAATCCTGGTTATGAAATTGTTTGAAATTTATGAGTGTAAATTTGGTATATTATGTTAAGAGCTGTAAATTAGTTGACATATAAGTAGATAATAATAATGTACTGATCTAACCTCATATTATGAAACAGGATTAAGTTTTGAATTTTAATTTTAATTTTAATTTTTTGTATCTATTGGTAAAAGCATTTTATTAGTAAAATATACGACGATCGACATGAAATAAACAAATGAAACCAGATGCAACTTCTAATAAGTCTGCAGTCAATCAGCCATGATGTAGAGTGATCCTCGTCTGGATAAGCACCCGTAAAGTAATGTACAATGCAAAAAGATTAACAACGCATAACTGGCTTCTTTCTCTAAAATCCCTTCAGAAAGCAAGAAGAGCTGCAATGGCTATTCCCATTGCTCCCATGTTAGCAACGCCACGGGCTGCCATGTTGGCAGTAATGATTGTTGGAACATAAGAGTTGTGGCTGGTAGTGGAACTTGACACTGTAGTCTGCTGCAATGGAGTGTAATAGGTGGTCAAGGTGACGGAAACTCCGCTCACACTTGTGGCATACACAACCTTGCTTGCAGAGGCAGGGCTTTGAACAGAAACACTAACAACGGATGATGAGAACAACTTAACAGTTGGTGCTGGAGTAGTCTTAGTTGATGATGTTGCAACGGTTGTAGCTCCAGTCTTGGCTGGGGTAGTTGGGACTGTAGTAGGTGTAGTCTTAACAACGGAAGTAGAAGCTGGGCAAGTCGTCACATAGATAGTAGTTTGACCATTAGAAACGGTAGTAACTGTAGTCAAAGAAGCAGAGGTTGATGGTGTTGCCTTAGAGCATCCACCACTGCAGCTGGTAATAGTCTCTGTAGTGTGAGTAGTGTTTCCAAAGCCAGTCTGTGGGATATAGCTAGTGAGAAGAGTTTGGGCACCGGTATCAGTAGATGTACCAATGATATGGGTTGCCAAAGTCTTTGGAATAACCATGGTCTGGCAGACTGTCTTGTAGCAAACAACTGTAGTCAACATAGTCTGATCCAATTGCTGGGTAGTCAACGAAGTAGAGCTAACACTTTCGGTGATTGTATTGTTTGAGAAACCAGAAGAGGATGAAGAAGGAGTAACTGCAGCAGTGGCAGCCAATGGAATAAAGTTAGTCACAAGAGACTCAACACCGGCATCTGTAGTTGTGTAAACGGATTGGTACTCAGAAGTGGCGTAAGTCTTACAAACCTCACCCGAGCAGAGAGTCTTAGTAACTTCCACAATACTACCAGAATCGGTAGCCTCTGAAGAAGCAGTTGACTCAGTAACAGTATTTGAAGTGGAGTTGGCATATGTACTAGATGAAGGCCAGTACAACGAAGAGGACGAAGATGCTGAAGAGTCTGTAGCAGCGATAGTTGCAGTCAATTCGTAGGTGAGGCTGGATCTCTTAGAAAGAGAACCATCCAAATCGATAGTCAAGACGAAAGTAGCTGTGAAACTTGCGGCATCGGAACTGCTAACTTTTCCGGTTATATCAACTCTCAAATAATCGGCGGAAGCCTTTCCAAAGTATGAGGCAGCCAAAGATCCATTGGAAACATCCTGAGTAATAGTACTAGAAATATCGCTGAATGAACCATCAGAACCGGAGTAAAGCGAGACAGAGTTAGAACCGAATTCGAAATCACCATATGTACCATCTGAAACTAAGCTAAATCCATTGAATTTAGGATAAGCATATTCTGGAATATACACAGACCAAACTGGCTTGCCATCAACATATTGACCAGAAATGTAAGGTGTGGCACTTGGAGAAGCAACTGCAGAAGATGATGATCCTGAAGCTGTTGATTCCGATGGAACAGAGCTGGATAGGGTGACACTAGAAGTAGCCGTCACGGTAATGTCTGTAGAGCATGAGGAGGATGATAGAATGCTTGATCCAGAAGATGAGGACAAAGCTGTTGATGAAATATCCGATGATGAAGCTGATGAAGCTGAAGCAGAGCTGTTAAAGAAGCCGCTGTATTCAACGTAATCGGCTTTGACAATTGATGTCAAACTGGTAGCCGCCAAAGCAGCCAATGTGAATTTATTGAACATGACCAAATGTATGTGATAATTGTTATATAATGTTTTGGTGTTTGATAAGTTATGATCTGATAGAAAGGATATAAGAGTATTAATGGAATCAACATCCAACTAACGAGAGGAAATTGAACCACATTTATATGGCAAAGGTTTGAAGCATTCTGAGTTGAGTATAAATCAAAGGCACTAATGGGCTTTGTAAATCAATTCAAATCAATGGAATATTTGATGGCTGGGTAATTATGAGGATCAAACCGGTAGGATTTTCCCTACCCCCCTCAGATTTGGAGATGGCTGGGAATAATTTTTTACCCGATTAGGAAACAGGGCTCTTTTCCAATTGTTCAATTTTATTGATCGAGAAAATCAAGAAATCAGACACACTTGTCTCTAAGTTGATGAATTCTATCTAACCTTGTCCATAGCTGATCTGGGGTTATGGATGGTGGAAACTATATTGAAGATGGAATCTAGTACCAGAATATTATAGCCATTGAATTTGTTATGATTACTGAAACCGATACGAAAGAAATTTTTATCGATATTCCCAGTGTTAACCCTCTATTAGTCTACCATACACCCCTTTACATGCAATACGTACCACCCAAAATGGTTAACAATGAAATCAATGTATCATTGATAGGATTTTCCTTTAAAGGAGCCTTAGTATCCTCTACAGGGGTTAAAGCTGTTCAATTCTGGAAGTAGAGAACATTCCTATCGGTGGCTGGATCTATAAACTTTCCTAAAAAAAATAAAAAAATAAAAATAAAAACGATTGTTCAATACTATCACCGGGGATTGCTTCTTATTGTCTCTTAACCATAGCCCAGTTTTGGAGGCTCATAATTAAGCTATAATATAAAGTTCAATAAGAAGGAAATGCATTAACCTTATTCACAAGACAAAAATGATTTTAGTAAAGAGAAAATAATTTAAACTAATGATACAATACGGAATGGGTTGCTAAGGAAGTAATAATCATCTAAAGAGATCTTGTGATTTGTATAGTAATTCTAACTATCGTTGCTATTAAAATGCTAAAATGACTATCCTAGCATTGATCCCGTCTAATCGGCAAATACAAATTCGGAATTGAATGATGCATTATCTGGAGAAACTTCTGCGTCATCTTCGTCATCATCTACCACCGCATCGGAATCTGTGTATATGGCCTCGTCTTCATCTTCATTTTCATCGGCTTCTGAATCCATATCGATATCACCATTTTCATTTTCAATTTCATCCAATGATATATTCGTTAAAGTTTCACCTTTCATATCCACACCTTTACCCACGATGTAGCATCCTTCAATGTTACAATTAACAAGCTTACATCTGCTTTCTAACCGAGCTTTCTTACCTATAATGCAGTTTTCTAAATGGACATCATCCCCTAATATCACTCTATCCAGTAACACACATCCCGTAATCCGACATTTCTTACCTATTTTACAGTTATTTCCAATAACGGATCGTTTCACGTTGGTCTTTTCACCAATTTCCGTATCTTGACCTATTAGGCAGTCGGCTCCAACGTTGGCAGCATTAATTTCCTTTGGTTTGCCACTTCCTGCATGGCCTTCTCTGGCATGCTTACGCAAGAAATATCTGTTGGCTTCCATATAGACAGACAAATTATTGCAACGAACGAAAAAGGCATCTTTAGGTAGGATAAATAGTCCGACCGTCTCTTTAGAAGATGAGTGTGACCAAGAACGACGTGCTATATCTCTCTTAATCTTGTTCGCCGATCGATTGGCAATGAATGTATCTTTCTGGGAAGATATGATATCGAATATCTTCGAATTAACGAAAAAGATGAAAGAATCCAACAAATTGGTAGAAACTTTAGTATCGGGATATCTCCATAGAAGTTGTGTTCTAATTCGAAGGAATTTGGTCAATGCAATGTAAGGTTTCGAATATAAATCAAGTAAAACTGTATTGCCATTCTCTTGGTTGGCGTATACCGTGTAGTTTGTCTTTAATATCTTCTTATCGATATTTTCAAACATGTTGTTGTAAGAGATGGCCAAACCTAAGTTCTCATCACTGTTTTGACGATATATTTCAATGAACACCTGTGGAGGAACGTCTGTAATGAAATCACATGGTAATACAACAATGTTCTCCTTATATAGGAATTTCTGTGTCTTTAAGATATCATCTAAAACGGATCCAGTGGTAGAATTGGATGAACTGAAGCATGAAAGCATACTTGTAGAGTTTAATTCTTCACCACGCTTAGATCTGTAACTCTCCACCTCTTGCTTGATTTCTGCGAGTGAATCTGGTCCACAGATTACACTGACGGTTTTGAAAGGTGCTTGGTCACACCATTCAAGAACATATCTAATCATAGGTTTATTATTGACAGGTAGCAAAGCCTTTGTAGTACCAGTATCTTTGACGCCTGAGAACGGCGACAGGCTAAAACCCTTACCACAGAAGATGACTGCATTAAATTCCATGGTGTTTTAAGCTGTGCAAATATGACTTTGATCGATAAAATATAATTGGTCTGTGTCTCACATACTGAATCAATCAATCCTCCAGCATCTCAAGAATTGAAAAGTGAAAAATTATTATATGTTGCATCTCTGCACCGGCTGATATGGGCAAAATAAATCTTTTTTTTTTTATATATATTTTTGGAGAAGATGGGTTGAATCTGATACGATTTTCTTCTATCAACCAACCATCCATCTCTTCCTAGACAGTACTGCAAATTGACGGTTCAAGTTTGGTGCAATTTTAGCATAAATTGGAAATAATAGATTCAAAGACAACTTTCAACGGATCAATATGAGCACGGAGAACGACCCTCTTCTTGCAGCCCTCAATTCTGAAGGTAAGAATGAAGGGGACAGCAACAATAATAATACTAATAATGATGATAATAATAACAATAATAATAATGACGGCAGCAATTCCAATGAACCTCCAAAGGAAACTTCGCCTGTCGATGAAGAAAGAGAGAGAGCGCTGTCAGGACTGAGATCGAAGCTTATAGAACATGTTCAGTGGGAATCGAGACTTAAATCATTAAGGATGAACATCAAATCTCTGGATAAAGAATTTCAAAAGACGGAAAATGATATCAAGGCACTTCAGAGTATTGGACAAATTATAGGTGAAGTTTTGAAACAGCTGGATCATGACAGGTTTATAGTGAAAGCATCTTCTGGACCCCGTTATATCGTGGGATGTCGTTCCACCATTAATAGGCAAAAGCTGGTTAAAGGAGTGCGTGTGGCTTTAGATATGACAACATTAACGATCATGCGAATCCTACCACGTGAGGTTGATCCATCCGTGTATAGAATGACAACGTTTAATCCAGGAGATATGTCCTTTGCTCAGATTGGAGGTCTTGGAGATCAAATTAGAGAACTTCGTGAGGTGATTGAATTGCCATTGAAGAATCCAGAATTATTCCAACGTGTTGGTATCAAACAACCTAAGGGTGTATTACTTTATGGACCACCAGGTACAGGTAAAACTTTATTGGCCAAAGCCGTTGCCGCTACAATCGGTGCCAACTTTATCTTCTCACCAGCGTCTGGTATCGTCGACAAATATATTGGAGAATCCGCACGATTGGTTCGTGAGATGTTCAGTTATGCTAAAGAGCATGAACCTTGTATCATATTCATGGATGAAATAGATGCCATCGGAGGACGTCGTTTCTCGGAAGGTACATCGGCCGATAGAGAAATTCAACGTACATTGATGGAATTATTAAATCAGATGGATGGTTTCGATGCATTAGGACAGACTAAAGTTATCATGGCCACCAATAGACCTGATACGTTGGATCCAGCATTACTTCGTGCAGGTAGATTGGATAGAAAGATTGAGGTTCCATTACCGAATGAGGCCGGTCGATTAGAAATCTTTAAGATTCATATGTCTAAAGTGCGTAAGAAAGGTGAAATTGATTTCGAAACCTTGGTGAGAATGAGTGATGGTTTCAATGGTGCCGATATTAGGAATGTTATTACAGAAGCAGGATTCTATGCCATCCGTGACGATAGAGACTATATCATTCAGAGCGATATGCTTAAAGCAGTCCGGAAGATGGTGGATAACAAGAAGTTGGAGGGTAAGCTCGACTATGAAAAGTTATAAATTAGTAAGTAGTAGTATTCACACGTATATTCTATGTACAAATTTTTAAAACACCTTCTTACCTCTATCTTCTCTTCTAACATTGTATTTGGAAAGGACTTTCCTTTGTAAGCGATTCTTCTCCTGTGCCTCTCTAATCTTTTCATCTCTAATCTTCTTGGCCAATTCGTGGGCTTCCTTCTTAGCTTTACCAGCTTCCGGAGAAACGCTCTCGACCCATTGGGCAAAGTTAACATCCGTCACTTCATTCAATTTCTTGGCAACTCTACTACCAACAATATCAATCGTTTCCTTGGTAGGCTCTTTTGGAATTGATGCCTTAATCTTGATCTTTTCATCGATCATGGCCTGTTTGGCCTTACTGATAGGCATATTTGGTTTGGCAAGTCTCTTAGCTTCGCTATGACTGATGATCTTCTTATCCCATTTATATCCACGTTTCATCAATGGATCACGCATAGATTCAACAATTCCGGCAGGTGCATCGGTCCTCACCAGGCAGTTAGGCACGTATGTTCTCTCTTCAACCGATTCCACAGGTGTGGAAAATGGACAATCTTCCTCTGGTTCGGGTCTTGGCCATGGAATGATGATGTTCTCATGGAATTTTATACGACGATAAGGCATCATCTTATGATAGTCGTCATCCCAGTATTCACCTTTGAAAACCAACTGATCGGCTGCTATATCTTTTTCACGTTCGGTGCCATCTGCAGCGGTCTCCACCACGGTACCCACCACTTTTAGATCTTGTGGACGAACTGTCTTAGGATAATTAACCATATGACTCGACTGACCAGCTTGCCAGAACTGTTTAGGAACGACAACTTTCTTAGTGTCAGCAGTCTCCACAAACACACGATTCGTTGGGTGATGTAATCCCAACACTTTGGTCACATGACCTCTATATTTTCCCTTAGTCAATAAAACCCTATCACCAGGTTGAACGGTCCATTGCTTGGGGCTCTTGTATCTTCTATCCTGTGGTAATTCGGCCACATCAGACGTTAGTGCTGGAAGTTGTGCGTCTCGAGACATTTTCTCAAACATCTTCCGGAGATATGACGGGAACCGGTCAAGGTTCGTTCCGTATCTTTTACTTAGGTTTCTCAACGAACTCGACATGGTCTTATGTGATAATACCGATTCCTTGTAGACGAAACTGCCAGTAGTAATAATGAAATATGAGATGATTCTACCAATTTCAATTTTTTTTTTTTTTTTTTTTTTTTTCATGTTCATATTTTCAAATGAATTTTGAGGTGAATTTCCATGAATAATTTTTTCCCCCTCAAGAAAAAATATATATGTATTTGTCGCTAGGTCCATTTACCGTGAGGATGATAGTGGTATTTGATCTTTAGATCTCATACATATAATTTCACTATTTCGGAAATCCTTGACAAAGTTGATCATCTCCTAAAAGCACTAACTAGATCGCTTCCAGCCATCCATCTTTGCCTCAGTAATTTCCCTACTCTACTCCATCCCTACACCGCAGCATCTCCCTACCACACTTCCTTTACTTTAGATTATCATCTCCTCATCATGCATCCTTATTATGGCATATATACATGTATCTCAATGACCCTCAATTTCATGGGCACGTATGCCCTGTATTAATTTTCTTCACCGTTTTCCTTCGAAACGGCTGTATAAAGTCCATCGTGCATGTGCTTTTCTAGCCTCATTCTGCAAACAATGAATATTATTTATCAATTTTAGTTGCTATCGGACAAATTAGGTTTTAAAATCTACCTTAATCAGATATTGGTTCAAGGTCCAATTTTTATCTACTGAGGCCTACTATTAGCATCCTTTAAAAAAGTAATAAACCATGTCAGAAATACAAGAAAATGAGCAACCTGTTGAACCACCTAAACAATCGGGTGTGGAAACGCAGAGTGCAATCAACAAGACGACTTTCAAATTAAATTCCTTATCACATGTAAGGCAATACCCGCTAATCTCAGATCTAATTGGTTATCTTATGAGTTTCACTGTCTTAGCAACCCTAATTCAACACGTTGGTGGCTGGTTAACAATTGTTCTAGAAGAATTGAGCCAATCAAGTGCCCTCGTTGATGTCATAAACACAATTGATGGATACATTATGAAAGTATTGCTATACTTAGATAAAGTGTTTCCTTCAATTACTACCATCTCGGTATCAGACCTTCAACAGTCGGTTAATTTGTCGGCATACCGAATCATAGAATTTTTTAAGGCTTACCGCGGGGCCGTCTATTCAAAGACGCAGCATTACATTAATCCTATTGTAAAGAAAGTTAATGACTTTTACGAGGCATCACTCAATGGAGTTATTCCATCATCTCGTCAAAAAGGACAAAATATATCGGCCGAGTCTGCAAGCGAAAATGACCAACTTAGTAGATCATACAGCTTGCTTAAAGAAACTTACGCTAGATTAACCCCTTACATACAAAGCGTTACAGCAATACCAGGTCATGTTGGTGATGTTTATAAGTCGCAACGTGTAGATGCAAAGACTGTGCCTGAGGCCATTTCTAAAGCTTCTGGAGTTATTTCCGGCGAAGTGTATGAGACGATCCATAGGATCAGATTTAAGCCCGGTGACATTACCCCTACCGAATCGCATATGGGAGCGGTTGCTACTAACTAACTAACAATGAATTCTGATATTCCGCTATCCCAGAGAAAGAACTCGGGGTTATCTTCTACCATGGCGACCGGTGTTGAATATCATTGATCGTAAGCTTTTTTTCTCTCTTTCTTTTTCTTGTTTTTTCTCACCCACATCTTTCTTCCCCTATTGTACCGATTGTTCTTTCGGTCAAACTTACTTTCTACCCCGATTTTTCTTTTCTTTTTTTTTTATTTCATGGATCACTTTACTTTGAACTAAGGAACATTCCGAGGGTTCCGCCCTTAAGTATAGCTCAGGGTTGAAATGTGAAGATGTAGTTAATAAAATAAGGTTAAGGATCTATTAAAGATGTAAATTAAATAAATGAACTACCACTAAACACAACTACAAAATTGGTTTGTTTATGATGAGAAAGTAAGAAGAACTAAAGAGGATCTCATACAGATTTTTAGGATACTAACGAATAAAGCTTCTACCTCGAATTAAATTGGTAACCAAAATAAACAATGGAATGGTGACTAACTAAAACAATGAGATTTCGAGGTACAAACCTTCTTTGATCGTTTGAAACAAACCGATTGTTTCTTTAATTCCCAATTAGGATTTGTATAATTATAGTACGCTTCAAAAAAATTGAACTATCCACACTCTAGTGATTGCGATATGCATCTTCTTTCCAAATACGATATAAGAAATTTCCTATTGTTGTAGAGAATCCCGCTATTTTTTCAATGCTAAAATTTAGTTTTCAAAGGAGGTCAGATTGAAAGGATCTTCTCTATGATGAAAGAGCCAACTCTATGGTGGGCTCATAGACCTTCCGATTGGAGAGTGAATAGATATCAACACAAACGATTCTATTGCTATTTCTATTCATTGATATTGAGAAAAGGAATGATGTAGTGTAAAATTTTATTAGAATAAGTGGCCAGTTTATTATTGATAATATTGAACTATTTAAAAATATACTACTATACAAGCTAATATAGCTTATTTAATTAGTGAAATATTGACGCAATACGACTTCCTAAAACTATCGCAGTAACAGATTTCTTCCTCTATTTGGGAGTAGTTAATTATTTTAAGAGAATGTAGTTTTTTTGATTGGCAGACGCAATTAATGCGTCCATCATTTCCTCGACGATCCTTCCATTGTTATATTCGCCGGTACTAAGCATCCATAATGCCCCCTTCCGAACATCTTTTCTTTAAATAATTATTGTAAAACAATCGCTGATTCCTTATGGTTCCCTTTTGCATGTAACCAAGAGTTTCTTAGTTCCAATTTGCATACAGCCGAGACAATTAAATCCGGTGCCCTTCCCTGTACGCTAGCGTTCGTGTCTGTTCAAACGTACTTATATCAACCTATTTTTCCCCGTTGCTGCAGTATCCCATCTTTTCTATCATTTTAGTTTTATGGTTTTTTTCTTGTATCTGCAAAACTTCGGTACTATCTTTACGGGATCTGTCAGAATTACCTCACCTATATATATATAGTCATATATATAATAATTGCGACATCTGAGGTTTTTCTTTGAGGGTTTCTGTTAAACAGTGTTTCCATATCATATTTCCCTGACGCCTCGTGAAATTTGGTGTCTTCGATATTTACTAAATTGGCTTCTCCCAGCGTATGACGGGTATACCGTCAAATCAAGGGGAGGGGTCTAGCTCTGAATATTTCAGCTTTCAAAGTCATCATAGACACCAGCAACAACAGCTGCAACAGAATCAAGAATTACAGCATCATCATCACCATCATCATCATCAAAATTTCCCAATGATTGCTTCCTGGGGTGTTCCTCAAGTACAGGTTCAACAGCCAGTCAATTACACTAACCAAATGCCAATGCAAGATCATCCTACAAATTCGAATGAACAATTTCCTACCACGCCATACTACTATTGGACGAATTCACCATCAATGCCTGCTACAACGATTTCTATGCCCAATCAGGTTCCTACTCCCGCTACAGCTCCTTACCAGCAACCTGGAGTAAGCCCTTACAATCCTTATTACCTGGTTCAAAATCAGCCGATAGCTACATATCCTGTAGTCAATGTACCTGTTCCAAGTTACGTTACATTGACTGGACCCCAATTATATCCCTCTAATGAACAACGATCACAATCGCAGCCTCAATTGTTCAGGCAACAACCATATTGGACATCCTCTTCATCTCCCTCTACACCTTCTTCACTCTCTGGTTCTGTTAAGATGGAAATGGATCCAAAAATGAATCATAAGGCATGTTCTCCCGTAGGTTGTCGAGTTGGAAGAATTAAAACATATGTCGAAATCAAGCACAAAAAGAGAAGTGGTGTTTCACCAAAGCGGAATTTTAAGTGTGATCAATGTGGTAAAGCATATACTAGAAGACATAACCTGTTGGCTCATAAGCTTTCTGCACATACAAATGGTAAGCATTTTATTTGTAAGATTTGCAAAGCAAAATTCAAAAGAGAATCAGATTTCATTCGGCATAATAAAGAGCAACATACAAATTGTGTTAAGCCTTTCGTCTGTGCAGGTATAAATCCTGATGGTTCTAAATGGGGGTGTGGGAAACGATTTTTTCGGAAGGATCAGCTTAAGAGTCATCTAAGTACTAATAGAGCTTGGATAACGTGTTTAAAGAATCTACCACCAGGTGCTCGGACAGAAGTTGATGGAATAGTCATTATTAAATCTCTTGATCCGCCAGATTCTCTGGCGAAAAGAGAATAAATAATAGAAGAAAAAAAAAAAAAGGTGTACTAGTATCACACAATTTCATCACTACATATTGCATTATATCTAGCCAGCACGGTACGCATTTATTTCCAAGCATCTTTACTACTTATGTTTCTATTACTGTTTTGGCCGTTACTCCAACTATTACGGTTCATTATAATATCTCCCTGTATGAATAAATTTATCGGTGCTTCAATTTGAAATGTTTTTTTGCAACCAAATATTTAGCTCGTACTAGGGATTGAGTATATATGTATTATTATTATTATTTTTTTTATTATTACTATTAGTATTAGTCATAACTTACCATCATTACTCCATACTTTACCGAAGCACCATCCAGCTTGCATGTTCATCTGAATGTTTACTCCCATATCGTCAGCCCAACGTTCAACCATACCGGGATCCTTTAAAAATCCCCTAGCCGATAGACACACATCACAGTATTTCTCTTCTAAAAGTTTCTCTGCATATTTTCCATCAGTAATGTGACCCACAGCAGACACAAAGCATTTACCATCCACAACTTGTTTGATCTGTTTGGCCATATCGGTCTGTCTCAATCTAGGAGGTTTTGCAGGAACAATACCACCCGATGAAACATCAATTAAATCAACGTTATGTTCAACAAGAATTGGTGCAAGTTTTAATGAATCAGTAAATTTCCAACTTCCATCAAAGCTTTCATCATTATCACTTGCTGATATACGAACAAATACAGGGAAATCACGTTTAATTTCTTTTCTCACTTCGTTGATCGCATCAAGAACTTCAACAAGGAATCTGCATCTATTCTCAAAGCTGCCACCGTATTCATCGGTTCGCTTGTTGGATAGAGGCGACATGAATTGATGTAATAAGAATCCATGTGCTGCATGCACTTCCACGAAATCAAATCCGCAATCTACAATCGATGCACGAGCAGATTCTTTGAAGTCCTGGACAAGTTGTTTAATCTGCGTCACTGTCAACACTTTACTGTATGGGAATAAACTATTTGTGGATGGTCCATACACTTTGTCAAGCCATCCGCCTCTTTTATTGTCAATTGGATAATCTACTGCATCATAGAAAAGTGGCAAGCATGATGATCTCATGCCTGCATGACTAAGTTGCGGGCCAATAAGTTTCTTTTGCGAGTGGTAAAATTCTGTGATCCGTTTAAGCTGGCTCTTCTGTTCTTTCGTGTATATACCAATACAGTTTGGTGTTATACGTCCTGCAGGTGTAACAGCAATACTTTCCATTATAACCATACCAGGACCCCTCAATGCGTATTGCCCGTAATGCACGAGGTGGTAATCTGTAGGCACTCCGTTCTTTGCAGAATACATGCACATTGGTGACACTCCTATCCTATTTGGAATTGTCATATCCTTTATTTTAAGCGGGGTGAAAAGTTGTGGGCGAGGTACATTAGATGCACGGAAGGCCCCTGCAGCTGTAGGTTGTTCTGGTGTGAAATATGAAACATTCATAGCTGCTTTGGTAATAACTGTATCCAGATCTGGGACTCTAGGCATCTTGAAAATGGTTGACTCAGCAGAGCAATCTTGATTGTCCGTCGAAGATGGTTTTACGTTCATTTATTGAAATTTGTTACCATTGGATAGTCAGGTGACAGGCCCCATAAAATTTCCTCTCTGGGATTATTGCAGAGATATTGTCCGGTTGAAGGGGTTGGTGTACGGCTGGACATATGTTTATATATATGTGGATCGATTTGATTTGGTGTACGGCTGGAAAAATCGATCTAGTTTAGTTGGTACCGATTCTATTAGATCGTTGTTTAGTATCCATTAGAATGCTTTAGTCATATCTATATTTTCTATAAATTATTATTGTTGTTGTTGTCGTTATTAACACTATGATAAATCAAATCCGGCGTCGGCGTTGATAGAAAACAACAGTTTCTCTCTTAGAAGTTCCTTATCATGATAATTAGGAAGTTTCAATAGATTCACACAAGTAGAAGCCGTTGGAAGTCTCTCTGGATCATCACCTGATTTTCTAATTCCAAATTTAGGATTAAGTTCTTGAAATCCTAATAGTGGTTGCTTTGATGATGAAGTGACGAATTTAAGGAATTTCGATTTCTGTTCCACGTTGAACTCTTTTAATATGATGAACAAATCCTTGATAGTTTGATCGGCGAAAGAGTATCCCCCTAAAACACAATTTTTTTGCAAGTCATCGACATTGAATTCTCTATCACCTCCTGAAATTAAAGTTTGAATTTCATAGGGGTTAAAGAGTGATAACCAATTAGGTGTGATTATCTCGTAGAGTCCACCTAAAAAGAAATTTGTTTGACTTTCAATTCTTCTATCCAACTTGTACCTAGCCAAATAGTATGCATATTGTAACTTATTGGATTCATTGACTTGAATTTCACTACCATTCTGAATTAAGTCGACAGTCATCATTCTAGAACCGCCATCAGGAATATCCACTTTTTCGGTAACCGTGAATGAAAGATCCATTTCTTCTAGTTCACTACTGTCAAGTTTCAATAACTTTATAAGGCTTCGATATAATTCCATATCCAGTGATTGCAAGTCATCAAATGAATTCCAGCATCTCTGACCCATATAGCCACCGAGAGCCTGTGATTCTCTTTGAAGCCATTTATTCAGAAAGAAAGGTGCAAATGAAACATCAATAAGAACGTTCTCATAGAGGCACTTACCAATAACCATGCCCAGGAATCGTAAAATTCCTTTCAAGAAGTTAAGTCCTTGATCTGAAAAAACAGTTTGGTCTGGATAAATCTTCGCATACATTCTCTGTAAGAAATAGTCTGCCGTAGGGTAAAGGTCTGAATTGGCAGTTACATCAAAGAATCTATAGCCATTGTTCTTGGCCATATTTTCAGCACTAGGAATAAATGCCGACTTCACAATACTGGTTAGAAGTTCTTTAGTTAATCCCCCACCATCGATTCCAGCCTCTTTCTCTCCGAATTTATTGATGAATTCAACAGATAGGGGAAGTTTAAATTGCCTACCTGGTAATGATCCAAACTGATCATATGAATCTAGCAAAATATTCTCTCTGGAAACAGTTCCGGGAACTTTTGGTGCAAACCAACCACCCAATTTACTTTTGTCCATATCTATTAGTACATGGAAAATCTCTGCCCTCTTGGAGAAGGGAACCATATAAGGTAGATATGAAAGAACTAAAACCGAATCAAGCTGTCCCGAAGTGTATGAATGTCCTCCAAGCGATGGCGGAGATCCGGCGACGAAAATGGGTGATTCTGAACTATTGTCTGAATTGTTGGTTTTGGTTTCTAGCTCCTCCAATAATGGCGTAATTGTCTTAACACTAAATTCTGGAGCCAAATACCAGAACTGTTCATCGAACACTTTCAATCTTAAGTTTCGTAAGTAGACCTGTCTGAGTAATTTAAGAGATAGCAAGACGGTCTGTTGAAAATCATTGAGGAACGGTAAGTCCGGCTTCGTACCTCTGAATTTTCTGAACTCAAGAACGCTATATAAATCCATAAACCTGAGGAAGCTTACGAATGACTTGAAATTGTCACCAGAGAGCCTACCGGTAGCAAATAAATCAGAATCATGGGTCACTGATAATGAATATGAATATAGTTCCTCAAATACGTAGAGCATAATCCACCATGAATGGAATTCCAATTTGAATCCAGTTCTAAAGAATTGCAGGGCCGATTTACCACTTTCTGTAACTGCTTTATAAGGTTCGGCCGAAGCAATTGAGTTAAAGAGGATATTGAATAAGTCGCCTGATACAAATGAAACCACAAGTCCTATCGCTAAAGTGCTCTTATATTCCATATTTGTATGGCCTGCAGGAGAAGGCGATTGAGGTGCCAAGAATTGGAACAATGCAAAGAGGAACGAAGTGCACAGTTCAGGATTTGTCGAATACTGCTGAACCGCATGCTGAGCGAACCGTGATGTGAATAGCGGAGAAATCCTTCGTTCAGCACCTTTATCCAATACATGTTTAAACGTCGAGTTTGCTGGTATATCTACTTGAAAATGAACACCACTTCCACATCCAAGGAGTAACTGAGTCCAAAAGTTGATGGTAGCAGCTGTCACTAAAGTATGCTCCCCATTAAAGAATATGGTAGCCATGTTCGTCAGATAGGTTATTCTTTCTTTCCACGACAAACCCGCGAAATCCTGTTTGAGGGATTCAAATGCGGAAATCTGGGAGTTGATAAACTCCGAAAGCGAAGGTACCCGATCAACTTCATCAACAAATTTTGTTCCGTTAGGAGATGATAGTAGTGAAAGGAGGGTAGTACTCGGTGGACATATCGTACCATACTTTAAAACACAGTGTTGGAAAGTATCTTCCGGTATAACATGGAATGTGTAGTATGATAGAAATAGGCATGTAAATAATGTATCAAAATCGATACCTTGTAAGACATCTAAGCCGTCCATGGAGTAGTCAAATGTTTTGAGGATTGCCGTAATCAATTCACGCTCCATAGCGACATTTGCAGTCGCATCAGTGGCGGAACATATTCGTGAAAAAGATGTCACCAGCACCCGTGCAATGCGCATCTTTGCACCTGTATCGATCTCATCGTGCCTTATCAGGGCCGTTACCTGATTCAATTGATGTAAGCTGATCTGTAAGTCCTGTATCGTGACCATATATGGGAAAAAGAAACAAAATGATGCAATATCGCCATTCCATGATTGACTGAGTAACTTGCGGCTCTGTAAGAGATCAAGATATGAACGACCGGCTGCTTCAATAGTGGTGGCTGCCTGAGTTTCTAACCTCTCCCTCTCACGTTGTTTGCGCTGATTCTCCAGTTGTTGAAGGAAATTGGTCCGATTGTGATCTGCAAGCCTTCTATTACCGAGATTAATATTTCGGCGATGAACCCTGCCTGTAAAATTGAAGCTCATTTCTGGAACTACCAAATCTTTATCTAATTAGTAGTTTGTGATGCCAGTACTTTTAGCGATATGATAGTGATATATATATCTATATATATATATACCATGGGAGAAGGTGACCAGGTGTACCGTTTCTGATATATAGAAAGCAAATTCGACGAGTCGATCGACCGTAGGGCTCCTTTCCGGACGGTGGCTCAGTAAGATATATTTGTGGCTGAGTAAGGAAGGCGTGCAAAGTTGGCTAAGATGGCAAATGGGTGAATATGGGGCAAATTATGGCGTGTTCTCTTTATTTATCAATCTGATTCCTATATATATATATATATCTGCTTTCCTCAATATCACTACTTGTAGCTTTATCGTAATAGAAACCGTGAATCACTTTGAAACAATAAGATACGCGTAATAATGATTTTTCACTGTTACACGCGTTTTGATTCTTCAACTTCGATCCAAACCATTTAGTGTGTCCGATATTTCGAACTTTGTACCATAGGTCTTCATAGTTTATCATGGTAGAATCAGAAACTAAAGACAATAGTTCTTCCGATTCGGATGGATCTCGTAAGAGACGTCATATCGATGTGAGTGTTGAAAATTCAGAAGATGATCTCAACACCGCTTTAGAACCAAGAGGCTTTAAGATGCCTACACACGCATCATTTTCTACAATCAACTTGCACCGTAAGCTCACATCTGCCCAAGTCGATAATGAGCCGTCAACTTTTGAAAAGGAGTTGGTGGAGATGTCCAAGAATAAATCACTCGATGGTGATGGGAACGAAACGGTCAAACAGATCTGGGATCGTCCTCAAGTTCCTAAGATGGATCCAGAAACTTACGATATCGTTTTCCAACAGCTTGATGCCGATGAAACGATGATTAGAGGTATGTCAGCCGCTAGATTCTTTGGTGTGACTATGGAGGGTCATTCGGTGCTTTGTAATGTCGTTGGCTTCAAACACTACTTTTACGTTCCTGTTCCCCGTGGTTTCACACCAGCAGACCTCGGAGATTTTAAACGATTCATGTCTATGAATTATCAAGGTATTGTGGATATTAAGATCGCCAAGAAAGAGTCAATTTGGGGCTTTAACAACAATGTTAAGTTACCTTTCTTCCGTATATCGGTTAATAATTCTAGATGTATTGGTCGAATTAGATCAGCTTTTGAAAGAGGTGAAGTACAATATAAAGGTCTTTTCCCTCCAGAAGGTCAAACCACATTCGATAATGTTCAATACTTGCTTCGACTTATGATTGACTGTCATATTGTGGGTCTGGGTTGGCTAACTGCACCTCATGGTAAATATACAGTGGTTGATACATCCAGATCGCGTGTTTCCACCTGTCAGATTGAAATTATGATCAATTTTGACGATATTGTATCCCATCCACCTGAAGGTGAATGGCAAAAAACGGCACCTTTACGTGTGATGTCATTTGATATTGAATGTTCAGGCAGAAAGGGTATTTTCCCTGAACCTGAGCATGATTCTGTTATTCAAATAGCTAACGTTGTGTCACGTGTAGGAGAACATGTTCCCTTTGTCAGAAATGTATTTACCGTTGGTACATGTTCCCCCATAATAGGAAGTGACGTTTTCTCCTTTGAGAAAGAAGAAGATATGTTAATGGCATGGAGAGACTTCGTCGTACGTCTTGACCCTGATGTCATTATTGGTTACAATATCTGTAACTTTGATTTCCCTTACTTATTGAATCGTGCCATTACGTTACGATTAGAGAAATTCCCCTACTTCGGTCGATTGGTTCGTTCTAGACAAGAAGTGAAAGACCAAGTGTTTAGCTCTCGTGCTTATGGTACACGTGAGAGTAAAGCAGTTAATATCGAAGGTCGAATGCAGTTGGATTTATTCCAATTCATTCAACGTGAATATAAGCTTCGTTCTTATACTCTTAACGCAGTCTCTTCGCATTTCTTAGGTCAACAAAAGGAAGATGTTCCACACTCAATCATTACCGATTTACAGAATGGTACCAGCGAAAATAGACGTAGACTTGCCGTCTATTGTCTTAAGGATTCGTATTTACCCCTGAGACTTATGGAAAAATTGATGTGTTTAGTCAACTATACAGAAATGGCTCGTGTTACCGGTGTTCCCTTCTCATATTTACTTTCACGTGGTCAACAGATTAAAGTTATCTCACAACTTTTCCGTAAATGTTTAGCGTTGGATGTGGTGATTCCAAATATGAAGAGTGAAGGTGTTAACGAAGTGTACGAAGGTGCTACCGTCATCTCCCCAGTTAGAGGTTACTATGATGTGCCTATCGCTACTTTAGATTTTGCCTCTTTGTATCCATCAATCATGATGGCTCATAACATCTGTTATACGACTATGGTTAATCAAGAAACTATCGAAAGACTCCATCTCAAAAAAGATGAGGACTACGAGGTTTCTCCTAAAGGTGACTGTTTCGTCACTTCCAAGCTGCGTAGAGGTATTCTTCCAACTATTCTAAAAGAGCTTCTCGGAGCCAGGAAGAAGGCTAAAAAGGCTATGAAGGCTGAAAAGGATCCTTTCAAAAAGCAGGTTTTGAACGGTCGTCAACTTGCACTTAAAATTAGTGCAAACTCCGTCTATGGTTTCACAGGTGCCAATATCGGTAAGTTACCATGTCTAGCCATTTCATCCTCGGTCACCGCATGGGGTCGTAAGATGATTGCCAAGACTCAACAGACAGTCTTGGAGAAGTATTGCAAGAAAAATGGATATCCTTACGATTCCTTGATTGTTTATGGTGATACCGATTCTGTTATGGTTCGATTCGGATATCCTGATATGAAAACTTGTATGAAACTGGGTCAAGAAGCTGCCGATTATGTGACTACGAAATTCAAAGCCCCCATCAAATTGGAGTTTGAGAAAGTGTATTTCCCATATCTCTTGATCAATAAGAAGAGATATGCAGGTCTTTGGTGGACAAAGCTCGAAAATTTCGATAAGATGGATACTAAAGGTATCGAATCTGTTCGTAGAGATAACTGTAGACTTGTGCAGAATGTTGTTACGAGGGTTTTAGAACTTATTTTGATTGAAAGAAATGTTCCTGAAGCAGAAGAATTCGTCAAAAGAACCATTGCTGATTTACTACAAAATAGAGTTGATTTATCACAATTGGTGATTACGAAGCAATTGTCTCGTCAAGATTATGCAGCAAAGCAACCGCATGTTGAGTTGGCCGAAAGAATGCGTAAAAGGGATCCTGGTTCTGCACCTGCAGTGGGAGATCGTGTTGCATATGTGATTATTAAGACTGCCGGTGAAAGGAATTGGGAGAAATCGGAAGATCCACTCTATGTCTTAGAAAACTCTCTACCGATCGATACGAAGTATTATTTAGAGAATCAGTTATCGAAACCTCTCATTAGGATCTTTGAGCCCATTCTTGGCGAACGGAAGGCTCACGAATTATTAACTGGTTCACATACAAGAACGATTCATGTTTCTACTGGTAAAACCGGTGGATTGATGAGATTCACAAGGAAGTCAAACACATGTCGGAGTTGCAAAGCACCGATTCCCAAAGATCAGATGCTCTGTAAGAATTGTAAAGGTAAAAGTGCAATTTACTATACTAGAGAACTTGCTCAGATGAATGCATTGGAGCTTAAGTTTAATAAACTTTGGACAGAATGTCAAAGGTGCCAGGGTTCGTTACATGATGTTGTTGTGTGCACGAATAGGGATTGTCCAATCTTTTACATGAGGAAGAAATGTCAGAAAGATGTTGCTACACAAGCGGAAGAACTAAAGAAATGGGAAGCAATCTCGTGGTGAGGTGAAGTATATTTAAAAATGTCATCAAAGCATAATAATAATAATAATAGGAAAACTAATAATAAGAATTGTATTCTTTTAAATCCTTTAGCCTATTCAATTAAGGAAAATTACCCGAATTATACCGGATTATCTCTATCTTTTATCTGTTTTTCCTATTCACCGAGATTCACCGAAAGAGTCACCCAGATTGCACATATGGCAATGTCGGGTATTCCTAATAAGGCTCAGAGGGGTATTCGGGTATGCTGTAATATGACTTCACTTCTCCTAATGTAGCGGTCGGACATTAGTAATCGGATTTAACAACTCTTGGCAATGCGTGGGGGTCAGAATTTTTTCTCCCACCGAGAAACAAAGCCAATCAAAGCAAAGAATAAATTTTCGGCTATCACGGATGGACCGAAACCCAAATGGAACTTTCGGCTAGAGATGAGGCAAAAACCGTTATGCCAAACAATGGGTAATTTCTTTTAGTAAGATTTCAAGGCCAGTATCTTCCGTTTGTAAGCATGGATCCCATCCGAAGTTGTGGGGATTTATAAATACCAGGTGGTATGTCCTTCAGTAAAATGGGGTAGTTGTTGACTTATTTTGATGTTAACCAAGACATTCAGATGATATAACTTGGTAATATCACATGGAAAGCAATAAAAAATGATTCTCAGTGAAAAGACAAATGCAAAGAAGGATGACTTGTACCATTTGGCTTCAGAAGTCAAAACGAGATTAACGAAAGAGGCAGGACGAAACGATATGAACTTACAAAAATTGGTTTGTCAGGCCAACTTGCTGGACAAGTTAATTGAACACATCAATTCATCTAAGGATGATAAAAGTAAGGGGACCATATCTTTCGAAACGATAGAGACCCTCCCGGAAGATCCGGATGATGATGATGAGTATGAGTACGAGTATTACGATGATGATGATGACGATGACGATGAAAACTACGATGACGACTATGATGAAGATGGATTAGAGTCCCGTTCACGTCTGGATAAATTCAGAAAGAATCGAAATCTAGATAGTAATTACGGTGATATCGAATATGATGAAAGTGAAGAAAGTGTCGGTTCTGAAAGCACCGAATCTGAATCACCAATATTTGATTTACGTGAGGATGATTCTGATTCTGAACCGGAAATCTCGGATGGAGAATCACCATATCCTGAAGGATCCATACATTTAAAGCGTGTAAATTCACACAGAGATGAAATACAGCAAGATGACGTGAGGACGCATACAATAACGCTGGATTCATCATCCGATGAAGAAGACGATGGTTACACCAGTGGTGGTAATACAGCAACAATAAAAGCACATAATGTGAACCACTCAAAGCCGTTTAGCCATTGGAGCAAATTATCGCACATTACATTCCATCACATTCACCGACTACGGGTGACATGTTGATCATATACCTCTTACGATAGCATATTTAATAGCATATATATATATGATAATGAAAGATTAATAATAATTGGAAAATTGGCAATTTTAGTAATTCGTCGATCGACTACATACCGACGCAAACAATATATTTGAGTGAGGAATTCCGAGAAGAAGAAGCAAGAGAAAGAAAAATTGCCCAGGCTAAACAATGGATGAACGGAACCCCAGGTCGGGGACGAGAAATTCAGGTCGAAAGGATCGATTAAAGCATAATAGAGAGCAAGAGTGCTGGATAAATATTAATTGCCTAGTATTATATGGTTGATATTATAGAAATAGTCTATGTATTAATTATAAGGGATATAGTTAATGAAATATATGGGACCAGTGGACCATGCCTATTAGTCGGAGTGCAAACGGAGGTCGGGCGGGCTGGCGTATGTGCGGCTCACTCAATCGTATTTTACCGGGGGATGCGACTCGGTGCTACGGCTTCGCGAACATCCAGTGACCTTCGATTATTGGGCAAGGGTGTGATTCAATAATTGTGGAGACATGGATCCAATCTCTGGCGTCTAATTGTCATCAAAAAAGAAAAAAAAAGTTTAATCCATTATCCGGTATGGTAAAAGAAAAAACCCCGGAGACGAATCGGTCAAGTGAAAACGTTTGAGAAGGAACGAGTTACAGAGGTCTATAGTTGATATTATGGATATATGGATGGATAACTATATAGCTACATACATTAGCAATCATATATGACTTATTGTAGCCTAATAAGGTGAATAATACTTTTGCAGCAGCAAGATAGAACCATTTCTCAAGTTACGGATATCTGGATGCTGATTTCCATCTATATTTCAAACTAGCAAAGGTCATTGTTTTTCCCCAGACTGTACGGGATTGCAACTGTCATTGTCTATTTTTTTTTCATCATTTTCCATCTTTCTCCGCAAGATTTATTAAAAGAACCATCTGAAAGTGTAAACCTAGCCAGTTTGATATACTTCTCAGCTGTAACTTGTAAGGCTTATCAGATCGACTTTATCATGTTCGCTCGCTCCCAGTTAACCAAATTGGCATCCAGGATTCCTGCCACTGCCAGAACGATGGCTACTGCTGCCAAGGCACCAGTTAAACCAAACTATAAGACCTTTAAGATCTATCGCTGGTCGCCAGATCATCCTGAGCAAAAGCCTCATATGCAAAGTTACAAATTGGATATGAATAAAACCGGTCCGATGATGTTGGATGCCTTATTAAAAGTTAAGAATGAGGTGGATTCTACACTTACATTCAGAAGGTCCTGCAGAGAAGGAATTTGTGGTTCCTGTGCTATGAATATCAATGGTAGAAACACATTGGCATGTATTACCAAGATCAACAAGAATGATGGCAAAGATGTTAAGATCTATCCATTACCTCATATGTATGTTGTTAAGGATTTGGTGCCTGATTTGACTCACTTCTATAAACAGTACAAGTCTATTCAACCATATCTTCAAACTTCCAAGCCACCTCCAGAAAAGGAAAATATCCAGAGCATTGCCGATAGAAAGAAGTTGGATGGTCTTTATGAATGTATTTTGTGTGCATGTTGCTCTACCGCTTGTCCATCATACTGGTGGAACCAACAAGAATATTTGGGACCTTCTGTTTTGATGCAAGCATATAGATGGATGATCGATTCTCGTGATGATGCCACTGAAAAGAGAAAGCAGATGCTTCAAAATTCGATGTCTCTTTACCGTTGCCATACTATCATGAACTGTGCCAAGACATGTCCAAAGGGATTAAATCCAGGCCGTGCCATTGCTGAAATTAAAAAATCAATGGCAATGGAGTAATGATGATGATGATGATGATGATTAGTCGCACCATTTTTCGTAGTCTATTTATTTTCTTGAGTTAATTAATACTCACTTTATTTATTCGGAATCTAATGAAAAGTCTGTAAGAAATAAGAGTAGTGGGTGACTTATGGATCGTGTACTGTTTAATCGGCTTCTCGATTCTTTGGCTCATCATATTGAAGACTCGTTAGGTTCAATCATAAAATCAATTACAGTTCATCCTTCTTATCTACAGATAGTTACTAATCCATTTATAGGATTGGATCTTGAAGTAATAGTGTCCTTTTCTGACTCTTTCGAATGTCCCATGATTCATTTCCGTATATATCAATATGATACCAATGCAATTGCGGAAGAGAGGAAACTTGTATTTGATCAAGATCTACTATCATCTCTCATGATGGAGAATTCACTCAATAGGATCGAATCAGTTATACAAGTAGAAGATTTCGATAATTTCGGAGTCTATTATTTCGTCCATCCATGCCAAACAAAACAAATACTTGATCAAGAAAATGTTACAGGGAAAGATCTACTCAATAAGTGGTGGGACTTCTACTCGGGACCCTTGCTGTATAGAGCCAGAAGACAGTAAATGCATCACCAAAAAATACCAATAATAATAAGTAAAAAATAAAATAAAATAAAATAAATCTGATTAAATTTAATTTATTTGTGGATACGTCAGATACTTGAATGTAACTTATCCAGGCTCAGCTGTCTTTTCTCCAGCAATCACCAATTCTTTAGAATGCCTTCATCTTTTGGCCAGATAAGGAGTAAGATCCTTTATATTCAAGGACAGGTTTCCGGGAAATTGTCACACTACTCGACTTTTGCATCGGCTCCCGGATCGACGGCCTCACAGGATGAATTACAGACTTCTGCTACAATTGAAAAGCAACTTGGTGAATTGTCTAACTTGGTTTCATCTCTTGATCGGATAGCCAATTCGGATTCATCTATTTCAACTTCAAAACTTCAACAGCTTGCACGTCATAAGGAAACGCTCAATCAGTATCGGATCGACTACAATCGGATCCAGTCGACAATTCAAGATGAGAGA
Source organism: Brettanomyces custersianus (assembly GCA_012295335.1). NCBI lineage: Eukaryota > Fungi > Ascomycota > Pichiomycetes > Pichiales > Pichiaceae > Brettanomyces > Brettanomyces custersianus. Next base: position 956,298 of record JAAVTW010000004.1, on the reverse strand, counting down.
AATCGAATCAATTTACTTTCAAACGTGAGGTCTGAAATTCAGGATCGAAGGAAACAGGCACAACGGTCAGATGATGAAGGACCAGAAGATTCCGAAGGATATCTCATGGATGAGAGAATGAGAGTTAACAGACAACACGGAGTCTTGGATAGGTTATTAGAACAAGTTTCAGATACTAGAGATGAGATCCTCAGGCAAAGAGGTAGTTTTAGAACGATGGCTTCAAAACTTCAACAGTCCTTGGGAACGATGCCTGGAATCAACGTACTTATGAGTAAGATAAACACGCGGCGTAAGAGAAATGTATTTATCTTGGCATCTGTCATAGTACTATGCCTGATAGCGCTTTGGTTCTTATCGTAAAAACTATAATGATAATACTTTACTAGCATAATAGATTTAAATCCTCAATAAGTTTTAATAATTTTTCAAATATTTCTTCACTCTATTTACCTGAAGATCCATTGCACCATCTATCTGTACAACCTTTTTTTTACAACCATCCAACGATGACCGACGATTCCAAAGGGGCCATCATCGACTATAAAACAACCGTGAAGGGCTTGGTGGGTCAGCTCCTTGATTCATTTACTCTTGATCAAATATCACAGACACCCATATTTGAGGATCCTATAGTGGTGGGGAAGATTGATGATTCCAGGATTGCTGCTGACGATCCAAACAGGGCAAAATTACTTGATATAACATTCACAGGTCTTCTTAACGAATACCTGAATCAATATCTAGAAAAAGAAGTATCCGATGATGAATACCTACATCGGTTACTTGTGGTATTGGATTTATCCATAGCAATTGGACGGAAGTACACAATCAAGGCACTGGCAATGCAAGTACTTAACTCTATCATGCTTGTCTGTTTACCGGTTGATTTCTGCGTCGAGCGATTTGGTACAGTATTTTTCAGTAAAGACGGTATTTCTAGAAGAGAAGCTTTGACCATGCAAAATAGCTTGGTCGGTAAAGCCAAACCTGGCTCCACCCTCCTACAGATTGGTAACGAAATGATGCCGAAACTATTCAACCAATTTGAAGAACATGATGTTTTTGCTGCAAAGCTTCGATCATTCATTCAAATGGCTTTCCAGATTGATGATAAGTTATCATTGGCCACGAATTGGAAACTAAACAGTCAATCAGATTCGTACAAATATGTGGAGAAATCAAGGAATTGGCCTCCAATAACTATACCTCATGGAACAAAGAATGCTACCGAGCTTTGCATATATAAAGGATATATGCGTATGATGAAATGGATTACCTCTTCTAGCGTGGAAAGTTTGAAGAAATCTGCGCAGACACACCCTGGTCCAATCGATAACATCCAAGCTTTGGCGAAAGATATTTCTACAATAGGTATGAAATTCTGGAATGATAAGCCCAGGTGTCTCTATGAATATCCAGGTAAGATATTACAATGTGACTGGATTCAAGATCCTGATGATTTCATTACCCAGATTCATGATAGATGTTATTTCCAGAGTCTACTATTGCAAGTATTGATCGTTGATGATTTCATCGATAAGCAGGTAAGAAATAATCAATTGAAATTGCAATTAGAAGATATCAAACGAAAAATTATCAGTGCTACTGATAAGAAAGATCATGCATTATTTCTTCATGTGGTTGAGGACAACGAAAATACGTGGAGGACGATGAAATTAACTCAGTTTAATCATCCAGACTATTCCTCATTACCGAAGGCCGAACAAGCACGAAGACAGAAATTTGATGAATTCATTAAAACACAACATGAAAATGCATTCGCAAAGAAGAAGAGGTATTTCAACAAGTATGGGACTCCAAGATTATCTCGTGCATGGAGATTAGAAACGGGATTGCCATTTGTGAAATCGAAATTGAAAAGCAGGGACGAACTGCTCGATGGATACAAAGATAGCCTTTATAATTTAGAGGGACAGATTGAGTCTGAGAAAGGGGAGCTAGAAAAATTGAAAAAAGAAAGCGATGAGATGGAAGCAGAGAGATTAAAGAATGAGGATATAATAAAGGAGGCGGAAAACAAGAATCAAAAGGAGGAGTCAAAGGCAGAACCAAAAGAAGAAAAGGAAGAAGAAGAGAAGAGCGTAGAACCAGCCGCTTCAAGTGTATCCGATGATATGTTGGAATCCGCAATCGCAAGTAAAGAGCGGACACCTCCAAAGTCAGAAGAGCCTGAAACTACACCAGTTAAACGAAAGTTACCACCGACAGATGATGGACCCGTTAAAAAGGCAAGAAAAGAAGCTGATGAGTTGATGAAACGACTCGTAGATCAAACAGAAAAAGTCCACAGATCAAAGCAGGAAGTTCAAAAAAGCCTGCATGATAGAGATACAATTAAGTGGAAAATGTTAAGGATGAACCGGAACTGTGGAATTTGGGAAGAGTAACTAACTTTTAATAGATCTTATCGGAAGTCCTTATCTCACGTGACAATGGGAAATGTAGCCTCAGCCGTACCAAAAAGGGAAATTCAATTGCCGGGAAAAAGAAATAAAACCTGAATTTTTCACTTTTGATAGATGAGTTATAGATATGTGTAGATCTTTCCCTCTTTGACTCACTTACTTCTTTAGCAGTCCAGTTAGATATCAGATTTATCGGTTCTTATTTGTGGTAATTTCAAATAATGACAGTGACAGAATCCAACTCCTCTGGATCCGTATCAGGACTTTCGTGTGCCACGGTCGAAGCACCGTTCGGATACCCGGTTGATCCATATGAGATTCGAAGCAAAGTGGTCACCACCCCCTTCAATGTGATTGCAGAGACTACCTATCTTCTCTCCTCGAAGATATTCAACTATATTCTCCCAGGTGGAAAAAACGACCCGGTTACAGATTCCGTCAAGAAAACAGATAACTTACCACAGCTCTGGTCAGATCTAAAGCGCACAAACTTGCAAGGATCTGTCCCAGATGTCTACAGCTTGGACGTTACATCCGGTTGTGGTTCAATTTTGCTTGGATACCTTAAAAAGGAAGATGCCGAGGATCCTGGCTTGACAGTTCTTGGATCTACAGCTGCTCTTCAGAATATCACTTCATTCCTCAATTCCTCCGGTAAGAGTATCACGCATCTACCAATTTCGTTTCAGATTGCTACTCTTGACTACGACTTTAATAAGGGCGTTTTCAGTTCCAATTTCGCAAAGACTTTGGAAGCTGCCAAACAGTTACAAGTGCCAGTATTTGTCTCGTCGTCACCGGTGGAAGCTCAGCATTTCGCCACGTTATCGATCGTACTTTCTCGTATGGGTATTGCCAGTATTCATATCTTTGATGGTTTGCAGTCAACTAGAGTCAGTCAGACGATCGATGGCTTAGTAGACTCTGAACACCTCAACACTTTACAGAGAAACTTGCTTGATTCTCTACAAAGTAGTGGCATTTCAAGGATCCGTACAACAGAGAAGATTAAACTAGCATTCTCCAGGTTCAATGAGATTATGGGAACAAACTACAATCCTTTCCAGTTGTATGGTGGTCATAGAAAATATGTTAGTACTTTGTTTGTTGTGTCCAGTACTGATGAAGTTGCCGCTTCCTTGTTCAGTCAAGTGTCTCGTTTCTCCAGTTCAGCTGCATGTGTAGTCATCAAGTCCCCTCAACCTTTTGACACAGCCGAATTTAACAAATTGATCCGCTCAAAAAATGTTAAACAAATAGTGGTTGTGTCACAAACTTTGGGTAATTCCGATCCTGTAAAGCTCAGTGTTCAGGCATCACTCTTTGTCCAGGGAAATTTTGAAACTAAAGTTATTAGTGCCTCCACTTCGCATGATCACGAATTCTTACCCGAAGATTTTGAGCGGATCGTACTTAAGTTCACGGGAGCAGAAGTCCAATTATCATCATCTGGTAAGTCTTTCAGGTTCGTATTTGAAGATAACTATGGTCATCTTGCCATTCCATCAACATTAACTTTTGGACTCTCGATGATTCCCGGTATGAAAGTTAAATATAGGCCTCGGTATGATAACAGGATCGACTCAGGAGTGTTTGTTGCCGATGTACAGGCTGGAGAAGATCACACAGGCAGGTTTGATTTGGTTATTTTCCAAAATTTCAAGATTCTTAACAAGTTTGATTTCTCAAGTCAACTTAAAGATAATGCTAAGATCGTTGTACTCAACTCAGTTGATACGAAGTTCGACCCAAATAAAGCATCCAAGTCTGCACTATCTGAAGATACAAAGAGACTTTTGGCTGAAAGAAGTATCAATATCGATGTCTTGGATCTCAACTCTATTGGTAGAGACGTTAGTACCAAAAGCTTGACTAGTCCGATAGCTATTAATGTTGCATTCTGGACGTTTGCCTATCCAGATTTCGAAGTTACTCCTATGGTCAATAAGATCTGGAACAGTTATGGTCCAACTAATGAGCTTCTACCTCCAATTGTCCTTAACTTGGTCAATAAAGTTAGGAAATATGGTTTCAAACAAATTCCTTATTCTGTTGACTGGCTCAAGGTGAAACCTGAAGAACCTAAACAGAAGAAGAAGTCTAAGCACGATGCCAAATTGGGTGCCATCGCTACTGTAGTCGCTGCATCAAGGTATAGTGCAATCACTGATACTTCATTTGATAAGAACCCTAGAGAGAAGTTTGTGAAAATTACTGATCCAGCAACAGAATCTCGTTTGCAGTTATCCAAGCAATTGATCTTTAAAGAGGCCTATGGTACAAAATCGGTTCTTAAACCAGACGAAAAGACCAAAACCTTCACGATTACTGTCAAAGAAAATAAGAGAGTTACGCCTGTCGATTATGGCCGTAACATCTTTGAGATCGAATTCGATATTGCAGGTACTGGTCTGAAGTACAATATAGGAGAATCATTGGGAATCTACGGTAGAAATGATGAACAGCAAGTTAATGAATTCATCAAAATGTATGGTCTTGATCCGGATGAAACGGTTAGATCAGCATTTGGAGAAAAGAATGATGAGGTAGAGGTGAGAACCGTCCGTCAGCTATTAACTGAAAATTTGGATCTTCTTGGTAAACCAAATAAGCAATTCTATCAGCTGTTGATGAATTATGCCACCGATGAAGAAGAAAAGTCCATTTTAAGGCATTTGGGTAATCCAGCGGGTGCTGATTTGTTAAAGGAATATCAAGAGGAGGAGTTCTATAACTATGTTGATATCTTCAAAAAGTTTAAGAGTGCAAGGCCACCGGTTCAGGACCTTGTCACTATGATTGCACCTTTGAAAAGACGTGAATATTCGATTGCCTCATCACAGAAGCTACATCCAGATGAAATTCACCTTCTTATTGTTGAAGTTGACTGGAAGGACAAACAGGGACGTGCCAGACATGGACAATGTTCTAGCTATTTAAGTAACTTGAAAGTTGGTGATACTATAGTGGTGGCAGTGAAGCCTTCACTAATGAAACTCCCAGAACTGACAACTCAACCCGTCATTATGGCTGGTTTGGGTACCGGTTTGGCACCTTTCAAAGCTTTCGTGGAGGAAAGAAGATACCAAAAAGAGCATGGTCAGGATATCGGAGAGATCTATCTCTATCTTGGTTCGAGACATAAGAAACAGGAATACTTATATGGTGAATTCTGGGAAGCCTATATGAAGCAAGATATCCTTACATATTTGGGAGCCGCCTTCTCCAGAGATCAGAGTTACAAAGTCTATATTCAAGATAAAATCAGAGAGAATCTTGACGAGCTTACTGACTTGATATGTAACAAGAACGGTCACTTTTATCTTTGTGGACCTACATGGCCTGTTCCAGATGTTACTGCCTGCCTCGAGGATGTTTACAGAAATGAGGCTAAGAAAACTGGCAAGGATTCTGACCCTGCAAAAGATGTCGAGAAGATGAAAGAAGAAGGTAGATTTGTTTTGGAAGTTTATTAATATATGTACAAATATTCAATAATCATTACTCTTCTCCTTAGGCACACCAACCAAAAGCATTAACTCTCGTTTAGTTAGTGTGTTACCCATCAGTTCCATGATAGCATCTGTATCTTTATCTGTCACCGCCTTTGCTATTTTTTTCTTCTTTTCTTGTAGGATATGGATTCTACTTTCCACAGAATCATTAACAAAGAATTCCCAAACATCAACTTCGGACTTTTGACCGATTCTATAAACCCTATCGATGGCTTGTGCACTAACTGCAGGATTCCAAAATGGTTCATACAAAATGACCTGCGAACAGAATGTAAGATTCAAACCTAATGAGCCGCATCGCAATGAGCAAAGTAACACCGTAAATCTAGATTCATTCTTCATTTTATCCAAAACCTCTTGCTTCTCTTTTTTATTCAAGCTGCCATCATACACCAAACATTCAAAATGGTTTCGAGCCAAGACAACCGCAAGGATCTTGAGCATCTGAGTAAACTCAGAAAATATGATAGTCTTCCTCTTTGGATTTTTCTGTAGAATGTTCAACACTTTCTTCACCTTAACCGAAGTCATTAAACTGCTATCAGAACTATCTAAATTTTTGTGGGTATCAGATAGAACAATCCTCCTCTCTTTTTCATCTTCGTGCTCTTTTCCTCCCTCTTCTTTAATATTCAAATTCATGATCTCTTTTGTCAATGCACTAAGACTATCGTCCACTTTAGCAATAGTCTCAGGCTTATTTTCCTCTTTAACTTGTTTATCTACATAATCTGGGAGAATCGTTTTAAAATCTGGATGTATTTTATCATCGTTTTTGAACCAAAAGAGGATTCTCCGATGAGAACAAGCTTGTCTAAGTCTCAACAAATACACGAAGACAACCATATATGAGTTGTTCTTACCATTTGCACTGTTCCCCTTCATCAAAGGTGCCTTCAGTTTTAAAACTCCACTATTAAAGTTATCATCAACTAGTTCGTCATTGATAATTTTGTCAATGATTTTACCTTCTAAATTCTTGTATATTTTCTTTTCTAATCCGATCTGGTCCATGAAAACACGATGATACTTTTTTGGAGGTAATTTGAACTGTTTCTTCAACACATTTTTCTTTCTTCTTATCATACATTGATCCAATACTTTTTCCAATTTGAAGAATCCCTTTTCAGGATCAACAACATGCATATTTTTCCCAATTTCAACGTCCCATATTGATCTTTCCCAGTATTTGTTTATTCGCAAAAAATGTAAAAGTGACCAAAGTTCACCAACATTATTTTGTACTGGAGTTCCAGTAAGACACCAACGTCTTAACGATTTCAAGTTGAAGCATGCAATAGCGGTTTTACTACTAGTGTTTTTAACCTTATGAGCTTCATCTAATATAATTCTCCACCAATAACATTTATAAAGCGGAGATTCCGAAACATTGAAATCAGCCATACAAGTTTGGTAAGATGTAATCACAACGTCAAACTTTGCAAGCTTTAATATATCTCTAATTCTGTTACTACCATGATATTGATAGCATGTTAAATTTGATTTTTCTGTAATTTCTTGGTACCATTGGGTAATTAATGAGGCTGGACAAACTACTAATGTTGTTTTAACTTTTTGAAGTCCCTTTTTAAAATCAATATGCTTATTATAGTCCTTCTGATCCAATTTTAAAGTATGATCCATCCAATATGCACGTTTGATATCTTCCAATTTCGTCAATCCAGTTGCCCTATTGGCTATTATCAAAGATATCATCTGTATTGTTTTCCCCAATCCCATGTCATCACATAGCAGACCTCCCCTTATAAGCTTATTTGGAAGTGTTTCTCTTTTAACAAAAAACCGAAGACTATGAACTTGATGATCCAACAAATTCACTTTCAATCCTTTAATATGGTAATCTGCCTCCCTGATGGGTTTTAAGTTCTTTTGTTGAATGGCAACACTCCTATCCAATAGCTCCATCAATCTAGCGGCCTGTTTCTTTTCATCTTTAATTTTATCTGGGTGATCCAAGAATCCTTTCCCAGTCATCTCGATAGACTTTTCTTTGGAAACTTTTGAAAATGGTTTCTGTTCTTTAAACTGTTTGATTCGTGACGATTGAAGTCCTTTGATATCGATCTTCCGTATTCCCCATGATTTATCTTTAACTGATATCGGCCTAAAGAAATCTTCATTCGTAGGTGGATTAATTATCACAGGTTCCTGTCGATCCATCAATTTCGAACGTTGATAGCCTCTGTTAACAAATTTTGTATCACTTCTAACCAATTTCAAAGTAGATGGTTTCTTATCATCATTTCCAAGTTGATGGTATTTTTGATCTGTCCTTGAACCTATTTGCAGAACTCCCAGAGAAGATGCAAGTTCGGCAACATCTTTATCCGATTCCATTCTGTATGTTATCTTGTTATGAAATGACAATGTTTGTTTCTCATCAAATATCAGTTGGAATCATTCACATCAGAATTGATCTGCATATGCGGGAAAACCAGAATTTTGATTTTCAAAAAAAAAACGGGATTGTCTAAAATGGGTTTAGCTTATTTCAAGTGATTTTAACTTACTATCGATTAACCATGTTTAATGAACATTGATATATCTGAATCATAGCATGATATATTATAAACTACATATTAAGGATTTTCAAATCGCATATGAAAAAATACTTATAGACATGTCAAATCTTGAGATCAGAAAACCCCGTTACGTTCAAAAGTAAATAACAAGAATTTGGTTCAATACCATTTTTGGGTATCTATTTGATCTTCCATCTAATTGAAAACCAATATTCGGTATACGTTATTAATTTACTAAGATATTGGTCCTATTTTAATGCCACAAATGGCGGATTAATTGATATATACAGGTTATAATGGGGACCACGCATACAACATTTCATTATGACATATCACGACAATTAGAGTCAATCTTATTTAAATAGAAATGAAATATGAAAATTAAACGAGATGATAGTATATAATGGTTATATATATCTTCAACGCACCGAAGGACATACATTTAAAACCATTTCATGGGATTCGTATTTCGACAAATGTTCCCTGCTGATCATTGGATCGTTTGATATTTATTCCTCGACTAGGGAGCGAAAAATAATATTTTTTTTTATTTCTGGCCAGACAATAAGAAAAAGACCGAGGAGCAAAAGTTAAATGGGAATTTAGTTTTTGTTGTCTCGACATCTTTATAATATTTCCCGATTGGAAGTGAAAAGTTTGAAAAATTTCTTTTCCATTATTGAAGATCTGGACAACGGAAATAGAGAGAGGTTTGACAAGATAGGAATAAGGATGGAAATCCGACTGAGCCTAGTTGAACTTAGAAGCTTTTTGTCAAATATATGAACAAGGGCTATTAATAAATTATAAAAGCCGGCTCTATTGATCGGCAGCAAAAAAGGATATCTGAATACACGATGTCTGATAATGAGACCAGTAAGATAACTGGTCCTAATATTCAGTGTGTTCCATTCAGATACCAACTTCAAGTATTAGAGAAAGCGGCGGCCGTTCAAGAGAGGTTAAAGAAGGAAAGAGATTTACACCCGGAGAAATTCGTTCACGGGGGCATAGGAGGAGGAGGAAATTACTATAGAGGACGGTATCAAAGGAATAGATATAATAACAATAATAATGGTAACGATGGGCAATTCGAATCGGAAGGATTCGGACGCAGCTACAGTGGAGGTTATGGAAGGAAGTATGGAAATTCTGGGGCACGACACGATAGAAGATATTTGGGAAACAACAACTATGGAAGGTATAATAATAACTATAGGAGTTACAGCAACAATAGTTCTCAGGGATTTAATAACAATAATTCTGGGTATAGGTATAATGGTCAAAGCCAACAACAACAACCACCGAAGCAAAGGCAGCAGCAGCAACAACAGCAGCAGCAGATTCAAAATTCGCAATTTAGACCTTCTCAGGTGGTTTTGCAACAGCCCCAACAGATTCTGAGTGAGACCATACCGATCAATGCTGGGTTTGAAGAAGCTACAACCCCATTCCAGCGTCAGCTTCAATCGATAATCAGGGCAGCATCACCGGAAGCCACCGAAAAGCGTAAGATGGGTAACCATGTACCATATATGGAATACAATCAATCATCGTTTGATTCCAGATCATCTTTTGGTTCTGCTGGTTACACATCTCAGAATGGCCGATCCCAGAGTGCCAGTAGCTATGGTAGCCTAGGTGAAACACCTATTACAACACCTCAGCCAACCGGAGTTGAGTCAACGGCACAGAAACCGTCACAATCTCAGGCACAATCACAATCAAAATCGGAATCTGCTGCTACGATGCCATCTGCTTCGATTACTCCTGCAAGTATCTGGTCGTCACCGTCGAACCAGGCATTAAATTATAATGGAACTACTGGAATACTAAGAGGATCGATCAACAACCTCTTTGCAAATGGGGTTGGCGGTGGTGCATCACAAAATTCAACGTCCACCAGTTCAGGAAACCAGGATGCTTCAGAGAAGCTTACTTGGGCGGCTGGAATTCTTTGATTTAATGCTTACTTTATCATTCCGTTAGACTCATTAATCTGCATTTTTCCCTTGAGCAAATATTTAATTATCATGATATGGCATGACACATGGCGTTTGTTAACTTTGATTTCAATTCATTTGGTTTGATCATTTCGCTTTTTTACCAACTGTTTTTCCTGTATACAAGACTTTTTTTTTACATTACCTAAATAGATTTAAAGAGTATGCTGTTTTATCTCATTTGCTGTTATGTAGATGCCTGTACTTGCCACGATGGAATTGATGAATCGGCTTTATCATCATTCTGATTATTGACTGTCTTTTGCCAGGCTGGGATTTCCACATCAGTGGAGTTAGAAGAGGATGTTCCTTTCAAATCATGTATATTCTTGGGAGTATTAGAGTTGGTTAGAATATCCTTTACCGATGGAATAGATGAGGCCGGTGGAATTTTCAAATGTGAAAGATCTGTAGATGATGCGTTGGCAGTAGAAGGTTGACTGCTCTTTGATGAATTCACAGATGCAGATGCAGAAAGTGGAGAGTTCAATGTCGATGTTGATTTTTTGAAGAAGTCTGCACCAGTTGGATGATCACCACTAGACAATTCTTTTAATTGAACTTTTAATTCATCGATTTGCTTTTCAAGAGACGATAATTCGGAACCAATGGTTTGTTTTTGACTCTCAACAGATTTCATCAATGAAGTCTTAATATTATCAACTTGTAACTTCAAGAATTTAAGGGTTTCTTCATTTTGAAGATTCTTTTCGTTCGTTTTATTGATAATCTTATCAACTTCAACCATAGTTTGATCAATTTTAGCACTTTTTTCGTTCTGTTTTTTATAGAAATCCTTTTGATCGGCGTCGAATTTATCTAAAAGGGATGTAATTCTTTTAAATTCTTGATCAACGGCATTCTTTTCAAGCTCTAAATCGGATTTAGAAGATGGGAATACTTTTGGGATAACGTAATTTCGGACGACTTTGTAGGCACCATACATCAGACCAGCTGTTGCAGCACCCATGATTAGATAGTCTTTCCAATCTCGTTCTGCAGATAATGGTGGAGCGTTAGAATAATAGAGAGGATAGTTATTGGCGTAATCTTTAGCAGGAGGAGATGGAACATTACTTCCATTTTGTACGATACCAACTGGATTCGAACTTTGCTTTGAAGTTCCGGTTGTGTCCGAAACTTGTGCTCGGCGAATAGCCTCTTTCACTTCAGGTTCACTCAAGCCTTTAGATTGAAGGAATTCGATTTTCTTTGCTAGTGACGAATCAGCGACAGATTTATCCAGAAGGAAATCTACTGCCGAGGAAATCATATCCTCACGAATCTGAGGGTTGGCCATGGCAATATATTGATTGATATGTGGGATAGTAAAAATGTCAATCTGGAGGAGGAGGATAGAGTGATAATCGTGGTGGGATAAGAAATCTACTGATAATCAGAAAAAGACAGAAAAATTAAATGGGATATTTCCCTAACGAAAAACATAATTGTAGGAAATATACGATGATTGGTAAATTGTTGGTCTAGGACGTATGACACACAGGAAAAAGCAAAAGGCAGAAAATCTTTGGGGGTGCGTGGTAGGAGACCAGATAATTCGCGGGAGAGGGATCAGGGAACATGTGGTAAATACCGGGGAGAGGAAGAGAATTCGCGGAACAATTGAGAGGAGAAGAAACAAAAAATTTTGTCATCATCATTGAAGAAATCGAAAAGGTTTGAGGTCAAAAGGTTGAGGCACAAGGGAGCAAAAAAAAACAATGATTGGGTGAAAAATTTGAGGATGTTTTTTAGCAACAAGGAAAAATTAGATGGTTTCATCTAGTTTGATCAACGTTTGAAGTGGGAGGCGAGATTAGACAGTGGTAAAAGAACAGACGAAAGTTAATCCCTATAGACTTGGAAAAACATTATCGCTCGGATAAGTTGACGCGTTACAAATCAATTGAAGGAGGTTATTATATATATACCTATTAGACGGGTTGTTATATCTTCAACATATATATTTGCACACAACTTTTACTCATGTCCGACCATAAATCCGTTAAGATCGAGTCAATTTTAACTGGCAATGGCGATGGAAGTGGTGAACATTCAGCTAAGAGGACTACTCTTGGAAGTGCCAGTGAACTTTTGGCCGATTTCAGAAATCGGATGAAAGCCTCCGTTGCTATGGATAGTGTTAATCAAACACAGGCCAATGATTTAAGAATAATGCGTGGAGAATTCCAATTGCTGGCCACCACTGGAGGACTCTATGTTCGTCCCGAAGTTATCAATCAGATCAGAGAACAACTTGGAGAATTGGATCCAAAGATTTTTGAGAAGATCTCCCGAAGAAGTCGGGTAATTCATCAGGAGGAGGAAAGCTTACGACGGGTGACAAATGCACGGCTTAGACGTCTTGTGGAATTACAGAGACAGCGTGATAGTCAGCTCGAACAGTTACAAGGAAATGGTGGATTTGGCAAAGTTAAAGAGGAAGGTGGGGAACCTTCGAGGAAAAGACGTAGAAGTGGAGGTATCGGTGCAGGATCCATGGGTAACGTTCTGGGTGGATTCGGTGGACTTAGTGGTATGGGAAGTCCTTCTCTGACTGTGAAAGAACGGAGAGCTATTGCCAGACAGTATGAAAATACCTATATTTCGATCTGGAAAGACCTGTCACGTAAGGATGGACCAAAAGCCTACAGACAGTTTGTGCAATCATCTCAGGCACGTCAGATCAATGAACGGAAGACTGGCCAATTGGCTGCTAGGGAATCTCGTCGTTGGCAGGTGAAGACAATGAAATCGCTGAAGGATCAAAGTACCAAGGCCAGACGTTCCATGAGAGAGATGCAGAACTTCTGGAAGAGAAACGAACGTGAGGAAAAGATGCAGCAGGTTAGAGCCGAGCAAGAGGCTATTGCCAGGGCCAAACACGAGGAGGAGGAACGGGAGAATCGCCGGCAGGCCAGGAAATTGGACTTCTTGATCAATCAGACTGAGTTGTATTCACACTTCATTGGTAACAAGTTGAAAGGTGAAGATAAAGATGGAAAGAAACCTGCAAATGGGTCTACCGCATCTGCTTCGTCTCTTAACTTTGAGACCGATACAGATGATCGTCTTCATGAGGCTGCTGCTGCTAATGCACATTCTGCGGTGGAACAGGCCAGAGAAAGAGCTCAGCAGTTCAATGGTACAGAAATGAATTTCCAGAATCCACCATCTGCATTTGGAGCTATGAGTGTTCCTCAACCAAAAATATTGGATTGTACTTTGAAAGAATATCAGAAGAAAGGTCTCAATTGGCTTGTTTCATTATATGAACAAGGTATTAATGGTATCTTGGCCGATGAAATGGGTTTAGGTAAAACTGTCCAGTCGATTTCTGTGTTGGCATACTTGGCCGAAACATACAATATTTGGGGTCCATTTTTGGTGGTCACCCCTGCTTCGACATTACATAACTGGCAACAAGAAATCACGAAGTTCGTTCCCGATTTCAAAGTGCTGCCTTATTGGGGTAATGCCAAGGATAGACGTATCTTGAGGAAATTCTGGGATAGGAAATCGATTGTATACCATAAGGACTCGCCCTTCCATGTGATCGTTACATCCTATCAACTTGCTGTTGCTGATTCTCAGTATTTCCAGAAGATGAGGTGGCAATACATGATTCTTGATGAAGCACAAGCCATTAAATCGTCTCAGTCATCACGTTGGAGATCCCTGTTGTCATTCCAGTGCAGAAACAGACTTCTTCTTACTGGTACTCCGATCCAAAACAATATGCAGGAACTTTGGGCATTGCTCCACTTTATCATGCCTTCTCTGTTTGATTCTCATGATGAATTCAGTGAATGGTTTTCGAAAGATATCGAGTCACATGCCCAGGATCACACCAAACTTGATCAATTACAACTCCAGCGTTTACATGCAATCCTTAAACCTTTCATGCTTAGAAGAGTGAAAAAGAATGTTCAGAGTGAACTTGGTGATAAGATCGAAGTTGATGTGTACTGTCAACTTACGCGTTGCCAGAAGAGACTCTATCAAATGTTACGTTCTCAGGTTAACATTGAAGATCTTATTGAGAGTAATCATTCTATTCATGGTTCCAACCAGCTTCTTCAACAAGCGACGGGCAATTCTCGTAACCATCGAAATCGCCGCAAAAGACATCGTTCTCAGTCTCCAGATGGTCATACTTCATCTGGTTTCGACTATGACGAGTCAGAATCCGGTGATTCACTTATGAATGTTGTCATGCAATTTAGAAAAGTTTGTAACCATCCCGATTTGTTTCAACGTGCAGATACAAAGTCCGCCTTTGTATGTGGTAGTTTTGCAGAATCAGGCTCTCTTTTGCGGGAAGCTAACCAGCGTACACCATTAGAACTTTCATACTCCACTCAGAATGAAATTCAAGTGTCGGTTCCTAGACTGGTGTATGATGAATTGCTTAGTCCTGGTGAAAACAATGCATTGTCTGATCGTAGATTACTTGCTCGTACTCTGCTTAACATCTGGACAGCAGAAAACGTATTTTCGGGTGATTCTATGCGGGCTTTGAGATTGCTAGATGAACTCTCTGCAGATCAAATCTGTACATTGGTGCGTCAAAATTTCATTCAACGTGCCATTTCTCTTCGTAGTTATCGTGGATGGCTTCCAGGGGAACAGAAAAGACGGATTAAGGAAATGTATGGTAAATCCAAATTTTCTTTGGATATATTTGATCATAACAATCCATTCCTACGTAAAGTTTCCACTGTTAGGAAAAATTGTTATCAGAAGATGTATCTGGCGGATACAAAGCCATGTTATTTTGATTCATGTAGGGCACCACCTGTTGAATTAAACTGTCACAGTCAAAGGTTCACGCAATGGCAAAAGGATCGACTCTTTGACTCAGATATGATCCAAGGATTGATGCCGTTGAATTTGGATACTCAGTGGGACTTGTACAGCCACAAAGTGCCAATTGAAGAGTGGCCCAAGGCAGAAATGCTTCCTGAGCTCATGTCCAATAGAGCATCCCATTCAACCATCAGACTTCCATCCATGGAGAGATTTATTTTGGATTCTGGAAAGTTAAAGAAGTTGGACCAAATGCTTCCAGTATTGAAGAAGAATGGACATAAATGTTTGATGTATTTCCAGATGACCAAAATGATGGATCTTATGGAAGAGTATCTCACTTACAGACAGTACAGGTATATTCGTTTAGATGGATCTTCTCGATTGGGCGATAGACGTGATTTGGTGGATGATTGGCAAACCAATCCTGATCTTTTCATCTTCCTCTTATCTACTAGAGCAGGTGGATTGGGTATCAATTTGACTGCCGCTGATACGGTCATCTTTTATGATTCTGATTGGAATCCTACAATTGACTCGCAAGCTATGGATAGGGCCCATCGTCTAGGACAAACCAGGCAGGTCACTGTTTACCGATTACTTGTTAAAGGTACGATCGAAGAAAGAATGCGTGATAGAGCTAAACAGAAGGAACAAGTGCAGAAGGTGGTCATGGGAGGAAGTAAAATGGATCATGAGGAGGGTAAGAAGAAAAGGAAGATTGAAGAGATCAGTAATGCTGAGGATTCAGACAAACCTTCCGGTATTACAAACATTGATGGTAAAGGAAAGAAGCCTAAGAATAAGAAGGAAATGGCAATGTGGTTATTACAAGAGAATGATGATAGTGATAAATAAAAGTTTGATATAGAATATAATGACTTGGTTATAAAATATAGTAAGTCTTGATGATTGGAATACCATGGAATAAAAAAAAAGAGAGAAAAGACGGAGAAGCGGACATTTGATCAGATGAATTGAATTATGTACCAAAGTGGTTTACGTATACTTTTCGCATGGATGATGATGATGGCTTGAGGTATGAGATTTTTTGATAATAGGAAACAACACCTTTGGCTTTAATGGATGGTGCGCCGTCGGTTAGGAAACAATAGAAAGAGCTTAGAAATAGGCAAAGTTGGAACTGATAAAAGATTAGCTCGGATTAGGAATTTACAGAATAGGTGAAAAACAGTGGAGAACATAGATTTGGAAAGAAATAATTTTTATTTTATTTTTCGTTGGTTCGTGTTGGCTTTTACCAGGTGTCCAGAAACAGAAAAGTATCTAAGAGGAGAAGATTAGCACATCCATTCTTTGAAGTATTCAAATAGGTTGAAAGTAACAACTAACTTCAAAATCCAGCAATTTGAAATTATACAAACATAGTTTTATAACTTGTCATTAGATTTCCAAGCTCAGAAACCTGGATAGTATACGAATCGGATCCAGTTCGATCCAAAACCGATACGTTACGAATTTAATTAGTGGGGGGAAAGAGTTCAGCTATCAAATTTACACTTAAACTGTCAACAAGAATCAATAATCATTATTAATACATCACAGCCATGCCAGACTATACAGAAAAGCAGAAGAAAGAAGTGGAGAGAATTTTAGAGATCGATAGTACGGATTACTATACGATTCTGAGTGTTAGTAAAGGTTCAGACACAACAGAAATCAAGAGATCATATCGGAAACTGGCGATGAAGCTTCATCCAGACAAAAATAAACATCCACAAGCTGCGGAGGCATTCAAAAAGATTGCCAAAGCATTTGAGGTTCTTGGAGATGACAACAAACGAAAGATATACGATCAGACAGGTAGTGATCCAGATTCTCATGGAATGCCTACGTCCAGTAATGGTGCACAAGGACCTGGAAATGGATTTTCCTCGTTCGGAGGTGATGGATCTCGTTTCTTCTATACAAATGGTACACCATTTGGCTCTGCAGGTGGTGGAATGTTCGACGATGATCTATTTGACATGCTATTTGGAGGTGCCAACGGATTTGGATTTGATATGAATGGTTTCAGTAGAGGACCTGGCAACACATTCTTCTATAGAGCAAATGGACCTGGATTAAGACGCAGAAATAGAAACGGAAACCAAGGAGGACCAGGTCAAAGATCTAATAGTGGCTTCAGACATAGGCATACTACAGAAGGTGGACATGGAGCCAGAGAAGAGGACCGTCCACATTGGTTGAGCGTTCTCTATCAATATCTACCTCTTTTGATTGTCCTGGTGCCAATGCTTCTTAATTTCGTGGTGGATGCATTTACTGATGGTGCCTCAAGTCTTTTTGATCGGACACCAAATTTCTCATTCGAAACTTCCCCATCATTCCCAGTAGAAAAGACCACTCCTAATCTTGGTATAAAGTATTATATCAGTAAGGATTCTCTTCAAGACCTAAGACAGAAGCATGATGGTGGTAGATTAATGAGAAGATTAGGAACTAGAGCAGAAGATACCTATGTGCACAGTTTAAGAGATAAATGCCAAAGAGAACAGAATCTTAAGGAGAGAATGATTGAGGACAGTTATGGAATATTCTTTGTTGATAACGCTAAATTAAAGAAAGCTCAACAGTTCCCAACACAACATTGCGATAGGCTTCGGGACTTAAACTTACTTTGATTAAAAATCTTTTCTACCTTACTATTCCAGTACTTAACAACACCATCATCGCCTCTTCTCATTTCCTATTTAATAATAATATATAAATAATGTAAAGATAGACTGACCGATCGACTTATGTATATAAATATCTAATTACCATGGAAAGACTGAAGATCAATTTACTTTGGGATAATGGGAACACATGACAAGAATGATCGTCATTTGTTGAATCAAACCGGAAAAAAAATGTTAAACATTAGTAAGTTCCCGGGATAAATCTAGTTAGGTAGATACATCTGTCCAATGATAATTAAACCAGATGCATATGGAAATAAATCCAAGCCATTATATCATTAAGTAATAAATCTACTACTCCGTTAAAGGAGAGGAAGGGTGGGCTAATATCCTCAAATAATGATAGGAAATTTTCAATACCAATAAATTGATCGTTACAGTATGTTGTATTAACGGTGATCAGATTAATTAAAAGATTGGCGATACACTTATTTCCAAAGAGGCTTTAGCATTACACTTATGATCACTACCATCTTAGTCTTCCTGGTTGTGGTACCGAATAAACTCTTTATTTAGTGTAGTACAGTTGCTTTGAAGTATCAAAAAGTTGGTAAACTATTTCATTTAATATCCAAACAATGTTTGATAATTAAAATATTCTCTCAATTGTTTTTCATTTCAATTTCCATTATTAGAACGTATATTCCGGGTCTCTTTATTGTGCATTTCGAACATAGTCTCGTTCATTTGATATTGATACGTTCTGATAAATGTTTGAAATCTTTGCTTGGGTGAACCAATCGTTTGAATATCATAGATCTTATACAGCATCAGACAAATACATGTATACCTTAAAATGAATTTACGAGTAAATGGTTGATTACTCCATTTTGAAATAACCTTTTCCGCCGCTCGAGACTGACGATGTGGTGAATTGTTTGTATTCTTTGAAACAGTCAACACTACAATGGAGAGATACCTGGAAACTACATTCTATATGTATTATTGTTGTTTCTTTTTATGGGGATATTAACTCCTTTCTGGCCTCTTCGCGAGTGGTTTAAGTGGGTAAACATCTTTTCTTAAATTAGAGTTAAATTGAAATAGCTTGTTGTGGGTTAATATGACGAACCAATAAGCAGTACGTAACGATGGTTAACAACTGGTGACATAACAGTTAAGAGGTGCTAATGAATAACAAAACAAAGCTGTAGGAGAAAAAAAAGAAATAGGCACCGTGAAAAAACCAACCAAGAGAATGTAGCAACTGGGGTTGGACGGAACCATAAGAGTCCAAAATGAAGGATAGCTTTGTGAAACGATTGTTTTCAGCCAGTCTACCGACTTGTGGTTTCAGGTCATTCACATATATATATACATAATATTTCGAGTTAATTTCTTATACTCTGAGATGTACAAGGCAGAGTGTGGTAATCCGAGGGATGAATTTGAAATCTGTGATAAAGTAATCCTTTGAAGAAAAATGACCTGACAGATTTAAAAGATCGAGAGAAGACCAATTTGCAATATATAACTCAGAACGACGTTTAATGTTAGACTAGAATCATTTCAATACTAAACGATAAATATGATTATAACTACTCTATGATTATAAAGACATTTAATTGAACTGATGACCTCATTATAGTATCTCTAGGCCTTACACACACACATTCAGGCTGTGCAGATGGGAGGGGGAAAATACCAGGCGTTTCTTTTTATGAATTTTTCGAAAATTTGCCTTTGTGTTCTTACAGCCGTTGTTCCGTTTCAGGCAATCATAGAAAGGAATCTACACTATGAAGTTTCGGGGTTCGGGCTGATCAGAGCATATGTACAGCCATGGCGTGGGTCAGGAAGCGATCTCGTTATGGGGTGCATTGTCCCAGGATATAATGGAGACAAGTGCAAAGCCTAAAAGGATATTGCTTTATCTAATTATATTTCCGAACTTATGCGTGATATTCACACTATTATTATCAGCTCTTTTAACTACTGTCATCTACTGGAAAGACAACACATGGCTAACTAATCCAGATAGACTGGCCGGCTGTAATAGGCATTCATCCTGTAATAGGCATCCTAATTTTTTTTTTGTTTACACTCCCATAGGACTTTTTTTTAAATTTCTCAAATTTCGGATGACGGAGAATTTTCGAAAAAATTTGAAGGTCTCGTAGGTTTTCAAAATGCGTCTTAGTTTATTGTTCGTAAACCATTAACTTTTAGCCGGACGTCAGGTATCGGCAAAAACGGGTGTGTTTTGGTCCCAGAATCTACAGAATATCTATTGGTTTGTTTGTTAGAGCATCCCAATTGAAACTTATTGTTTACCACTATCAGATAAGACCCCATTGCATCTACTGATAACGTTTATTGGTGATTACGTGGAATTGTTCCATTGTACATAGGTCCATTAATTAGGCTATTTCACCGAGATTTCCCTTGACAGGATCAGGGATTTTTATCAGCTCATTATCTAGGTTTATTCTTATCAATAAGATCGATATCAAAACCTCTGATACATTAATTAGTGCCAGAATATCCAAACCGCCTTCCACTATATCCAATTAAAGGCCGATTGTTGATATTCGCATAATTTTTCGCATAATATTTTCCCTCTGTACACCTACATAATTTTTTTCTGTCTATACAGGCACTAATCGGCTATACAAATAAGGTTATCATTTTATCCTTTTGCTTCCAATGGAAATTGCTTCGCAACAAGGTCAACAGGGTCAAAGAAGCAATGCTGGTCAACAGACCACCAATGGACAACAGTCCAACCCACAACCTGGGCAGCAGGGAGCGAGACGCGTCCTTACACCAGCACAGATTCAGGGGATCTGTAAAAGACTTCAACAACTTAAAGTTCAACATGGTACTGGTGTAAATCACATTCCTGAATATATTC
Organism: Brettanomyces custersianus; assembly: GCA_012295335.1. Lineage (NCBI taxonomy): Eukaryota > Fungi > Ascomycota > Pichiomycetes > Pichiales > Pichiaceae > Brettanomyces > Brettanomyces custersianus. Next base: position 935,443 of record JAAVTW010000004.1, on the reverse strand, counting down.
AATTGGCTACTGTTCTATCACAGGATCCAGGATTTCAGAGACAGCTGCGTGCTCATCTGGTACAACAGAGACAGCAGCAACAGCAGCAGCAGCAGCAGCAACAACAACAGCAACAACAACAGTTGAATAATAATAACAGTATTGGAAATAATTCCAATTCCTGGCAGGGTATACAAAATAATCAGCAGCAGAATATGGCATCTAGTCCACAGATGCTTGGTTCTCAGGGGGTCCAAGTGACTCCCAATGGAGGAAATATGGGTACGGGGAAGTTTCAATTTGTTGCAGAAAGGTCCTCTGCGGCTTCACCTGGTTCTAATAATCTTTCGAGATCACCAAGTGTAGCTAGCGGTCCAAATAGAGGACAACAATCCTCTATATTTTCGCCTAGACAGTCACAAATTTTGAAGTTTCAGATTGCAGCTTTCAAAAGATTCATTCAGAATCAGCCACTGCCGAATGAGGTGACAAATGTGATCAATTTCTCATACCAGCAGCTTCAGAAACAGCAGATTATCGCTCATCAGCGGCTGCAACAGGCTCAGCAGGCTCAGCAAGTTCAAATGCAGGCACATCAGGAACAAGTACAGCAACAGCAGCAACAGAGAATCCAGGTTGCTAGAAAGCAGACAACCACCAGAAATAAGAGAAAAAGCACTAGTACTAAGAAGAAGAAGCCAAAGATTACTGCCAAGGCCAAAAAGGCAATGGCTGCGAAGATGCAGCAGGTGCAAGCCCAGGCGGCAGCTGCAACAGCTGTACGGGCTAAAAAAGTCACCGGTACTTCTCAGGCTGCAAGCCCTGCTACAAACGTGGGATCACCTGCTCCATCAACACCTCAGGGAATGATAGGCCTTCCTCCACATCCTCCTGTTCCATTAAAAATGCTCACTCAGCATTTCTCTGGAATTCATAATATCATCTCAACTCAAAATCCACAGGAATATGTTGATAGTTACACAGTTCCTGAAGTGGTTACAGATGCTCCTTTTGCATTTTTCAGTTCTTCTAAATCAGATATTATTACTCCTTCACTGTTACCTGAGGCTCTTGATATCAAAGGTGCCAAAAATGTTGGTTCACTGCTTGAAGCAGTGACTTTTGATCAGGCAGTGGAAGATGCTCGCATAAATACAGAAAGGGCTGGTAGAGAGGGCGACAATGAGAAAGCTCAGAGCGCTCAGCTGGAATATGAGATGTTGAAGCTTGTACCTGAGCAACGTGCTCTGCGTGGATATGTACTTTCATGCATATTCCATCAGAACATGCTTCTTACAAATCATTTACCGAACTTCTCTGCAAAAATGAGGGCAGTGAACATGATGGATGCGTCGGTGGTGGTTGCACTGGACGAGGAACAACGTAAAATGGCTGTTGAATCACAGCGTAGCCGTGTTGTGGAGCATCAGAACAACTTGCTTAGTGCTTCTGAAGGTTATAAATCCATTCTTTCCCGCAGAAGACAGAGATACAAGAAATTAGGAAGACAAATCGGTGTGATGCATGTTCAAACAGAGAAGGAAGAACAACGTCGGATTGAAAGAAATGCTAAGAAGCGTTTACAAGCTTTGAAAGCTAACGATGAGGAGGCATACGTGAAATTGCTCGATCAAACCAAGGATACCCGTATTACACATATCTTGAAGCAAACTAACGGATTTTTGCACAGCTTAACACAGGCTGTTAAGACCCAACAAAGAGATACCGAGGATAGAATGGTGCAGAATGGACATGTGGAAGAGGCTACTGCAGAGAAACAGATCAAAGATGCAGAGGCTGGAGAGGATAACATCGATTACTATCAGGTGGCTCATAGAATTAAGGAGAAGGTTACTGAACAGCCAAAGATGCTTGTTGGCGGTACCCTTAAGGATTATCAAGTGCAAGGATTGGAATGGATGGTGTCTCTTTTCAACAACCATTTAAATGGTATCTTAGCTGATGAAATGGGTTTGGGTAAAACTATTCAGACTATTGCGTTGCTTTCATACATATACGAGCAGAAGAACATCAAAGGTCCATTTCTGATTATTGTGCCTCTTTCCACTTTATCTAACTGGAACTTGGAATTTGAAAAATGGTGTCCACAGTTGAAAAAGATCAGCTATAAAGGACCACCTTCTTACCGTAGAACATTGGCTAAACAGGTTAGAGATGGTAACTTTAATGTATTGATTACCACTTATGAGTACGTTATCAAGGATAAGAATGTGCTATCTAAGGTTAAGTGGGTGCACATGATTATCGATGAGGGTCACAGAATGAAGAATACCAAGTCTAAACTTTCGTATACGCTTACCCAATATTATCATTCTGATTACCGGCTTATTTTAACTGGTACTCCTTTGCAGAACAATTTACCGGAACTCTGGGCTTTGCTTAATTTCGTCTTACCAAAGATTTTCAATTCTGTCAAGTCTTTTGATGAATGGTTTAATTCTCCATTTGCTAATGCTGGTTCGCAGGATAAAATCGCTCTCTCAGAGGAGGAGACATTGTTGGTGATTAGAAGATTGCATAAGGTTCTCAGACCTTTCATATTGAGGCGTTTGAAGAAAGATGTTGAGAAGGACCTTCCTGATAAGGTTGAAAAGGTTATCAAATGCAAAAAATCTGGTTTACAAAACCGGATGTATCATCAGATGTTGAAGTACAATAAACTTTATGTTGGTGATGTTAATAGCAAGAAGCCGGTGGGTATCAAGGGCATGAACAACAAGCTCATGCAGCTTCGTAAGATTTGCAATCATCCATTTGTTTTTCCGGCCATTGAGGATATGGTGAATCCTCTGGGTGAGACCAACGATCTTATTTGGAGAGTTTCAGGAAAGTTCGAACTTCTGGACCGTATTCTACCTAAATTTAGAGCATCTGGGCACAGAGTACTCATTTTCTTCCAGATGACACAGATTATGGATATCATGGAAGATTTTATGAGATATAAAGGTATGCTGTATCTGAGATTGGATGGTGATACTAAAGCGGATGATCGTATGAATTTACTTCAAACTTTCAATGCACCGGACTCTCCATACTATTTTTTCCTTCTTTCTACCAGAGCCGGTGGTCTAGGTCTTAACTTGCAATCTGCAGATACTGTTATTATCTTTGATACCGATTGGAATCCTCACCAGGATCTTCAAGCCCAGGACAGAGCTCACAGAATTGGTCAGAAACATGAGGTGAGAATTTTAAGATTAATCACTAGTGATTCCATTGAAGAATATATCTTAGAGAGAGCTCAAGAAAAATTAGATATTGATGGCAAAGTTATTCAAGCAGGTAAATTTGATCAGAAATCAACTTCGGAGGAGCAGGAGGCTATTCTTAGAAATCTTCTTGAAAATGAAGAGAATCAGAAAGAAGAAGGCGATGATATCAGCGCTCATGAGTTGAACCAGGTTCTGGCCAGAAATGACAAAGAAATGGAACTCTTTACGAAGATGGATGAGGATCAGGATAAAACCTGGAAGGGTAAATCAAGACTTTACACCGAGAAGGAACTACCTGAAGTGTACAATAAAGAGCCAGAGCCAGTGAATCATCTGGAGGAGGTCTTGAACTACGGTAGAACAAGTAGACATCATAAGGTTTGCCATTATGATGAAACGATGACCGAGGAACAATGGCTGCATTCAATTGATGGCTATTATACTGATGATGATGATTCTTCTAAAGGAAAGAAGAAGAGGAAGGGGAAGAAGCGTGGCAGAAAACCTAAAAATCAGAAGGCTGAATCATCCGCTAGTCCATCCTCTACTACTGAGGATGGCGGTGATGTCAAGAGACGTAAAACTGGCAGGGGACGCAGAGGAAGGCCAAGCAGATCTTCTACTGCTGAACCTAAACCAGAGAATGAGATGGCATCCTCAGGTAGCTTAATAACTGCACATAGAGGTAAAAGACGCGGCCATCATATGTCTCTTCCTGTCTGCAGAGAACCAGGATCTCATCCACCAGACATAAATTTGGAACAGAAATATGAAATTCAGAAACAGATCAAGGATATTTATGATCACTTGATCAATTACCAGACTGAGGATGGAAGGAAGTTGTCAACCATTTTCATGGTCAAACCAGCAAGAAAAATATATCCGGATTATTATGTGATCATCAAGCATCCGATTGCATTTGATGGTATTAACAGAAGAGTTCGGGCAGAGATATATTGGACTTTGGAGGAGTTTATCTATGATGTTCACACAATGTTCAAGAATGCTCGTATTTATAATCAGGAAGGCTCTGTGATTTTCAACGATTCCAAGTTTTTAGAGGATGAGGCACTGAAAATGTATCAGAAGATCTCCGGAAAGACTATCGACTTTGAGCCTTTTGATAGTAAGTATGGATTGACTCGTGAACAATTCATCAAGGCTACTAAAGGCATACAAGAGGCTGCTAGTAGGGGTGCCACACCAGAAGCAGATGTGAATGGATTTCAGAATCAGGTGAAAACAGAAGGTATGTGAATTTAAGGTCTGATATATATAGATTATATTTTGATTGTCTTAGGTTGACTTTTCTACTGCTTACAGAAAATAACAAAATAATTGCATATTAATGATGTAGCAACGTAATAGATGTTCCTTTACTGGAGGTTACATATTATGGTAAATGGAAAGATTTTATATTGAGAAGCTGTCCAGCAAAGAATATTAAGGGATTTGGATATGAAAATGCTATCCGGTTAATTCATTGTATTATTTTAGTATTATATATGGGCCTCCACGTTCTCATAAATCTTCTGCCTTATATAATTGCATCTTCTTTGGACACTGGCAGGAATATCCGATTTATCAAAAAAAGCATTGTCATATAAAATCGTGTTTTCGTCATCATCTCGAAATCCCTTTTTTAGCTCTTGATGTCGAATTGGATCTTTTATATGTAAATGCCTTGGGTTACTTAGCCCTGCCAAATTACATTTTTTGCCATATGAAGAGTATACTTTAGATATATATCCTAGCGGTACCGTCAACACCAACTGCCCAATTTGCAAACCTGCATTGAAGCATCCCAACGTTGGATTCTTATGTTCAATTACAACTGTCATAGTTAATCCCACATTTACTATCACAAGCACTAGAATAAAAATGTAAGATATGAGAACAACACATTTAATGACTTTACTGTAATGGAGTTGCAAAACAATCCTTGCACTAATAAAAACCAGGACTGAAAAGAAGATCGTCACTTGAATAGAATCAATGATAGATTGAAACTTTAATGTTACGTGTAAATCGTAACTTTTGGGATCCGGACCAGATTGGCTGATCTCAAGCAGAGGTATGACATAAGATTTTATAAAATCCTCATAAAATACTTTGGAGGGAGGATAGGTCAAATACTGGGATGAAAGGCTGTAACAATCCAAGGGATTCTTCCTTTTGAAGATTTTTTCAATCTGGAAGATAGTACTTATTTGTGAGATATTTGAATCGGCCTGCTTCATGCTATACCAAAGATGAATTGAATATCGAGTAATGAAAAAGGTAGGATATAGTAATGGTTCATCAGGAATGGAATAAAGGTTTATGTAATCTTTAATGTTATAGTGTACCGAGTTAGAATCATCTGAGACCTTGTGGGTTGGATAATCCCTTAATAATTCAACAGCATCAATTGGCGGTAATTGAATTTGAAAAAGACTTTGCTGGAAGATATTTAAATAGGTATATCCTGTAAAGATGAGAGCCATTAACAACCAAGAACATGGCTTTGAACTGCTTTGAAAGTGAATCTTCCCAAAGAAGCAGTTTGTAAGTCTCCCGAAGCTTTTATACATGACGATATATAAATGGGAATGCTTATTAAAAGGCTAGCTAGCTAGGAACAGATCCGGCGCTAAATTTTACAGCATAACAAAAATTCAAGTTTAAGAAAGAACAAGAGTAATTGATATGTAACAAATTGAGATCAGCCAATAATTAGAAGACGAGTTGATCAGTGAATATAATAGGTTGATACACTTGTCATAAAGATGTCGGGTGGCTTCTAAGATAAACGACAGTGAATGCAAACAGGAAGTCGATAGAACATAATATTATAATAATTTGATATTAACAAATCTACAAATGGAAAAGAGCTTTTGTGATAATGTTATGACAATTGCAACAGGTTTTCGGTAATTTCAGAGAATTTTAACTAGTAAGTCCCTTCTAATATATTGACTAATGTAGAGGCTGAGTGATTAAATTCGGAAGAAAAAAAAAATATTTGATTTAACGGCTGAAGATAAATGAATAAGCACTAACAACAGGTGTAAGTTGCCAGTGTCCATAATCATTTAAACTACTCAATTGGCTGAGGTTATTACCTAAAATTTGACTGGATTGGAAGAGATATAATTTTACACGCAATTATGGTCACCAGAAAAGTCTTTTGTCACCAACTAAGTGAAGATTTGAAGTTGGATGTCATATATGAGAACTATCCGGTGATAGCGGGGACAGACGAACTATCAATTCTATTGAAACTCAGGTTTACTGGAGACATAACAAAATATAAACTGCACGAGGATACAGCAAAGGTAGCAGCCGGTTCTGCGAACTCTTCTGTGTCAATTGCGGCCCCTACGAAACCAAGTGCTGCTTCTGGTGAAAGTTGGGGTCAGAGAATATCTACACAGCTAAGCAACGCCACACGATCAATGTTCCTTCAGAAATTTAGTTCAATTGAAGAAAACGAAGGAGAAAAAGATAAACTTGACGATAAGGACATTACAATGTATCTAGGATATGCACAGATATTAGGATTTTATACGGTCAATGACAAGATTGTTGATTTTTCGGTCTTCAAGGATTTTCAGAAGAAATCATTGATTGGCGACAAATTTGCTGGAATAGATACATTAGATGCTGGAGGAGACTACATTAAAAATGGAACGATATCTCAATTGAAACATGTATCATCCAATCATTTGCCTGTCACAGCGACCGATTACACGGACGATAACATTCATGTTATCCCATTCTATAGTACCAATCAGAATGTTTTATTCGGCGAATTAACTTTTGAGCGTTCACAATGGAGAGCTTTATTGGCAAGAGGAGAGAATTCAATTGATCTCACCACCAAATGCTTTTATCTAAACATGAAATTACCTAAAGATCTCCCGCCAAATTTCCAATCCGAGGCGACAAACATTGAATATAAGTTGGTTATTGGTTATCAACTATTAGAAAACGGTAAATTTATTCATAAAACCGTCCTTATACCACTCCATATTCAACCCTCTATAGACAAATTCGGACGTCAACCGATGTTCCATTTAGAAAACATTCGACTAGCTGAAAAACCAGACAAATTCATTGCTGTTGATGTTAATAAGAAGATGGGAATGACTCCTACAATTAAAATAACTACATCCAAGGATGAAGATAATAATGCAGGATCCAACAATACGCAAATTAGACCTAGAAGACCTAGTTTTTTGGCTGTTCGGCAAACCCTTACCAAATCATTCAAACCTTTCCAAACATTGGAACCTAAATTCGCAACCGGTATGAAACTAGGTGTTCCGAAAATAAGACACCGTCGGTCCAAAAGTGCACAAATAAGCTTTGAAAAGATGCATAGGGAAACAAGTACCGAGTCAGGTTCAAACTCCACAGTTAACAAAACTGGTAGACCATGGTCTGACAGTTTCTTTCAGATGGTGCAAATGCTAGACAAATGTGATGTCTCTGATGTTAGCAAAATCCAGGAAAAATTTGAAAAAACCGTCTTAAGAAAGGGAATACTGGAAGAACCCTATCCTAAAGATAACGTCACACAAATTATCAACGATTATAAGAGCGTCCAAAAACAACACTATGATCCAACTGAAGATGAAAGTAGTCTGATAGATTATATTCCGATGGTTCCTGAATCAGCACAGACGAAATATTTAATTCGTGAAAACCATTTGGATATTGCCACGTTAGATTTAGACAGATCAATTTTCCGAGTTGGTGATTTGATTAACTTAACACTCTCATTTGATGACTCAGATATTGTCACCAAGGGTGTCGAAGTACAACTTATTAGATCACAGATTTTTTATCGGGAGGAATACTTGCAAAAGGGTAGTTATGATGAAGTCTATCATGAAATCAAAAATGATCGTAATTTAGAAACGGTAGTATTTGAGAAGCTTATATCAACATTTGATGCACAGAATACTGGTATCGATATACTTATTCCGAAAGAAACCGAACCGCAATTCAAAACAAATTTCTTTGATGTGAAGTACTATATTCAACTCCGATTCATTCTTCTTGATCAATATCAAGCGTTTAAACTAAGGAAAGAATTTGAACAGAAGATGAAAGAGTCACTTCAAGAAGGTTCATCTAATTCTACGAAGAATACCGAAGATACAGGAGAAGAAGCCGAGAATAACAATTCAGAAGTTGATAATAAGGATTCAGTTGGAGATTTTGATTTTTCATCAAAATTACAACGTAAAATATTTGATATGCAACCGATATTCATTGATAAAGGTGGATCGATGTTATTTAAGGGTAAGGAAGATTTTGAAAGTGGATATGAGTTTACTGTTCGCATTCCAATTGTGGTATTCCCAAGTTATGAAAAAGACTTTGGTCATATTGCACACATATAATAGACAAAAAACAACTGTATAATAGGAATATGTTTGAAAATTAATGGATGTAGTCTCATTGAGGACATATAGACTTATTCGTATACCATCGTATTATATTCATTATGGAGAGATTGTTCTTCTATTGATTCAATTTTCGAGAGGAAATTTCCCAGTAAATATGCTAAGCCAGGTTTATTTAATATTAAGGGTTGGACTACTCTAAGTAGAAATAGAGAAATAGAGGGGAAATTTTTTCACTCGAAAAAAACAAAAAAAGAACAGAAAAAAAAAGTTGGGAGTACACGATAAAAGGTGGGTGACCCGCACCAAAAAAATGTCAAGATATTTGCAGGGCAGTTATAGAGGAGAGAGTGCCAATTAACGATAAGAAGTGGATAAATAGACCTGAAAATAGGTTGAAATTTCAAATCGACCATACATCCGAACCTCGGCAACCATATGCAACTAGTTTTTTACAGATTAGGCAATTTTTAATTTTTCAGGTATAAGTGGACAGAACGCGTTATAGAGACTGGGAGTTATAGAGTACGCGTTTAAAAGAGATGCATATTTCAAACAGTTATAATCGACATTCAAATAGCCCTGCGAGAGTTTTATCGGGGAAGGAAAAAGCAGAGGTTTTAGATCGGAAAGTTTCCGATTTAAGAAGACGATCCAGATTAAGGAAACTACATTCATTTGAAGAATCCCGAGCTCGAGATTCTCAAAATCGATTGAATAAGATCTACGCTCGTTTCCAACGAACCGATAAGGAGAGAACTCACAAAAATTCCATAAGACGAGCTAAATCATCTGTTTTACCAATAAATCACGATCCAATAGTCGAGAAGCCTGAATTGGCTAGGAAATCCTTGTCGCAGACCGAAGTTCCAATATCTATAGATCTTACTGGCGAGGAAGATAGTACTGAATCTTCTACAATTGATCTTACATTGAGCGAAAGTCCGAAAAAAGATATGCCAAAGAATGCCAAACATAACACCACTACAATGACGAAAACACAACCAGATAATGTCAGTCAGTCATCATCGACAGGTTCCATTTCAACCCTGACTCAAGAAGAGAATCAAAATATACGTCAAGTACCATCTTCAGCAGATGGTGATAGAAAAAAGAAGCAGATACTTTTAGATGCAGATGACGTGATTGTATCCACAAGTTCTTCCAGTATCAATGCATCAGGTTCTCAGACGATAAGTGGTGATAAAATATTGGCCACATCTTCACAGAAGAAGGAAGTGAATAAACCTCGAGATATTGTGGTGCTGGATGGAGAAGACTCTGCAAAGCATTCGAAGAAGACCTCAAAATCACATTCTATGCATCTTCGCCTTCATTCCAAGTCCAAGCATCGCTCAAAAATCGGCACTCCTTCACCGAGACTCAAATTGCGGTTAAGTGCTGTAGCGAGTGCGTCACCACTTATACCAACGGGTAAAAGACCCGAAGGATTTACAGGCTCGCCAGTGACAAAGAAGAGTAAGAGTAAGAGGAAAAGGAAGAGAAAAGCATCTAGAACTAGAACCGTCAGCAAAAAGGCCAAAAAAATGACAACCACAATCGATGCTCCGGAACCAACCAATTCTAAGCCTCTCTTCAACTCCACACCAAAGAAAAGCTCTCAGCAATTGAACTCATCTAAGTCTAACCCATTTACTACCCCTTCTCCAATAAAATTGGTGGATTCTTCTTCCGATCATGCTCATTCATCACCCGGGAATTCATCACCTGGGGATTCTTCTCAGGAAGAATTCTTTGATTTACCAAGCTCTCCTAGCAGTGCGGATGACTGGCCACAAGAGACTACCACTCCTAACTCATCAACTAAACGGGTAGCGTTTTCAAGCGATCTTGAAAGTTCGCCTGCTCCTTCATCTCCAGTTAAGGAGCCAAGACAACCAAGATCTATTCTGAAGAACAGTGGCCAACCAAGTCCCATTCGTCACGGTACACCTCTTGAATTTATAAGACGTGATTTAACTAAGGACAGTTCATGGCCCGATGGTCATGTCATTCAATTGTCAGTTGGATCTAATGGAATTGATCATCTTGTCAAAGGATGCGTAGGAGCCTTAGAAAATTCTGAATTTACTAAACGATACGAAGTGTTTGCATCACTCAATGAGATTGTAAGAGTTAATGGAAGGCAGCAAGCACGTTCCTACTTTAATCAACAACAACTTCATGTCGTGGCACGGGCTGCCGACGCTGCGCTTGTTGTTTCGAGTCGGGAATTACGTCGTGGTAGTGATCCATTCAGGGTTCGTACAGCTATTCAAGCACTGAAACTTTTGGCCTTTGTGCTTGGATGTCATAGAGCTCGTGGCGCCAATACGATCATGACAAGAGCAGCTGACATGTTGCGTAGTGCAAACTTATCTAAGGGTTTAGCTGTGGCCACTTTATTGCTTTTTAAAGATAATCAAAATGTAATAAGTTCGTCTACTGTGGAGACAATACTAGCATCCATTTTACAAATGAAGCGGTTTGCTAGCCCTACTGTCACTACAGAAAAGCTTGCCGTGGTGAGAAGACTTATCGCCACTCATCCTGCGGTAATGGCAAAACTCAGTTACCAATGGCTCAGCTGGGTTCTTTGTCGCGTACTTGATACGGAGGCCGCAGGCTATGAGCGTGTGGTAAACACCTGCATTTATGTTCTCTACGATTTTGCTCGATGCGATGAATCCAAAGATGCAGTAGAAAGGATTCTTAATGAACCAGTCGGTAAGAGAAGTAACAACTCTAGGAAACATAGAAGCGGTAAATCTAGGAGAAACCATGATAAGGGATCACAGAGCCAAACGGATGGAGACGAATACGCTACAGAAGCAGATGCGGTTGACTTACCAGATGGTAGCTTATTAGATAAAGATCACATGGAGGATTTACATGCGGGTTCCCGAAGGTCGCAAGAATCCCAATCTTCTTTGAGCTCAGGAGATACAGCTATAGCAGACTCGCTTTCACCGGCTGTTGCTGCATCTCTTACATCATCAAACTCCGGCGTCAATTCAGCTACGGGCCCAACCGTGGCCGATGCATTGACTCTTACTTTAGTTTATCTGATTAATCGTGGGTGGTCCGCACAGGCACTTGATGTATGGACATACCTTACATTCATGCTTGGTCTGCGTTGTGCCGGCCATCTTGATTTTGATGATTGGCCGGGTCTTGGACATTGGTTTAAAGTGATTGATGAGGCGCTTTCAAGTCATGCTCCTTCTGTTCAATCTGCAGCTCTCAATTCATGGAGAGCTATCATATTTAACTACCAGAGCTCACCAAGCTTTTCTAAACATATGTCGAAAGATTGCTTCGATCGCAAACGGTGTGTGTTTTTATATCCTTTTTCCAGGTTCCCTCAAAATAGGAAATCTAGCCCGACAGTTATTGCAGGCTACGTAATGTTGTATCATCGTCTAGTTCGTTTCCTTCGCGGACTATGCATTTCTCCCGGACCAATGAAATACGTGAATTCAGAATGGGTGCTAGAAGCAATATTCTCCCCTTTTTATACCCTATTTCTTAAACGAGATGATTTCCTTGCTACTGGTGTCAGATTATTACTGGCTATCTTACAGTTTAAACTTCGACCAACAGTGAAATCCGTTGATTCGGCTTTGGATTGTTTCACAAAAACTTCCCCTGATGGATGGACGCTTTCTTGTTTACCAAAACAGCTTCTATCAGAACACTATACTGCGTTTTATGATCTTGTCAGTTTCTTGCTTTTCAACGAACATCTTGAAATCCGGTTTAAAGTAATGGTGTTTGATGATCTCATAGTGGCACTGCAGGAATGTACCACCAATGGGGCCTTTCCATCTGAAGCAGCAAATGGGTTTTTGAAACTAACAGATACATACCTACGTCAGTTGATGCTTGCTACTTCCGCAGAAAAGTCTCATCGACCACAGATTCCCTACCTTGTTGGACTTATTTCCAGATCTAGGCGAATCTTTGGAATGGGTACTTTAACTGGAACTTTACCGGAGAATAATATAGTATCGCTTGTGGGGGCATTCGTCTACCATTGGTATCATTCAGAAGGTGTTAAGTACTTTTTGCATCAGCTGTTCGGAACTATACCAAACAAATTTTCTAGTATAATCATGGGATTTGCAATTCTTCATGATTCCACCATTGATAAAACCTTATTAGAATTCATTTCACAATCTTCTTTCCCCATGAAGATATTCTTTTCAGAATCCGATGGTTGGAAACAAGTATTTTCAATTCTTGAACTCGATACTAAACACTTTCAGGTTCTTGTGGACAAAGTTCTTCAACTTATGCACAATTCACATAATCAGCCTACTCCCTACAAAGATGTGCGTCGATTGGTGAATATTCTATGCTCGCCTGGTAATCCTGGTCAAATGCCTTTAGAATCTTCTGAACTTCTTCTTTGGAATTATATTAAAGCAGTTCCAAACCCGTCAGATGAAGCTTTTGAACCTCTTTCCGATGTTCTTCTTGACTTTGCTAACCACGCATCGCTGAGCCAGCTATGCTCGTTTATAGATCGAATTTCTGGAGCATATATACCATTTACTTGGTTTACAGCACTTTTACGTTGCAGCAAGCAACTTGCCTTATCTGAACCTAAGGGCGAATTCAAGGAGGTGGAAAGTTGGCTTTCTAAAAATGTCAAGAAGTACACCAAGGTGCAATATTCAGAAATATGTCTTCTTGTTCGAGGAAGTCGCTTTGAGGATGTCATCACGGAAAAATCTAAAGTTTCACTAACCACTGATTCTGGCAGGCACTTGAATGATGCTGTTGAAGCTTCGAAGATAGCAACAAAGACTACTGCACCAGCAACAAAGTCTGCCACGAAACATAAACCGGAATTGCAGAAAGAAGGAGTTGTGAAGAGATCGAAACCATCCGAACAGTTGGTTAAAACTGTAGTGTCAAAATTAAAGCACACTCCGGATGTCGAACCAGCTTCAAAGTCGGCCATCAATCTTGGCTCATCATTGAATTCCGCTCCCCAGAAAATCAAGAAGACCATTACTAATACGCCACAACAGAAAGGTAACGATGAATCCATAGAACCAAATTCAAAACGAATGGGAAGACCTTTTGCAAATGGTATCAAAAATTCTGATAAGAAACCCATTCAAACTGAAAAACCACCCCAAGATCATGATTCAACCTCGAAAGCAAAGTCACTTAAAGAATCAGCAGAAAGCAAATCTAATAATGTGCAAGCAGGACGTTATCCATATCAAGGGGGATTCTATGGATTAATGCCTTACTTACAAGCTAATTCTTTATCTGGACAGCAAGGACTTCCGGGAACGACTGCAGAACCATCTAATCGTTCACCACCTGCGCCAGGTATTGCTCCATATGCATATCCGTACTCTCCTTTCCTTGTCCCTTCCCCCTATGGCTTTGGAATGATTCCACAACAGATGACATCATCTGCCTGCTCCGGATCATCGAAAGATAGATCTGCTACGTCCGTCACGGAATTTGAGCAGGCAATGCAGAAATTAAGAGGTAACTTGACAGATGTTAAGAAGCTCAATTCGAAAGAACAGGCTGCACTTGAAGATCAAATTCTTGAACTACTATTGGCAATGAGACGAGTTAGAGCAATAGTACTACCGAAAGAGAAGTAATGATATATATCTCTTTTAATTTTCCATGTATATTACAATGAATTTAATGCATACATATATATACGTAGAGTCTACATGGATGAATGAAACCTGACGTATGCACATATCGTATCGATACCACACTTTACTGTATCAATAAACACCATATCCGGGAAATCCTTTTTGAACTTGTGATCCATTCCCGAGAATCCTGCACATCCCAAAATCACATATTTTGCACCTTCATTTTTTAGTAACTGTATTTTTTTCGTCAAATCCTTATAAACTGAAGGATCTGATATCTCAAGAACACCTGCACCGGATTCTGCTGTAGGCAAAAAGTAAGGCGGAAGAAGTTTGGACCAATCTGGATTTGCACTTGATATATCCTGGCCAATGAGCATATGATAAACAGCATTATTAAGTATTGGTTTCCACGATGTACCAGAGGTAAAAATAACAATTTTATCCATCTTTGGACCTCCGATTTGAGATAGAGCAAATGTAATCGACGACTGGAAAATCCCTAAAATAACGGGGGAGTTCATTTTAAGATTCTTAAAATAGTCCCTCAATTGGTATATTAAAGGATGATCTGAAAAACAACATATTAGATAACCATCAAAACATAAGAACTTCTTTGGGTTTGATTTAAATAGATTCATACAAGCTTTTGCCGATTTTTCAGCATCAATTTCATTATCAATTGTTGCTGGTGCATCCTTTGGTGCAGTCATGAAAACGAGTTCGAATCCAGCGGGAGGCTTTTGAACCAACTGTATCATAGACTTGGTCACACTTTTTGAAGAGTTAGGATTAAGTATAAGTATTTTTTTAGAATTCATTTTGGTTTACAAGTTTGTGCTCCTTCATAGCTTCTTAACATACATCGGCAACGAATTTACTCCCCTATATATAAGTTTCGATACCAAGATATACTTTTTTTATTTTCATTTAAACAATAGTTCGAACATCAATTATTAGAGTTTCTATTGTTTTAGATTTCATTTTTAATCGGCGATCTCCATCTGATAACGATTTCATCACATTAGGAATATATACAGGATTAATAATTTAAATTAAATTCAATGTTGGAACGAACTCTCCATAACGTTTATCATCATGCCTTTCAAAAATATCTTTTGCCCTGTTGAAAAGATCGTTAGAAATCATGAATCCTAGCTTACTATGAACTTTTAGAGCTTCATATAATGAATCCGGACTGTCAGCTTTTATGTATAGATCAAGTATTGCTAAACTTAACTGCTCATTCAAACAGATATTACCTTTAAAAGCTTGGAAGAAATAACTGAAACTGGATGCGGCTTTAGGGTTTTTGGAGAATATTCGAGTTAAGTAAAGGAAAGTTTCGTTATTAACCGGGCACTGGTGATTCTTGATCATGGATCGAACGAGTGTTAATGATGTTTTAAGGTCATTATTTGTGATGCTAATTAACTTTAGCACAATATTAAGCGGTAAAATCTCAAAGGCAGAATTTTTAGCTGGGGAAGCTTTATTCCTAAACTTATTAGATGTCTGCTTGGGCTTTCCAACATTTCTGGCAGGATTTTGTTGCAAAGTCATAGAAGCCTCTTGATAGCCTTTTTTCAGACGCTTATTTCCAGGATCAAATACAACGGCTGTTTTATAAATATTTTTTATCTGTCGATCAGGGTGTAATAGAGGAGAATATCTACCTGGGTATTCTTTTATGTGAAAACCATGCATCATCTGGATCAATCTAATAGAAGCCTGGTAATCTATTTTGGGGTAATCTTTTGATAGTCCATTGATCAAATTTGGGAAGTCCGTAACTTTACAATGGTGCTTCCCTTTAGCGAAGCCAAATGTATGAAACATTCCATTGGAAATTACTTCTTTAGCACCAAGTTTAGAAATATAACCAGAAAACCTATTCAAAGTCATCTCATCTCGGAAAGTCCTTATCCTGGTACTTATAATGCCATCTGTATTCATTCTATCCACAGTAAACCTCATTATATTGCCAAATATTGCAAATTGTTGAGATCGTAGCATCATCTTAGCAAGCTCTTCTAATACACAGTATGACGGTTGAATTTGAAGAGTTTTACCGATGAACTGATTACAGAATCTACCAAGTAACTTTGAATCATCCTTCTTTATCAAACTTGCAATCCACATATCAATGAGTTGTGAGCTCAGGGTGAATCCATAATGATATCGTTGTAGAGTGACCATTATACTGTAAACGAGATCAAATTTCTTCAAAGAATAAAGATGAAATGCAAGTAAGTTACACGAGAATTCATCAATATGAGCTCCATTTTTGGAGCAGCTTACCAGGAGATCAAGGGCATTCTTATATTTACCGTGGACAACATCATAATGAAGTAATAAACTGGCCAATGGTCCCGAGGTGATAATATTTGAATTATATTGATCTAACTGTACACCTTCCAGCAATTGCATTGCATTCTGATGAAGAGAAGTGAGTGAACTTCGACATATGTAACACTCCTTACCCATATACAGCGCATTTAACAGACTTTTTAAAGCCTTCT
The DNA here is from genome assembly GCA_012295335.1 of Brettanomyces custersianus. Lineage (NCBI taxonomy): Eukaryota > Fungi > Ascomycota > Pichiomycetes > Pichiales > Pichiaceae > Brettanomyces > Brettanomyces custersianus. Next base: position 918,674 of record JAAVTW010000004.1, on the reverse strand, counting down.
GCCGATCATCAAACGGTAGAGCAGTGTCGAGGACTGTATTTGATATATCATCCAATGGAATGTGATTAGGGGTTCTTGGCGGGATAACGCTGGAAACACCTTTATTTCTGGCAATACTCTCTTTGGTGTAATGATAGCATCTTCTGGAACTAATCCTTGGCTTTAGAAGGGAGCATTGAGGCCTATGGTGTACTATCTGCACTAGAGAAGAATAAGATGGATATGTGGAAAGGAAGGCATTGGCGGGACGAAGAATCTTGGAACACATAAAGCAGCGAACCCTGGGGAAAGTTCGAAAACGTTTGTATAGCAATAAAATCAGTTGATAGTGTGATGGTCCAAAATTATTATAATGTGTTTAGATTTATGAAAAATTCAAGGAGTGAAATAAAAGATGAGAGAGGGTGGAAGAAGAATAAATATTAAAAAATTATGGTAATTAGGAGGAAATAAGAGTACAGATGGTTAATATCGAATAGTTAAAGTCATACCAAGCTCATTAACATGCCTAGTCTTCGACTTTGAAAGGTTGTTTCATCATTCACATCCTTGCATGGACTCAGACTAGTGATATTTGAAATTTCATCAAGATTTTTTTTTTTTTTTTTTTTTTCATCATTATTTTTCATCCCTACGATCTTCTATCGAGTTGATGGTACATTAATTCCTACAATAAAGGTCTTGAAGCGTACCAACTCTCTCCGAACTCTGCCAGATAAAACTTAGAACATGTTTGGCTCTGCTAGATTGGTAGTCAGCCGAGGACTTCTTCGGTCCGAGGTTCTGTTAAGCCCTTCAGTCGGGCTATCTAGGAAATTCATAGGAAGCCAGTACAAAGCAAGTCAGATGCTTCAATTCGGCCAGTTCCACGCTCACTTTTCGAGTACTTCTAAAAGAAGTGGATGGTTTGGTATTGGTGGATCGAGTGCTGCCACAGAGGCATCGGCCAATGCAGCCAATGCAGTTACAGATGCTGCTGTAGCCGGCGAAGCCAGTGCTACAGAAGCTGCTACAGAAGCTGCAGAAGCTACGAAGACTGCTGCGGATGCTGTGAGTGCTTCTGTCGCTGATGGATCATCTGCGCAGTTGGTTGCAGATGCCACCAATGCTTCTGCATCAACCTGGGAATCAATCAAAGGATTTTTGGGGTACGGAAATAGTGCTACGGATGCCGCTACTGCCGTTACAAACAGTGCAACAGATACAGCAGCAAATGTTGCAGATGCAGCAGCAAATACGGTGGATGCAGCTTCTACGGCTACTTCGGCTGCAGATGCTACTTCGGCAGCTTCACATTTCTCGTCGACACTCGGATTCGACCCTTCTAACGTTGCGAACCAGGCCGCAGATGCTGTGAGCCAAGCAGCAGATGCAGCTAGTCAGGTGGCATCAAGCTTGACCCCAGATCAGTTTGGATATCTTCACTCGATTGGCCTAGCAGAGGGATGGTGGCCTAGTCAGGTCATCGAAGAATGCCTAGAGATCGTTCATGTGTTCACAGGAGTGCCGTGGTGGTTGTCTATCGCCATCGTGACAATTGGATTCAGATTGTGTTTATTCCCATTCTTCATGAAATCATCTGATACGATGGCTAAGTCGCAGTTGGTGATGCCACAGACTAAAAGGCTCAGAGCTGAAATCAATACAGCAATTTCTCGTGGAGATCAACGTATGCAACAGATAAAGATGTATGAGATGAAACAATTGAACCGTAAATATGGTATTCACTACAGAGATATGTTCCTATCTCCAGTTGTTAATATGGCATTTGCTATGGGTGCATTTTTCGGTGTTAGAGAAATGTCCAATTTACCGGTTCCAACTTTTGAAACCGGTGGTACTCTTTGGTTTACTGATTTGACTGCTGCAGACCCTTACGTTGGACTTCAAATCATTTCTGCATGTTGTTACGCAGCAGCAATGGGACTAGGTGGTGAAACTGCTATGGCACAATATGGTAATAAGATGAAGCGAATCTTTATGGTCTTACCCTTCGTTTCTATTCTATTTACATGGAATTTATCGGCAGGTGTAATGGTTTATCTTACAGCCAACGGTTTCTTCTCGATATTCCAATCAAGACTTCTTCGATCGGTTGCATTCCGTAAGTGGGCTAAGATGGCTCCTTTGAGTGATAAAACACCTACAAACCCATTCAAGGCAGCAAAAGATGAAGGCAATAAACAAGGTATGTTCGATAAGATGACCAATGGTTGGAAAGATATGAAGAACAATTCTAAGATTAAGATGGAAATGCAGGAGAAAGCCGTCAAAGCTACAGAACTTCAAAGGAAGAGGGCCAGATCCGCTAGGGTTATCATCAAGCATCGGAGGTGACGTGAACGTGTATATATAAGACTACGTTTGGTACTTTAATATATGTATATATCGATTAACTAAACCAATAGAGAGTAATAGTAGTTAAGAATAAATAAGCTGATGCAACCTTGCACCGAAAAAGAACCTCCCCATCACATCTAAGCTTTTCCAGATGTCAAAAGCTTTGAGATCTCGGATTCAGACATATCCGTTAAGTTCTTTTGCACCTCCATACCTTTCTGGAGTCTAACGACTAGCGTAGGCTTGACACCGGAACATTCTCTAATGAGAATGGGTAAGTCTGGGTTGGCCTTTTTGAGAGGTTGATATGACTTAACAAGGAATGATCTGTAATGTTAGTACAAAACTCAATTTATTTATAGTTGAAATGAAATGATATACCGATAAATTGATGATATACGTCCTTTTATCAGCTGCTATCATCATTAGCTGGTATAGATTACTTACTTTAGCGTCTTCGATGAGTCTCCAGTTTGTGAAAGAAGGAAACGCAACTCCTTGATATTTTTGGAAAGGGCAACCTTGAGAGCAGACATTGTGGGTGAGCAGATGTTATATGATTGGTGTAAAGATATCAATAATACTGCAATGTGATATATGATTGAAACATCCACTTATTCAATCTTTTTTTTTTCTTCACTTTTTTTTTATCCTGATTTATTTTTCATTAATCGTAATTTGTGGCTCCGCATAATATGTGGCTAATCACTCTATATATACACTATGGTTTACACCTATCCTGTAAAGATATTCCTGATCATCATCGAGGGAATCAAAATTGCCATGTTCATTTTTCAAATACAGCCCAAAGTTTAGAACACTCTTATTCAGTTTACGGCTAACTTTCCCCTTCAACTTTCCTACAGTTGTGGTTTTAGGGAATACCATCTGCTTAAGGATTAAGCGGTTGCTAGCTTTATCAAGGATTTCAACAATCTCCGGAATTTCATGACCAGTTTTACTTGTAGTCTTCTTCTGTTGTATATTATCATTCAATCCAAACTTATTTATAAGTCGTTTCCATACGTTGATGCTTGGTTTGGTAATCTTTCCTTCTCTCACCTGACTTATGAAGTAGAGCTCATAGTTCCGTCTCTGCTTTTCTGAATATCGTGTCCCATTAACGGTATGAACTGTCTTTATTCGACTGAAAATCTGTGAAAGACAATCATCATAAGTCAATTTAGATTTGGTATCATCAAAGATGGGGTTGTTCACCATTTTGATAGACTCCAATTGCGGGAACTTGGAATCAAATTTGTCCATGAAATCCCAGGATTGAATTTCATTACTGGTTAGATCAAGCGATTTGAGTGATCTGAGTGATCCAGTGATTATAATTATATGATTGAATGATAAATCTAGATCCTCAAGAAAGGAAAGATTGTCGTCTATTTTAACTGGCCCAGAAAGACTGTTATAAGAAAAATTGAGTGACCTTAATGATGTTTCAATCGGATCGCCACTCACCAAACTGGTAAATCCATTGCCAGATAGATCTAATTCACATAACTTGGGGAAATTCAAGTGAATTAAATGCATAATTTTGTCAAAACTAGGACCTAGTTTACAGAAACCAAGAATCAATCTGTTTATCTGAGGTGCCTGTACTATTTGATCATCTGTAAATTGCTTTCTGATTGAATTACCAGTAGCTTTTAGAGATCGTAGTTTGGGAAGGCAGTTACCAATTTGCACAAGTTCTTCCCAGGAATCCAGTAAGTTATAAGATAAATCCAATTGATCAACCGAATTTAATATCTTATTACCTAGATCGGAATATTCACAACCAACTGCACTTCCAACGAGTAAGTGGTCAAGTGAAACCGTTTTAAGCTGCTGAAAGTTGGCCTGCATTCTCATTAGCTTTTCAAACCCATACTTTTCCACAACTTTGGTCCCAATCCGAATGCTTTCATCATTCTGTACGTTTGCAAGTTCGTTATATTTATAATTCAATGCGTCAACCAATGTTCTTCCAGATATAACTAGCTTCCTGCCTTTAGGAAGATCGATAAAAGTAAAACCCATGAAAATCGGTTTCAGTGATTTCAATTTAATGAAACTTCCTGATTTATTTCCGTTGGTTGTGGTAAAATATCTATATGTTTGCCCATCCAATTCCAAAGAACCGTCGTTCTTTCCTCTAGATTTATCATCCCACTCAATTCCTAAACATTTGCTTGTAGGCCAAGGATGGATGGTTCCATAGAAGCGAATTGTTCCTAGATATTGGACTGAATCTGAGTCAATCAGACAGATCCTGTCTCCAAGACAAAGCATGAGAAGTCGTCTAAAAAACAGTAGGAATTAACATACGGATCTGGTGAAGATCAGATTTCTTAGAAAAAAAATCTTATCAGTAAAAAAAATAGAGATGGTCAGATAACCATTGACAGATAATAGTATCATTTTAGTCGAATTACGAATACCAGAAATGAGTCAAGTTCGTCGAATCCAGGAACTAAACGAGGCAGAACTTAAAGCGGGGACGCCAGTTTCTTCTTCATGGCATCAAGACTACAGAGATACTTCGTTCATCTATATAGGGAATCTCCCCAAAGAGATGAATGAGATGGATATTCTTATTATGTTTTCCCAGTATGGAGTTCCAACATTCCTGAAACTCGTACGTGATAGAGAAACGGGAGAATCTAAGAGATTTGCTTTTCTTAAGTATGAGGATTTCAGATCAACGATACTAGCCGTAGATAACTTCAACGGATATGAAATAATTCCAGGGTACATATTACAAGTTGACCATGTGCGATACCATAACTTCAGATATATTGGTGATAACGATGCAAATATTGAATGGGACAATGCACTACATAAGGAAATGCAAAAAGATTTCGCAACGGAGAAAGAATTGACTAAAATAGAAGATAAGAAGGAAGATGAAAGTGATGATGAGCTCGCTGATCCAATGGCTGGATACTTGGAAGATAATACTCATCATCATCACCATCACCACCATCACCATCATAAGCAAACTGAAAAGCCTGGGGCTATATAGACAAACCTTTCCTAAAGACGCAATATATTAATGTACATAATTATTAATCGGAGTTGGTAGCCTGAGGTAGAGAAAACGAATCATCACCAATTCCATCTGTTACATGTTCCGCTTCCATTGGAACAGATGCTTTCTCTGGTTTTACAATTGCAGGAGTGTAATATGTCGTATTTTCATGAGAGTCACCATCTTGATCATCTGTCTGATCTTGATTGGATTCATTGTCAGAAGACCCGCTTCTGTCTTTAAATCCCACAGTTCGTATATTATCAGATGCTTCTGTCTCTGTCTCATTAGCATTTGATTTCCCTCCACTTGAAGAATGCAGTAGACTGATTGCTCTCTGCATAAACTTTCGATCGTTATCAACAACGCTGGCATCATCTGTATTCGATGAAGAATTCCGTACAGATCCGTCCGTATCTGCCTCGGCAGTTGTAGATTTACTGTTATTGTACTCTCCAGCTGTTGCAGTATTATTTGTAGTATCTGATGGATTTCGATATGATATTGGCTGTGATTTAATTACTGTACCCTGGGAACAGTTGGAACTTTTTGGCATTTTAGTTTCTTCAGCTAATAGATCATCTAGCCCTCCTCCTACAAGCCCCTTGTTTGCAACACAACCGTATATTGTGGTTTCAAGTGATACTATATCCCTTGCGCGATCCAAGATGGATTGAGATGCGCTTTGAACTTGTTCAAAGGAACTCAAGTAGTAATCATGCTTTAACTTGTCAATATCATCTAATTGTGCCGTCAATTGTTGAAGATTTGAGCGATATGAAACAATGTTACGATACCGCTTGCGACTAAGTTGTATATTATTTCTCTCGTTCTGTTTAAGTTGAACAACTTTGTTATTGATCATCTTCTTAAATTCTGCATCCGTACTTTGGTGGCGTTCCTTGAATTCATCTACTATATGAAGCACGGGACGTTTGAAATCCACGTCTAAACTTTTCACCAAAATTTGTTGTTGATTCGCAATTAAGTATTGCAGTCCACTGCAAGACATAAGCCCATCAGAAGCTCTTCCCGAACCTTTAAGCCTGGCGCATTTCTCTAAGCTTGATCCAAACTCACTTGCTGCAGTATTTAGAACGGAAAGGGCCTTGCTGTATTTCTCAGAAGAGGCTACAAGTTCGTTGTAACAATCAATTGTACGATCCACATCCTTGTCTGTAATTAAGGTATCCAAGTCGAGAGCAGACTGCGCTGTGGATGACTGATAAGAATTTACACGTGATATCTGAAATTGAGCTTCCGGAGACGACGGAGCGGAAGGACCTGATTGATTAGGACCTGATTGATCAGGTAGTGATTGGTCAGGTACTGGAGATTCTCCCATATTATTTTGTTGCGAAGACTTAATTGGTGAGGATGAAACGAAATCTTGGCTATGAATCAAATCCTGGGATATTCTGGGTGTTTTTGTATTATCCTGGCCGGAATATTCACCAACCAAATGAGAGAACTCAGAAAGATGAGGAGGAAGTGAAGGATACGCTGTATGCGGTTGTGAATCAGCCGATTCTGCAGACATTGGTCCTAAAGTTGTATATCTAGATTATCACAGACCAGAGAATTAAAAAGATCACAAATTCGAGATCAATGGATGTATAATGTAAGATAATAGAGTCTTGTGTATGTAAGAAGCCAATCAATAAATATTGAGAAAATGTGGGGACGAAGAAATAAATATCACCAAAGCATATAATTCAAAAAATAAATAAAAAAAAATTGAAGCCGGTCCTCCAACTAAACTAGATTTGGGAGAATAGGGATAATCACAGAACCCACCTAAATTCTTGATGAAGAATTGTCCCTTATATACCTTAATAGTATATGCATGATATAAAGTGATTTGTAATGTTGATTTTTGAACAAATAATGCATAACCCTGCGTATGTTCTTAGTATCATTCCTCACTCGGTGCACCGATGCATCTCTCTTTCTCCATCTCTAGTCCTCTTCATAGAAATTCGATTCGGTAGTTTTTTTTTATTTTTTTTTTTTTTCAACTTTTTTTTCAACTTTTCACTTAGTAACGATTTGGGTTTTAATATATCGACTGTGTGTTGAGTAGTGACATCTTGACTATATATATACCAAACTAGAAGCTATATCCTCAGAAATGCTCTGTACATCAACATCGCGAGCTTTTGTGAGAAATACGGGCTCTGGCCTGCTTCCAATGCTTGGCTCTACAGCTCGTGCATTCTCATCAAGCAGTTTATCACAGGCCAAAGAAGTTAAGAAACAGACTAAGCAAAGGAACACAGTGAAAAGAGAAGACTCTAGGAAGACTTATTTACTCGATGTCTACAAGTACTTCTGGGACAGCAATCAAATAGTGTTGTTTGCACATCATAACAACCTTCTAGCATCAGATAATGAGCTAATTCGTAAGAAGCTACACAAGGTTAACAAAGATATTCAATTCAGAAAACTGAAGTCTTCCATCTTTAAATATTTCCTAAGAGCATCGCAATTTGATGATCCTGCATCGAAAGCTGCCAGCAGGCAGATTAAGAAGAAGAAAATTAGACATCCTTTAGAACCATTATTAAAAGGTCCTACTGCTATGATCCTGATAAAAGATTTGGATCCAAAGGCCGTTAAAGGAGTTTCTAAAGTATTGAAAGCTGAAGGTGAAAAGTTGTTTTTATTGGGAGGAAAAGTTGGCGATAAATATGTTGACTTGGATTTCATCAATGATTTCAAGAACCTGTCATCTCTACCAGAGCTCCGTGCACAGTTGGTTGGATTATTGGCCATGAGCTCTGGTGCTGGAATTGTTAAGACATTGGAGTCTGCTTCATCGGGATTGGCTATGACTCTCGAGGCTAGAAAGAAGCAGCTAGAAGATGAAGGTAAAAATGAAAAGAAAGCCGAAGAAAGTAAATGAAGGAGTTTACTGAAATGATAGAAACCTGGATATTACAAAGTTCTGTATATAAGTGTAATATAATAAAGACGATGTATTAGAAAGAGGATTATCGAGAAATTTTTCACTTTTTTTTTTCACTCAGATCTGGTTAAAGATCTCTCTCTACCAGGACATAATCAACTAGTCAAGCATTACTCGTTCAAAATGGCTGAAACTGAAGCATCAAAGCGAGAAAAGTATAGAAAGGAAAAGTTGGAGGATAGAAAGAAACTTTTGGGGTTGGAGCGTAAGCATGTTAGGATTGCAGATATTACACCCCAGAAGAGAGATTTGGAGACGATGAGTGCAGAAGGTCGAATCAAGATGCCTAGAAAGCGGTACTATAGACAAAGGGCTCATTCCAATCCATTTTCAGATCATGATTTGGACTATCCAATAAGTCCGGATGATATGGACTGGGCCAAACTTTATCCATATTATCATTCAGATGAAATGAAACCGGGACAGATCAGTAAGAGTGTGGAAATTGCAGATATCGGATGCGGATTTGGTGGACTCACGGTAGAATTGGCAGCCAGATATCCGGATACATTGATTATTGGAATGGAGATTAGAGTGCAAGTTACCCAGTATGTGGAAGATAGAATATTAGCATTAAGAGGTAATGCTAAGGATCCTAAACTGTATCAGAATGCTGCAGTTATTCGTGCAAATTCGATGAAATTTACACCTAACTTCTTTAAGAAGGCTCAATTGTCAAAGATGTTCTTTTGCTTTCCGGATCCTCAATTCAAACAGAGGAAGCATAAGGCCAGAATAGTTACAACTACCTTACTCAGCGAATATGCATTTGTACTAAAAGAAGGTGGTATTATATATACAATTACAGATGTTTTGGATCTTCATAACTGGATGGTGAGTCATCTAGATGCACACCCTCTGTTTGAGAGACTTGACAAAGAGTGGGAGAAGCAGGATGAATGTGTTAGGATAATGACCACTTGCACCGAAGAAGGTAAGAAAGTGACTAGAAATCATGGAAGCAAATACATAGCATGCTATAAACGACTCCCAGACCCCGAATTATAGAGATTAACTAAGGTTATATTAATTAAAACTATACAATACATACTGATCTAATCATTCCTTTTCATCAAAGTTGGTTTGTACACTGAATGATATGGCTGGAACTTTGCCATTTATCACTCCTGCTTTCACAAGGGATTTTATCCCCAGACTTGAAAGAACTCCTCGTATTAAGCCAGAGGGAAATTGGAGATATGGAACCACCTTCTTCAATGTATCGGCTTCGCCCTTTCCACTGTAGAAGTTCAATAGTGGTCTGAAATTATTATCGATCAGCACAAATGTCCCCACATGGTTCGTTCGTAGATTGTCCATTTGCTTATGATAAAAAACCTTCCAAACATCCCGACAAATGAATTTCATAATCTCTAGAGTATCTGAAGACTCCAAGTTTACACCATCTTTGGACACTCTATTGTATGCAATACAATCGGTAATCTTATAGCCGACTTCAAATCCGTAACTCTGAATTCTATATAGGATATTACCGCTATTCAGAGCCTGCTCGTCTTCCAAGAAATTCACTCGTCCAGGTCCAAAGTTTGGATCACTCTTCATATTTTCACAAATAGATTCACTCGAATCATCATTTGTCTCTTTAAGTTCTAGGTTCTTCATCATTTCTTCAACGTCCGTCTCATTTCGTTGCTGCTTTACTTGAACTCGCATGGAGAGTGGAATACACTCACTCAGAAGATAATCAAGGCAGCACGCATTAACCTGCTTGTCAAATAGAGGCTCTTCTTCCTCTTCCTCTTCTTTTTTGGACTGGGCTTCGGCAGATTTATCGCTAGTCTGTGTATCTTCCTTCACAGGACCGGCCTGAGAAGATAATAAATGAGAGTTCGAAGAAACAACCGATGGTGAGTTCGTAGATGTATTTGAATCCGTAGTTGATAAGTGCGACTCATTCATTTGCGGCACTTTTGTACCTCTCGAAACTGAGATTGGTTTGTCCCCTATTTTGGAAGATGATTTGACAGTAGATGAGGATGACCGATCCGATTCCGCACTTCGGGAAGATATCGGGGATTTTTCCTTAACAGATCCAACCATTGGTGATAAAGTATCAAAAATTTTACCAATTAAATGGATGTTCACCTACTAAGCTGAGATGTACAACGAGTTTTTGTGTCTGCCAAGATTACAGTTCTGAGAAACATCTCCAAAATATAACGTACACTTTTTTTTTTAATTTTCTTAATTCTATCTATTTAAGGATTCCCTTCACTTACTTTCTGAATATAAGACCTGCTCATCAAATGTGTCATCAGGCTTCGTCTGTAGCCTCTTCCAAGTCTTGATCGTACGCTTCTTTTTATCAAGTTCGAAAACTCTCATTCTTCTCGTCGTACCACCATATCCACCATATCCTCCTTCTCCAACTGCACCACCATAGCATAGCCACATACCATCATAGTCAAGACAGTAATCATTACAATGATCATGTCCAACAGAAACGACCGATACTCCAATATCCTTGAGTGTCTGGTAGAAATGTGAATTGTGCATTGGAGCCGTACATCCTTCTTTATAGCTACCAATCATTGGTCTTGGTTCTCCAACGTTATCCTTGAATTCACGGTACTCAGGTAATGGAATATGGAAAAATGCCATCCCCAACGGTTTGTCTGCTTTCTTTCCGGACATTTTTGATTGTTCCTTCTGGTAGCATTGATCGATATATTCACGTTGATCTTCTCTTATATAATCGTAGCCCGGAATTTTAGAGCGACTATATGAATGGGAGTCAACCAAATATAGAATAGCATCATCAATTCCCTCATTACCAATTGTTAAATAAAAATTACCACTTCCAGTTAAACCTTTAGGTCCAGCCTCGGAAACTGAATAAGGAAGGGTCTTGAGGATCTCATAAATTTGTTCTCTTGTAATATCACCCTCTGAATCGTGATTTCCCATAAGCATAGCAAATGGTATTCTCCTTTTTATGAAAGGCTCCGCTGCTTTGAAAAGAGCGGTTTCCACATCTTTGGACCCGGATCCATAAACTTGGTCACCAGTCATTACCACCAAATCTGGATCCTCTATATCCAAAACCGTGTTAATAAATTCGATAGTGATTGGATCTGCAAGGCATTTCTTAACGTCTTTCACGGCGGGCCATGGATCTCGACATTCGCCATAGCCAGCGACCAAATGTGCATCTGCCACTTGTAAGATCTTAAATTTGCCATTTTCACGGAATCTCAGTATCGATTGATATTGCTTGGTTGAAGGAAGATCGTCAGTAACCAATCCACTTTCCACTGACAGGTGACAATCGTTATCATAGATGTGTTGATCAATATCAGCTTTCTTATCATCCGACCTGGCATGTGGTAGTGAATCGGTCAGCAATGGTTGCCCTATCACAGACCAGCCCGGCCTTGGATCAATAGGTGTTTTACCATATAAGAAGTCAACACCCGTGATTGATTCCTCGGTATCAAACATTCCCCTACGAACCCACAATCCGTAACCTAGGTTAGACCAATTATTATCTTCAAGCACTTTATTAGGACTTTTACTCGCTTGTAAATCACTCATTATTCGCACTTCATTGATGGAAGATGCACCATATTCATCTATTTTCATTCTGCTCTTGGTTTTATAGTCAAGATAAACTCTCTTGAACCATTTCCGACCTAGATATAAATCCTTTGGTAATCTCTTCCACTCATTGTCCTTATCCAGTGCTAAGTTGCAAGCTGGAATTAACCCCAAGAAACTATAGCAGGTTGACAATCGCATGTCGGTTATGGCCACTCCTATATTGTCTGTGCTAAGTGATATTGGTGGGTGCTCCTTAATATATCTTCCCTTTTTCGATTCTAGGATCATCCACACAATCAATAGAAGGAGAAAAGGGAATGACACCAAAATTCGCCGCCTCGTCCGTCTCGATGGACGTAATAGTGCGAAAATAGGAATCATGAATGTATGCGAGCTGGTATCAATAATTGATTCACAACTGGATCATTAATTCGATCGGTGTATTCGAATTTGTTTCAATATAAAGAAGAAACCTCGATGTATCTAATTGTTTACCAATAGTACTGTGTGTGTAAAAAATTGCCAATCAAAAAAGCATTTATTTTGGATAGCTTTATGATTGACACCTTTGAGAAAAAAGGTCAAAAATGTCTATTACAGTTTTGGTAAAGTTCATCCAAAAATTTCAGCCACATTCAATATACATCACCTACATCTTATTATGACCATGCAATTCATTAAATATACTTATATATACCATGCAGCAACCAATTGTGATCAGTGACAATCGGTTATTTCTTACTCCAATTTTGGCCTGTGATCCCCCGTTTGCAGAAGCCCTCCAGCGTTGCCTTGTTCATTAGTAGTACCTGTAGGCCTTGTATCCCTAAGATGTAAATTCGGTTTCACACTATGAGGCTTGTGCAATCTGATATTATCAAGATCAACAAGTTTATCACCAAATTTCGCCTTCAATCCTTCTACACCAGCCAATGGATCTGCATTGCTCGTCTTGTCCGAATTAGTTTTAGGCTTTCCTGCCTCTGTATCTGTAACCATCACTAAGATGTATAATGCTATGATAAATGCCAAAAAAAGCATCGGCTCAGTAACACCGTTAACCTGTAATCATATGTGAACAAGTTTAAACAAATCCAGATCGATTTTCCTCCCCCCTTCTTCTCAGCTTTTAATAGAGAAAAATAGGAGATACAAAAACGTGGCCAATTATCGACCCGTCGACCGACGCTACCTCGATGCCATAGCTATCTGCTGCTGCTCATGCTGTTCATGTGCCTTACGACGAAGATTGAATAATGGCTTAAGGAATGGATGCTTCAATAGTGTCGATGCATTAACTCTTTTACGATAATCTGTCTCAAAAGTGAGATTAAGGAAACTTCGAGCAATCCCACTGCAATTTGCCGGATAGTCAGGTAGATTCAAACCACCAATACGGAAGATAGCCTGCATCTGGGAATAATCTGCATAAGGATGCTCTGCAGTAAACATTTCAATGGCGAGGCATCCTACGGACCATATATCTGATTTTTCGGTGGAGGCTGTTTGCTTCACCACTTCTGGGGCCATCCAATACACCGAACCCTGGAAAGAGGCACGCTTTTGCTGCTTGGATAGCTTTGAGTTATCTTGCAACTTTTCGTTTTTCACAGCAATTTTCTTAGATATACCAAAATCACCGATCTTAACAGTTCCATTGATATCAATAAGAATATTGGCACCTTTAATATCTCTATGAATAATATTATTGCTGTGAAGATATCTCACACCAATTAACACTTGTGTTAAGAAGTTTCGCACTAAAGGTTCTTCAAAAGGTCCATACGTCCGAAGCATCGAAGAAACAGATCCTCCTGGAATATATTCCAAAAAGATATACATTTTTTTGGAATCCGAGGTGGAGCCCAAGTAACGAACGATATTTTCGTGGTGCAGTTCTCTAAGAAGTCCCATCTCACGTTTTAAAGCATCAACCATTCTGTTTCTTGAATCCTCAGATGATGTGGGCAGGTCCACTTCTTTGACAGCCATTAATTCACCAGTAAGTCCATCCAATCCAAGATAGACGGATCCATATGAACCTTGACCAATCTTGGATCCTTTATGCCATACCGAGGGGCCATTCATCATCTCATATGCTAAGATATTAGCTATTCCATTATCTGATCTAGGCCTTTCCATTGGCTTTTTCGGCTTATCCTTTGTAGTGGGTGCCACTGTTTCTGTGGTTGCCTCTTTTTTCTTTTCATCTTTCGGTTTATCACCGGGGATTGACCATTCCAAACTCAAGTTATCGAATGAATCAAGGAATTCATCACTATCATCATCATCATCTAAAAGTTGAATAAATGATTTCTGATCACCTGATACAATGGTAGCAACATTTGCTTTCCCCTCGTCATCGTTATCCTCCGTTTCAGTATCTGTATTACTTGTATCTGTCTCTCCTCCTGACTCGCTTTCAGATTCTTCCTCTATTGGTAATTCGTCTTCATCAATGGCATTGTTGTTTGAAAGGAGGACATCACCAACAGTTTGGTTAAGTCTCATTGAATGCATGTCCCCAATACCAGAATAGTTTGAGTATATTGAATTACGAGACCCAGGAAGTGCAGTACCTAGACTTATTCCGCTTCCTATACTCTGCATTGACTGCCGTCTCATAATTTTACTTCCATAGATCGACATTCTATATGAATTCCGCATTACTTTCTTCAATTCAGAAGGTCCAATATCTGGAAAGTATTGGCCTAGGTTTGTAGAAATGAGCTGACTAGGAGGTCTCTGACCCATAATGTTACGAACCATCATCGAATCCGTGCTGTCTCTGTTGCTTCGTTTATGACTATTACTCAATGCAAGAATTCTATTTGATTTCCTCACAGCCGATGAAGATGGTGCCTCACCTGTACGACAAAATATAATCCGCTTCTTCTCTTCTCGTCCAGGAGAATTACATATGGTAGCCAATTCAATGTTGAACATAAGATGAACCGAACTCTCCTTATCTATGTAATATGTGGACCATTCATCAACAATCGGTGGCCCAGATACTCCAGTTTGCCTTAAAATGTTACGCTTAATGGCCGAAGATGTAAAGCAATTTGTAATATCAACCGTATGTTCTTTTCCATTCTGAGTTATCACAACAACAGTATTTCTATGTCCGGTACCTTCACTATTTCTGTTCCGCTCTCCAGTTTTCTTTAATATCTCATTACTGATACCCATCAATGCAGAGTAGCCCAGCTTAACAGCACCCGAAAATTGATGTATGGGGATCTGTGTCCGAACTTTCTCGGCATTCAAAAGAAGTATAAGGATTTGAATTTTAAGTCGATCACCAACTTTGGTGATTCCAATCTCCTTTAATGATTCCTTATCCAGCATTCCCAAAAAGCTTGGTCCGATATCATTTGCTTCTAGTAGGGGAAGATAATTCTCACAATCAACAGATTGTAACAGCTCAGAGAGTTGAAGCCTATCACTATATAAATGATTTCATGTTAGTTAAGGGGGAAAGAAATTACTTGTGATGATATACTTACGATTCTTTCATAATGATCCTCTTTTTCTTATTATATGTATATTATGCTAAAATTATCCGTATATTATTGACGTAGTGCGTCATACGATATGAAGATGTTAAGTTAGCTTCAAGCTAGTAACCTTAAGCTAACTGAAAAAGATAAATATGATGCAGAAAAAATTAGGGGGAAAAAGTAAAATAAAGCCATTCCATATTTCTTGGCATTAATGCAATAGGGTATTTTTGGTCATTGTTCAAGCATTCCCAGAACTTTCGTTAGGGCCTCTGACTTACCTTTCTCCTTTGTCAATCTATTCATTGGGGTATAATCATCCCGAAGCATCATCATATGAGTCTTCTTCATTTGATTATATCCATCGATGATTAGTTTATAATCTGTAGTTTTGATTTGATGTATTCCTCTAGAACTTCCCGTCACTAAAAGACATGTGAAATCCTTTAACATGTTCAAACATTTTTTGAAAAGTGTATTTGAGTATTCAATCAAAAGATTTAACATGTTAGAAAGAAAATCTGCTTCGTTGTATTTTTCAGAGATTGATTCTAATTTTATCGGGATATTCGTCATCGCTTCATTCAGATATTCCTTCAATAACGTCTGCCTTGAACGTAGCGAAATGTCGCACTTGAGTATGTACTGCCAAATTTGCTTTTTTTCTCTCTCTGCTTTTTCCATTCCCAGTTGATAAGAGCTTTGAATTGAATTCTCAAAAAATAGTTCTGTTCTTGGTGTTATTTGGCTGTCGCTTGGCATCACACTTCTTGGCCGACCTTCAGGAATATCAATAGAGATGGCATTAAAAGTAGTAGCAATTTGATAATTATGTGTAAGAATCTTATCCAGTTGAAGAAACACACTCTTCCTAAATAATGTACATACTCTGTCAAATCCAACAAGTTTTGTCTTGATTTCATCTCGTAGATAGTATATAACTTGCTCTTCAATGGGCTTGCTGTTGATATTTCTCCATTTAGTTTTGTTAGATAATTTCCAAGTTTGGGGAACTTCAAATGAACTTAATCTCACATCATTGGTGACGTTAGAAGAATATTGACTGCATCCACGTTGAATATACATTCTAAGTTTGCTAATATAATTCAAAGCACTGATATTATCTGGCAATGAAGGATTTAAAATATCTTCAGTGAAGTCCAATATTCTTGATAGATACGATATTGGAGCTTCCATAACTTCATCTATATTATGGTATCCAGATACAGATATGATGTTTTCCAACGATTGAATCCATTTATCAAAGTGATGGTCTGAATTTTCTAGTCGATTAATTAAACACATTCTCTGTGATCTTCTAAATATGTAAGATGGATATACACGAAGCACTCTGGATAAGAAGTCATTGATTAACTGAACATCGAAGTGCTTTGCAATTCCAAGATTCTTAAGAAATATTCGGTTTATGCTTAATATAGTCTTGACGTTACCAAAAAGTAAAAGCATGTGATCAGGATTTACCAATATTGCATTTTGCTTTGAGTATGCAGTCATAGAATCCTGTATGGAACTTAATAATTCAAGATCCTTTATACATACTCTCACCACCTCAATTAAACCTGGTAATGAATTATTTGCCATTGTAGGTTGCGATGAAATGGTTATACTTTGAGGTGATGTTTCTTGAAGAGCCGTTTCGCTTGTTTTGCTTCTGGGAGTACTAAATGGAGAAATGTTCTCTTTATCAGCTTCACTAAATAGATCATCTGAATCACTGCTTAAATTTCCCAAAGATGTTTTATAATTACCTTGCAATTTGTTTAAGGTTTTTCTTCTCTCTATAGTTCTCTGCTTTGCCTCCATCTCTCTAATCTCTTCTCCGTTATTCTTTCTTGAGTAATACCAAAGGCTTTGTGAATATGGATTGAATTTAGAATAATCGGCTGTTGAATGCTTTCTAAAGACTTTTTTTGATATATATGGGTTGAAATATTGTATTTCTTCGTTTACCGAATCTGTAGATGAGTTCAACGATAGAGCAGGTTCCTTATATATCGAAATTTCTGATGTACTAGGCGATGATGAATCTGTTAAATTCATTTTCATATCCTTGTTTAATGAAATTGTATTCAATACTATACATCTCGTACATCAAATGATTGTAATGAAAAGTGAATAACAATGGGTTTATATAAATCGGTCTGGTTTTCCGAAGATCTGTTTCAGAACTGTTTCAGGCATCTAATGATATTGATTTATCAGATCCGTTTGATTTTAATCCCAAAATACTTTAAAATTATAGACTATGCTGTAATTTACAAATTCTTTATATATCATCTTTACTATGACATGTGCTTGCATTCTCCTAACTGAGATCAGTCTCTTTGAAATCCCAAATTATTCTTTTAAGTTTCCTTTTTTGTACCTGCCACTTAATTTATTTTTTTTTCCTAGCCCCTCTTTTTCTTTTGAAGTAATCTGGAATCAACACCCATAAAAAGCATTGCCTGAGGTATAACCAACCTGTTATAACCCAATTTGGTGAAATAATAAAGCATATCTACATTATAAGACCTTTATCATATATTAGATCATCTAATTTATATTCCTGTATTAATTCAAACCTTAATCACACACAAATCAAGTCTCGATCATGTCTCTGTCATCATGGAGACAGTTCCCGTTCTTCGACTGTGTACCAATTAAGGATCCTAATTTTGGATCAAAAGACGGGAAAGCTTTATATTCAGATCCCACAATAACATCAATATGCTCAATGGGTGAATATCTTGTGATGGCTGTGGGGGGTGCCACTTTGAAATTAGCGGATTCCCAGTTCCATCTAGTGCTTAGTTTCCAAGCTTATAAATCATCCTTTGCGATTACCAAACTGACTTCTGTTTACGCAAGCAAAAATACACAAATTCTATGCACAATTGCCGAAAGTCAAGGTCAACCAGTTTCTTTAAAGCTTTGGGATATTGATAAATTGATTAATGCTAAGAAGATCTCATACGAAAGCGATTATTTAACTTGTTCCAGTATCAACAATGGAACCAATGACTATCCTATGACATGCTTTGAAGCCTCGGGTGATTTTAGTGTCCTAGCATTTGGATTCGCAAATGGAGTTGTAATCTTGGTAAGAGGCGATTTACTACGAGATAAGGGTTCAAGACAGAGAATTGTTTATGAAAGTAAGGAGCCAATCACTTCTGTTCATTTTAAAGATGATAGTCTTCTATATATTACCACGGTGTCGAAGGTAATCACAATATCTACTTTTGGTAGAAACAACGGTGCTGCTGATCAGACCTTGGATTCGAAGGAAGGTTCAGATATCAATTGCAGTGATTTGATGCTGGAAGGCAAGCATGATCACAGATACCTTGTAATTGCGCGCTCGGAATGTTTGCAATTTTATAACACTAAGGGAAAGATTAGTAGCTTACTTCTAGAAGTTGCCAAAGAAAGACTTAAAGTGTTCAAAGACCGATATGTGTTCCTTGTAACATCGACAAAGTCCTCTCTAACCAGTGAGCCAATTTCATTTAGCTCTGATACTAGTTCAATTGTGTTGACAAATAGTATACTGGCAGTTGATACCTTAGGAAAGTTTATAGCTTTTTCTCGAACAATTCCATCTTCAGTAGTGGATATGTTTGAAATGTGGGGAGATCTATACGTTTTTGGAACGGATAAGATTCTATATAAAGTTCATGAAAAACCTCTTGAAGAAAAGATGGGTATTTTAATACAGCGGGAACTTTATCCGATGGCGCTCAAACTGGCAAATGATAATTCACTAACTGGTGATAAAATTATGGAAGTGGAACACAGGTACGCTGATTTCCTCTATGAAAAGAGAGATGATCCGGGTACAGCTATAAAGCATTACATTCAATGCATCAAGCTTGGTAAGACTAGTGAGGTTGTACGGAAATATAAAGACAGCTCAAAGATTCCATACCTAACGGAATACCTTGAAGCAATGATCGATTTGAAGCTAACCACCAATGATCACGTAACTTTACTTCTTTGCTGTTATTGCAAGCTTAAGCAAGATACAAAAATCAAAGTGTTTGTTGATCAGTTGATAATAGACGACACTTTTGAAGTTGCATCAACAAATTCTTATAAGGATTTTGATCGTGAAAAGGTAATTGAACTTTGTAGAGAAAGTGATTACTTTCAGTTAGCATCGTTTATCGCTAAGAGATTTAATTTAACATCAATAGTGGTCGAAATTCAACTTGAAGACCTTCATGATCCTAAAAGAGCACTAAGATACATGAGAAGTCTACCTGTGGATGACTTACTTCGAGTTCTTTTGAATAATGTGAAGTCCTTGTTGAATGAACTTCCAAACCATACAACCCAATTACTTATTGATGTTTTTACAGGTAATTATTTGCCCGAGAATATTATTGAAACTGACCAAACCTCCACCATTTCTTCCCTTACTATTGAGCCTGCTGAACATCCGATCCTCACATCTTACAACCAATTTTTAGCATTCATGCATGGTCACGGACGAGACAAACGGCCATCTGAAACATCAACTAGTGAGATGAGTTCAATCAGCAGGGATGCTAAATCCTTAAATTCAGTTGAGCCTAAGAAACCAACATATCTTCCACCCCGTCCAAAGATTATCTTCAAATGCTTTGTTAATCATCCAAACGAATTTGTTATATTTCTTGAGGCATGTATAGAAAGTTACAACAGGTTTGGAGGTAATGAACGAGACAAAAAGGACATCATGATTACATTATATGAGATGTACCTTAGTCTTTCCAGTGAAGATGGTATCAGTGATGAATCGGAAAAGCAGTGGAAGGATAAAGCAAGAAAACTTTTACAGGCTATCCAAAAAGAGAAGGGATGGGATGTTGAAGATGAAACCTCCTTACTTTTACTTTCCACTATTACTGGTTTTGATGAAGGTGAAATGCTTGTTAGGGAATCAACGGATGAAGGAAGTGAAAGTTTTGGACTAGACATGTTTAGGTCATGTATCATATCCGGTGAGTATGATAAATCATATTTGATAATTACTAAATATGGTGATAAAGAGCCTGAGTTATACAGGGTTGGTCTTACGACTTATGCATCACGTGAAGATATCTATAATTGTATTGGAGAAGAACGAATGCATAATCTTCTTCATGAAATCGAGGTAAGAAGATTGATGACTCCATTAGAAGTTATAAAGCAATTGAGTGTTGGGAAGGGAAATTTCGTGAAACTTGGTCTGATCAAAAACTACCTGCTAAATTACATCAAAAAGCAGAAGAAAGAGATCGATAATAATACAAAACTTGTGGAAACATACAAAAAGGAAACAGCAGATGTTCAAAACAGTATTAATTCACTAATCCATGATAAAGATATTCTTAACAGAGCTAAGTGTGCATCATGTGGTCAGCCATTGGAAATTCCGTTCGTACATTTTAAATGCTCGCATTCATATCATGAAAGATGCCTTTTAACATCTGATAATCATAAATTAGAATTGAATGAATTGGAAAAGGCGGATCTTACGTGCCCGAGATGTGCTTCAAAGTATGAAACCATCGATATCTTGAATAAGCGCAGGCAGGAACTGGCAGATAAGGAGGACGAATTTCAAGCTAGCCTTGAAGGAAGTAAAGATAGATTTAAGGTTATGATGGGCTTCATAAGCAGAGGTGCTTTTGATGAATCAAGTTCAAAGTATGATGGAATAATCCCTTCGGAGGAATAATTTCTATCGATTTACAAGGAGCTACTTTTACAGAAGTAATATGAAAGAAAAAGAACAAATCTCAATTTAATCAAACCAAACTATTGGAGAGTTTAACTACACTCTATAAAGATTGACCACATCAAAGGTCGATATTAAAATGAAAGTCAGAGAATGATAAGTGTGTATGAATATATATTCTCTTATCAGAATTCACTTACTTGGTGAATTTATTCCCATATGATGGAAGAACTAGTTTTCTTTCTGCACCATGGCCTATTCTAATCTGGATTAACTTTAGTGAACTTTAGGTATTCACGTTTCTTCTCAAAGAAGTCACAATCTAGAATGAATTTACAACATCCCTTGGTTAAAATATGTGTTTTCAAACAGCTTCAATCTTTTCCAACAACCAATTACAAATCCAGTGTAACTGAAACCAACCGGGCACTTCCCTTCGTCAAAGGGTGCTCGCGCCAGAGCCATCGTTGGTTCTCCAGAACTCCCAACATCACAACCTCACAGACTTAGAGTTCAGATACTAATAATTATACTACCAGATTACTAATCCCTTTGGAAATCAGATCTCAAAATCTTCAGACTAAGGTTTGTCTACTTGGAAAGTCCTACCGAAAGCATTCTAAGGCCGTACTAGCAGCAAGCACCACCCTCATTGGGCCCATTTGTAAAGTGAAAAACCACATCTAATAATCTTGAGGAGAGTCCAGTTCCTATCTGCAAAAGAATATAGCGTTAGTGCACAACCTTACAGGTATACACTTTAACTATATATCTAATCTATATATTCTACAAAGTTACAGGGACTTATTGGGCTTACGGGACTCTTGCAACTTAGCTGTGCAGAAACACCATATCCTTAAAGCAAACCTGAACTTGGACCCTCGAAAAGAAAACCAATGTGAGCACTTTACAAACTTTCAACAACTTGGATGCGTTGACGTGCGTCCTGACTGATTTGGTTTGCAATCGATAGATCTCCCTCATAGAGAAAGACTTAACCCTTTGAAATTAAAATCATCATTCTTTAGAAACTAGTGTCACCGATAGCATAACGTTCATATCATTCCTCCAAACCCATGAGATTGCAACGAAGTTTATTCCTTTAACCAACAACTCCCTGACGTCGCTTTCCCCAGATTCCGAGAAGAGATACCTCGATATGGTACAGTACACCTTCAATGTAAGTAGCTGTTGAAAAAGATATCAACTATCTTCCAACATATATTTCTTCCTCAGGATATTCGAAAACCCATTTGTTGAAGTAAGCTTCAAATTGAAGAAGCAATCAGGTTTAAAGAACACCAAGAAAAAAGACAGATTTCCTAGCCCATGGTTGTCTGGCTGTAAAGAAAAAGCACAGTCCCATAGCTGTCCAGCAGCAAGCCCAATAATAGAGTGTGCTAGCCTAAGGAAACTTGTTCTTACCTATCATACAGGTGAAGTTATCACTATGATAGTAAGTACAATGATAAATATAGATGGAATGAAGCAAGGATCAAAAAGACATCATTAGCTTCACCTTCCATATCATTGAACCGAATTCTTGAAGACAGGAGATACATATTTGTTATTTTTTGTAATCTTGACAATCATAGAAACGGTACCCACAAAAAAAATCAAATACACTGTATCAAGACGCAGTGTTGATCAATGTGTGGAATCCAGGGAATCTGCCAGTGTGAGTAGATGAGGTTTCGGCAGATCCCTAAAACATCATAAGAAGATGTTACTCAATAGTTATTCAGGTACAATTCGCAGAAGGTTCGTGTGCATCCTTGGGCCAAGGCATGTAAAAAACCACCTATGCGGAAAGAGTCATCGCTATAGGTAGTCCCATGCCAAACAAACCCATTACAGATGAGTGGTGGTGGGAACCAACGGTAAGAGTTATCAGAGAAGACTGTGTAAATACTCCTCGTGAAGAATTGAATATAGGGGAATTTATTTCCAGTCTTGTGTGACCAAGTTGCTCTCTCCACTAGATGTGGTTAACAATTCCCGGTGTTAACCAACTGAAAAAGCAACTGAAAATTTGTGTTCATCCTTGGGCCAAGACACAGAAGAACAAGCCTGGCATCAAATAGCTGGTGTTCCCTCTGTCAAATGAGTGCCATTATGAACATGCATTGACGGAATAGCCCTCTGTTCATTCCTGTGTGAACAGTTGACCTTTTATCATAAAAAAATGGTTTTGTCCTTGGACCAAGGTATGGAAGGACAGACCTAAGTGAGCAAAGTCTTCACCAAGGCTGACCTCATACCAAACGAGTACCATTACAGACAAGAAAAGCTGAATGATGAGAAAAGAAGAACACTCACCAGACAACTATGAAAGGAAACCATTTATACATGCCCTTGGGCCAATACAGAAAAGAAACGACCTAGCATCAGTTGATGCAAATAAGTGGGTTGCCTCCCTGTCAAACGAGCGCCATTATGGATAATAGTTAGTGGATCTGTCACACCAATCAAAATTCCTGCATGAAAGGAGTGACATTCCATCAAATTATATAGTTAAATCCTTGGACCAAGACGCAGAAGAACATACCCTTGCGGAAAGAAGTCGTCGCAGCAGGTATTCTTTATGTCAAACAAGCACCATTATGGATGATAGATACACAAATTGTTGACTGGATAAAGTCTCTATAAAAAATTAATAGTGAAAGAGTAAATTCCGGTATATCCCCAAATGCTCTAGATACTTAAGCCGAGTATCAGTTCCAGGGTTAATTTCACACACTAGGATCTGGGTTCATGTACCTGGGTAGTAATCACTTTTCCTATACATCAGATAGGCAGAGTATGCATTGCGATAGATACCTGTAAAAAAAAAAGGTGGTCCACCAATAACGTTGCAAGAAGCAAGTCTCTGTAGTTCTTCAGTAATTTCAAGTTCGTGCAACTCTCGATAAAAACCCATAAAGGGGGAAAAAGTACGAGCGAACTGTAATGATCACCTCAAAAATGTTGACCGCTCTGTGTCTGTTGAACCTAGCCATACTTTATTATTAGGGCTGAAGAGCTCTTGAAAAAAGCACGGTCGGTTCGAGAAAATAGGAATTCCACATAGCAGAGGGTTGAGAGGTCCGTTGAATACCTCATTATTGTGCACGCACGGACAACACATGCACTGAAGAAAGGAGAAGTAAAAGGAAACTAAAATGAAAAGCTACCAATCCTGAAATTAAATTTCCTATTTAGCGCCGAATCCCTAACAAATTTTTAAAAATTTAAAAACAAGGAAGGTCTAAATTTCACAATAACTCCTTTTAAGGAACAATAGCTATAGTTAAAAAAGGTACTACCTTACAGATGCCCTGATTTTAAGTAATAAAAATGTGTTATTTAACACATCTAGTATTATGGATCAGATAAACTATGATTATGACTAAGGCTACCTGAAGATACATTAATATGAGTACGACATAAAATATTGATACGAAGAATAGGATCTTCTGTTGTAATGCCATTATTGGTTTTGAATTTGGTAGCAGAGTGATATCCCATAATCACAGAAGAAGATAATTGAATAATGTAATACAATATTTGCTGAGAATGATGGCTGGCTGCTTTTCAGCAAAAAATCATCTACCTTCCTATATGGGGTTTAGCCGTTGCTATGGGATATAAGAGTAAAATTGGACAGTAAAGCTTTTAGCGCTGATTTGGGTACAATGCAAGATTGTGATCATCTGATGAATGAGATGCAACAACAAAAAATCTCTATCAAGAATCATCATCGTCATCATTATTCTTCTATTTTTATTTGCTGTACATATAACCCTCTAAATACAAGTTAATAAAATATTCAATTTTCCGGAATATGATAGTATTTTTGACTAACAGTAAACTGTCTTATATCATGCTCATTCATAACACGCAAGAAAATTGGCAAGGGAAAATGCTACGATAGCCAGAATGATAATAATAAGGTTGACAAATCTCATTTTAAAAGGAAACTGAAACCATGAAAGTGAAAGGTAATAATGTTAAGAAAAGAAATGGGTTAAATATTGATATAATGAATAGTTGTGTGGTCGAAATATATACAATAAAGTTGTGTACAGGATAATCCAATTGGGTATACTGATTCCCCACTAATGCCGATCTATTTACTTTATGCAAATGTCAATATACACAAATGGGAATACAATTGCATTGATAGATAACTTCAATGCTAAAATCAAATCACATTTTACCACCTGAATAAAATCTCGTCTGATGATGCCATTTATTAATTTTGCTGTGGACGTGTGTATATGTGAGTGTATGTGTAGTTAAAGGGGATTGATTATTATTTGTTGGGCTTGGTAGCAATCACAAATAGGAGTGCTTGATATTAGATGCAGTTAGCAAGTATATATATATCGTACAATTCATCAGATTATATCTAATTGATAATAAAGCTCTGAAGCTGAATTGATGATGAAGTCCTGGCATATACAATGGACAATTTTACAAAGAGGTTACATTCACAGTGATTTTAAATAGGAAAAACTGTATATAGATTAGGTATTAAAGTTGATTCAGATGACCGAAGCAATTATGATCCAATACAGAAGAGCTTCTAAAATCATTTTCCAATAATCACTAAGATCTTATTTAATAGGCGGCAAGAATTTATTTGCTAACAGATACAGATTATTAGAAGATGTTAAATAAATGTGGGTATATACTCACGAAGAATGTGGTTATCCGACGGCTACTTACTGTTGCTTGTTAACAGTCCCGAGATTTAAGAGTAAATATAAGTTGAATCAAGAAACACGCTCTTTTGAAGTCTAGAATAAAGAAAGGTGAAACTGATATCCTTATTCATCTGACACGTGAAGTGTGCTTGAAAAATGCAAGAAATCCAGGGAAGAAAGTTCAAAAAGGGTTGGGTACGAATATCGAGGTATAATTAGGGGCCAATAGAAACAAATGGGTTCTGGGCATTTTCAGGGCAATGACGCGCAAGAGGAATTTAGGAATTGTTACATTTCCAAATAGGGTTACTTTGAAATTTTTGATGGATAGTGCAGGAGAATTTTTATTGTTTAATTATGGTTCGGGTTATCAAACCAGGGGCAATACTATCCAGTTTCGTCTATTACCCCTGAACACTGCATAATGACCGTTACTTCGGTATGTTACCGAATGAATAGTAAAAATGTTTCGGAAAGGGGCATGAGATGATACGGTTTTAATGGTTTGAACTTTGTTTGAATAGCGCGTTATTTACCTCTGCTTCAGGAAAGATACATTACTTCTCTGAGACAATCATAGAAGTACATTTTGTTAACCATAGGTTATTGAGGAGCATAAAAATCGATCGTTCCAAATATTGTTCTTCCCGGTGAATCCTTACTTAGTTGTTTACTCTTTGCTGCTTACAACCCTTTGTCTCCTATTCTAAGGGATAATTACGCTTGTAACCAATACTTATTGTCTTACGAAATGTTTTGGAATACTAATCATGATTCCATTTCGGCTTATAAAGACCATCTTAAATCCACTTTTTAGTCCACAACTTATACATTAGTTCGACTTATTCTTAAGTATCACACTATCCTTCAATTTATCTAATTTACATTCGTTATGTTTTTCACAAGCATCATTAGATTCATTGCTCTTTCCTCTCTCGCTGCTAAGGGCTTTGCTGCCCCCGTTGCTAAACCTGAAGCACTAGATATTGCTGCTCGTGATGCTGCTCCAATTGCTGCTGCCCAACCATTTCCTATCTCATACGATGAAGAGATTTTGAAAAGAGATGGATTGCTTGGTGCTTTAGGAAACCTCCTAAATGGCCTACTTGGTAATGGTATCGATGGTCTTCTTCCAACAGTTAATTCATTGGTTAAAAACTTGGTTTCTGCAAGTACCTCATGTGATGGTATTCTAAACGATTTGGGTGCTGTTCTTGACCAGGCTTTGAAAGATTTGGGCCCTGCAGTTGCCACAGCTCTTAACGATGTTGCAGATATCTTGAAAAAGATTATTGCTGGTCTTCAAACAGGTCTTGCAAGTGGAAACCTTTTGCTTTTAGTTGGTGACCTCCTTAACGCTATTCTCATTGCTGTTGGAACAGATGGCAGCGATATTTTAGCTGATGTCGGTATTCTTCTTGCTAAGTTGCTTGAAGCTCTAACAATGGCTAAAGGTTCATGCGTTGGAACTACCGTTTCAGCATCTTTAGGTGTTGCTTGTTCCGATGGTAGTATTGTTTCTGCAGCCTCAGCTGACAATTTCAATGCTGAAGGAATCCTTGGAGATGTTGCCGAGATTGTTAACGATGCAGTTAATTCTTTGACTTCTTCTAACCTTTCTGGTATTCTTGGTGATGTTCTTACTTTGGTTACTAAGCTTATCGAGGATTTGACTAAATGTGATGGTCTTTTGAACGATCTTGGTGCCGACTTACAAAGCATTTTGACCCAGGCTGGTGTCTCTGTTGATGCCATTCTTAAGGAAGTTGCAGCCTTGCTTAGTAAGTTGATTGCCGATCTTGTTAAAGGCCTTTCTGGTCCAGATATTCTTAACGATGTTTCAAATTTGCTCGGATACATCCTTCACGATGTTGGTGACTCTGCTGAGAATATTCTAAATGAGGTTGGTGATCTTCTACAAAAGCTTCTAAAGGTTGTTGCTAATGGTTCTTCCAAGTGTAGTATTGAAGCTGCTTCGTTGTCTGCTTCATCTTGTGCATCAGCTACATCTGCCCTTGCTTCTGCAACCGGCAATTAATTTACAGATGTAATTCAATAATAATAATTTGTTTAAGGGGTAATGCGTATATGTATGTATGTAGGTATATAAATCATTTCTCTTAAATTACCACGAAATATTGAATGAAGTGAGTATTAGGTTATACTTAGAAAAGAGTGCTTAACTAAATAGCTATTTTAGAAAATTTACAAACATACTTGCTCACTTCACTCTATTTCGAGAATATGTGGATTCCTATCAAAGACAGCTTGGCACTTGGCCATAATTTCCTTTGTAGTTAACATTTGCTTGATATCTGGCTTGTCAAGCCCAGCAGTCTTATACAGAGCTAACAGATCAGCTGGAACGATACTAAGCTCATCATGATCCTCAATCAATGTATTCACAACTTCGATGGCTAAAAAGTGATTCTCACCATTTGGAATAAGGTCAGCCGAATTTGGCTTCTTTCCAGTATCCTTAGGCTTAGCATAAAGGATATTAGGAGTGAGAACGGTGGCTAGGTTATGGATATCCATCTTCGAACCTGTTTCTTCATCAATCCGACAGAATGTGGCAACCCAGTTTAAGAAAGCGAGTAATACTTCGGTCAGATCCCTATGCACTTTAGGCAGCATACCATATGCTAATCTAAGGATTCTGATACGCTTCTTTGGCTCTTCGATATACTTCTGTGAAAGTATAAACAAATCATAAAGTTTGAAGGTGAGAAGAGGATCTGGAAGCTCCCGTGCAAATCTTTTTAGCAATGCAGCAAGTTGAATTGGGTTTTCACTGTAAAGATCAGGAACCTCATTTGGATTAGCATTAATCTGCTTGATAAGCTTTTTCAGCCGTCTAATATTACCATTAAGCCTGAAGACACCTTCCGCACTCAAATCCTTGGTATGCATAGCATTTATAGTTTCGTCTACTAATGTGGGGATCCGTAGCTTTTCTGGCCCAACTCCCAAATCACTATCAACACCATATTTAGCAGAAACAGCTTCAAGTGGTTCACCGAATATCTTGTGAACATTAGAATAGTTGTTCTTGCGACTACCTCCAAAGATCTTACCCCAGAATGAAGTCGAACGATGAACATCAATAAAAGATATACAATCATCAAGACTTAACTGATCCCCCATTAAAACATGGAGTGCAAATGCAGATATATGCCGCATATACTCATGCTGCTTTTCTGTCAATTCAGAATATCTCATCTGCATAGAATCAATTGACCCGGAAGTGTTTGATCCTGATGAAATACCAGTAGATGTAGTTGCACCTGTAGCTGCCGTAGCTCCAGTGCCTGCTCTGAAAGCACCATTTTCGGGTCTCTTTTCAATTGATTCGGTTGAGTGGGTTGTAACTTTAGAATTGACTAATTTACTAGAGGTAGTTGCAACACCTTCCGTAGGTAGTGGAACATTTTCAGTATCTGGCGTAGCTTGCTTGACGTCAGAATCTTTAGGACCTTCTACATCAACCTTACTTACGTTTCTATGCTTTCCTTGCTGACTTAAACGCTTTCTAACAGGCTTTGGAACAGGAAGGTTTGAAGTTGTTGATTCATAAGTTCTCTTCTGGAATCGGAAGGCATTTGGTCGATATTCACGTGCTTGCTCAGAGGAAACAATCCGGGGAATATCATCTAATGTAAGTCCCTTCTCATTCTTTAAAAGGTTAGATGTGGCATCCAAATTAAGATCTGTTGATTCACTTTCCATAGGTATGTCTTGAATGCGAAGTCTTTTTGAACCACGACGTCCCAAAGACCTACTCTTGTGCAGGAATCTAGGACTATGCAGTCCGGAAAGTGAACTGACAGACCGCATACTTAGAGATCTTGATCCACGATGCTTTGCCAGCATGTTTTGTAATGAAGTACTTGAGTCAGATGTTTTCCTATTTTGATCCAGAGATGGACTCCAAACTCCTACATCGTTGGTGTCATCTGCTTCATTCTCCTTCATACTGAGATCCTCTTTAACACGAGAATCATCATCTTCAGTATCCCCAGTCTCTTCATCACTTTCATCACTACCAATACCCGCAATTGATGCCTCAGGTGCCTCCACAATGATGGACTTTCGGATTTCATTTCTAGCAGTTCCCACCTTTCTGTTTTGACGTTGAGATCTCATGCGTGTAATGTCGGAAACTTGGCGGGAGTAACGATCATTCGATCGGAGAAGGGGACTTATTGGAAGAGAAGGACTATCGACACTTCCTTCAATCAATCCGCGTTTCTGCATCGCATGTCTTGACCTAACTAAGGCTATCTTCAGTAAATAAACTAGTTGGTCATATCTAGTCACCTCTGTAAATCCACCGACGGCATTAACATCTTGGGCACCACAACCTTCACAAAGCACAGTGTGCAACCGCCTATTATACGAAATTTCATTAATAAGCAATGGTGACGAAGACCGAGTAGAGGAATTTTTACCTTGCCCATCGTCCTCTCCCTTGTCAACTCTGTTACTATCCTTATCGCCCAAGTGCCTACCACATTTACCGCATTGCAGGCATTCTGGGTGCCATCTTAAATCATCAAATTTGTAGCACCGACCTTCAATGCTTTTTCCACATGAAGAACACTGCCCTTTACACCTTGGAGTCACCTTAATTAATGGGAAAACATCCTCGGGCACAGAGGAGTGATTCGAAATTTCACGTAAATACTTATCTGTGGCAACAGTAGACTGTGTCAATCGATTGAATTCCAATGCATGCATCAAAGAATTCCTGGAAATAAGCTTAATGTAATGGGCAAGCATTGAAATTAATGAAAGTAATTCTCTCGAATACTTTGATGTAGAAACTTTCTCTTGAGTCGAATCTCTAAGAAAAGTGAGATATGACATCAGCTTTGAAGACATGTTACGTGGTTCCTTCATAAGATGGGGCATATTACGATACTTTTCCGATTCATAGTCAATTTGGAGGTGGCATCCACGAGCATATGCATTGAGAACGTCAATTCCCTTAAACAAGCATTCAATTTTTAATACTAATCGACCAGATGCAAGTAGCCCTTGATGCTTATTGCTGACAGTAGCCGCGTGCAGCATATCAGAAATACATGCTGCGCATGATTCTTCAAATTCAGAAAGTGTCAACCAAATTGACATTGTCATCTGTTCTAATTTACGTTCCGATTCAAACAGGATTTCGGGAGAGATGACAGTTTCGTCAACTTTGGCTAACTGCTCTGGGGTTTCCACGGATATCAAAGCACGATACGTTCTCTCGTTCAACCCTATACAATCAAGAGTAACATCGACCCCCCAGAATTTATGAATCATAAAGCATTCTGGGTGCCACTGCTGCTCTGAACCACCACGATGCATTTCCACATACTGTTTGAGAATTGCCGATTTACAAGCTTCACAGTGAGCAGAATAAAGCTTTGAGTAATGATAGTGACAATAGATCTTGCCATCATGCTCGTAATAGTCTTCTGTCTGGAAAACCTTATGGCATATTTCACAATAGAAATGTTCTGGATGATACTTTCTTCCCACAGCTGTAATGTATGAACCACGAATGGCTTTATTACAGTTGAAGCAGATCAGGTGAATCCGACGGAAATAGTCATATTCGCATAGAGGTACTTCAATCTTCTTCTTGTTACCCGATTTACCTTCGACGGGTATTTCAATTTCTTCAGCAAAAAATTTATCCGAACATGGTTTACCACAGTCGTAACAGGTAAAGCAATTTACATGATACATGTGTCCCATCGCACGAACCAACGTACCTATAATTGGTTGATTGCATTTGAAACAATATTTAGGTTTGTGATGGTGCTTTCCACTGGGCTTTCTAGAATGGCCAGAGGTGGCAACAGATTTAGCGTCTGATTTAGGTGAAGTTCCAACAGATTTGCTTTCAGGACTAATAGAAGTATCCGCCACAAAGTCTCCAGTCATTGATTTGTTAGGATCAATTGGTAAAGATTTACTAGTAGGAGGAGCCCTACCACTTGGAATAGACCTACTACCGAACGGGAGTATTCTACTATTCCCTGAAGCAGATAGACCGCCAGGAACATTCGCACTTCCATTACGAGGAGGTATGTTTCGATTGACACCAATATCTTGTGATCCTCTATTTACTTGAATCTGACCTCTCTCATTCATATTCGTCCAACGTCCATAAGGTTGCTGATTTCTACCACCAATGGAATATGAATTACCGATTATTTGGGCACCTACACGTGGTGGGTTTCCCTGGCTTTGTTGGATTGACCTAGACTGAATAGACATTCCAGCGGGTCTCACCTGGGTCATCCCCTCTCTTGGTCCGTCTCCCTTAGGAGCCGTATATAGTGCTCTGAAATTATCGTGATTACTGTGAACACGTCTATGCGATGATACAGCAACGTGACCATTTTTGGAAGATACAGGCATCATTGACGGTCTTCGCTTTAAATCCGAAGAGTTCCGCCCCATAATTCCAGAAGATTTTGTTGATCCTTGTATCTTCAAACCATTAAAATCTTTCTGTCCTAGCTTCTCCGCACTCTTCCGCCTTGCTTGATCAATAACAGCCCTATTCTGTGTTGCCAACCTATTCGTTCGGCTCAGATTTTTTCCCGTTTCTTTCGCTGTTGTGGAGGTGGGAGTCTCTTTTGGACGTCTCAAATTATTATGCACGTCAAAAGAAGCATTAGGTCCTAAAGGAGGAATATATTTCTGCCATTCTAATGATGATGTATGTCTGCTTGAAAATACACTTTGCCTGGCACCGTGCTTAGAAGGACTATGCGATAGGTTTGCATTAGGAATTTCAGATGCGAACTGCCCTGGATTCGGCAACGGAGACTGTACTGGAGATCTATTGATATGAGATTCATGATGTCGAAAATGCGTATTTGGTGAAGATGCTCCTCCAACTTTTGAATACACGGTCCGTGGATCTAGACTATGCGATTGTTTACTACCACGAGGGGCAGTAATATTTCTCTGTGATGACGCGCTGCCACTATTTGACGAGGAATTTAATCCACTATTCATTGTAGTTTTATATTGCTATGTTAGAGAAACTGTTGACTTAACAGGACATCAATAAAAGGAGTGAATGATGCTTGATCGAAATGAGTGCAAAAAATGGATATGTCTTTATATTGATAAATGAGTGATTGATTTCAATAAAAGACGTGTATAAGCAACAGATCTTTAAAACTGTATTGATTTCAGACTTTTGAGGCTGATATGCAACAAAGATGGCAATAGCTAGTTGATATATGAATGCGTGTTAGTGACTTGACTTTTTTATCCTTGGGGTTTCTCGTAATGAAAATTTGTATAGCCTTCTTTTGCAAAAATGCAACAAAGCAATAAACCTTAATGATTCACTAGCTTGGAAGGTAATATACTTATTACGGAGTGGTTTGAATTTAATCTTATCCAAAGATATACGTTAAATGAAATCGTAAAAGAAGAAACTTTATCTTAGTTAGAAAWAAAAAAAAAAAATAAATAAAGAAAAGGAAAAAAAAAATTGAACCAGGAAAAGTATCGCAACGAGAAATTTGAGATCCTATAATAGTATGCCCACTAACGGTACAAGCACGAAGAGCCTACAAATTACCAATTTAACTTCTCATGCATCAACAGGTATCAGGAACTCATTAGATTCACTATGGTACATTTACAAATTATTTAATATACCTTTTTCTCCACATTTCCTGAAAAGACCTCCAGTTCACCGAATTTTGTCCCCATCTGCCACTATACTATTTCTGGAAGCAAAATAAGGTGCATAAGCACAAAAACAATAGCGTGTGCGTTGTACATCATTCAAAAAAATTTCCCCTTTCACCTGTACATGCTACTAAGTTAACCGTGTCCTTAAAGGCAGGACAAAACCCTGCACCGATGTTTATCCGTTGTTCTATGGGATTGTTATTTCTATTTGTCGCTGTCAAAGAGATCATAAATAATAAGACTTTATTGCCTAGTTGAGAATATTATTATACCAAACACGGGTGTTGACATTAGGATGAATACAATCATACATTGTTTCGGTATGCGTTGCTCTTTTTCCTTTCGAGACTACTGATCTGATTGAGTGAAGTTAATGATTTCTTGTTCGAAATATTATTGGATGTGTTGCACGCTTTTTTTTTAATAGGTATGCTATCCTTGCATATATATACGTTAGGTTTTACTGGCCTTATGCCATATTCTTAAGTTTTCACATGGCTAAAAAATTTTAAGAAATCAAAAAAAAAACCGATATAAAAAATATCCTCGAGACATTCAAAAATCTGAGAAGAGGATGACCGGTGGGGCCATCCATAAAGTGTATTTTTTTTTGGAAAGCTCTGTTAGCCCGAGTAATTTGATCGTCTATCTATCATTGTTTTATTTTTCATATCATTGCATAGCAGCATTGTTACCCGCATATCAAGGCCATTGCTTTCTGTTCAATAAGCGGGAAACATATTGATATGACTCGGATCTCGAACCTCATTAATACCAATAGGAAGAGCGCACATCAACCTAAAAAGAGAAGAAAATATTCCAGAAATGGTTGCAAAGAATGCAAGCGTCGGAAACTCAAATGTGATGAGCAGAAACCTGCATGCCTTAATTGTATGCGGTTAAATAAGGTTTGCGTATACGAGAAACGAGTTAAATTCACTGCATCTCGTAGTTTCGTTCTCGATAGGAAAAACAAAGCATTGACACATCTAAGCGATCAGGAAGAACAAAACAATGGATTTAGTTTTCAAAAGAATATACCTTCAACCGGATTTCAACAGACCAATAATGTTACACCTTCACAGAATGCACCAACCGGATATCCTTATCCAATAACTTCACAGAATTCAACCTCCAATACATCGTATGAAAATCCAGGTGAATTCCTTACCAAAATTTCCCATCAACCTCCTAGAGATCCCTTCCAAATTCCACAACCATCGCATTATATTCTTGCCGAACCGGCAATGTCTGTGGCCGATCGTCAAAGGGTAAACAACAGTCTTTTCAACGGAGCAAATAATGTAATCTCAGATTTAAATGACATGATTCGACGATTCAATTTTGATTATGGTGTATCTCAAGCTATGGTAGCACAAGGAATACCCCAAGCGACTCCTCCTGCTATTCCTGAAGGAATGAGTAATTCAAATGTCCCAAATTTGATTAATAACCAGCCAATAGTTTATAGATACAACAAACATTTACCAGATGAGAACAGCAGTGCTGGAAACGAAGAGATCAATTCATCTCATTCCGGAAGCATATCAGCTTCGAATGCAAATCGCATTAAAGCCTTCCCACCTCCACCCTTGAGTATACTTACATCGAATTCTCCTGAACGGTTTGACTATCTTTTTGTATTAAACCAGACAGTAACTAGGAAAGACTTATCAACACTTTGCAATAACCTGGGGTGGCCATCAAATTCACCCCATACAGAATATTTGGAAACATTCGTTACTAAGATTCACCCAAATTTCTTACCATTTACCACGTGTTTCATGGGAAATGCATATATAAACTGCTTCCTATCAGAATCTCAAAATGCACCGTACCTTCTTTTTGCCATGTTAGCCATTGCAGCCAAATATGAAGCCCAACAGGTAGCAGCAAGTTCTCTATCCAGTGGCGGGATGTCTGAACAAGCTCGAAAGAAGTTTGAAACTCATAAAAACTTTCGAT
Source organism: Brettanomyces custersianus (assembly GCA_012295335.1). Taxonomy (NCBI): domain Eukaryota; kingdom Fungi; phylum Ascomycota; class Pichiomycetes; order Pichiales; family Pichiaceae; genus Brettanomyces; species Brettanomyces custersianus. Next base: position 883,204 of record JAAVTW010000004.1, on the reverse strand, counting down.
CTTCCTATCTATCTTCATGCATGAACTCATTAAATTCTATTATGGATTCTAAGCCTGAAATTCTTAAGAATATTGAACCTTTGCTTATGACAATTTTGGTGCTAGCATCTGATTTTTCTGGTATCGAAGGTTGTGAGTGGAGATCTCATCTTAATGGTGCAAAAGACCTCTTGGTGAAATATTGTAAATTTAGACCGGTTTCATTAGAATTAGTAATCGTTTGGCTTTGGTTCTACTCCATGGAAACGTTAGCCGGTCTCTCTGCATACAATGGAGGTACCATCCATGATTTGAGTGAGCTTCCTGATTTCCTTGAGATAATTAAGAGTACAGGACCCAGTATAGGATGGGCTCTGAAACAATTTGGGTTCCTTTTCGGTGGGTATTATGATGAGGATTATGGTAATCCAATTTTAAAAGAAAAGCCACATAAAATACACGGTGACGGTAATGATACTGATGAGTTAAATAAATCAGTCAAAGATCAGTCAGAAAATGATGAAAAGGATAATTACCTAATAATAGAAGGTCGTAAGATCCATAAAGTGATGAATTACAACTTGTATACAGGTTACAATGATGATGTTATTGATATATTCAATGACATTTTTGTGGCAATCGAATGCCAACGCAAATATGATAGGGGACATCGATTCAAATCCATATTCACTGTTTTAAGTAGAGCTGGAAATATGAAGAATGAATATTTGGCTTCCATCTTTACAAAGATAGCTAAGGCTCGCTCGTTCGTGGTGATTAACAATAATGCACCTTATAGAATACCACTCGACTCACCTTATCATCCAATGAATCCTAAAGGTTACCATTACAACAATCCTACTGGAGTAAATTTGGTTCTTTCAGGTTACATACATGACACCAATATTCATACACGCAGCAAGAATGAAGCTGACAATTGGTACAGCTGGATGGATCTCTCTCAACAGATGTATGTGGATGCATGTCTACTTAGGTTACTTACGATGAAGCGGTGCTTGACCCAAAATGGGTTACCACTATCTAGTTCGGTGATCCAGGATGTTACTGATGCAATGCATCAAAAATTGGAATGCTTGGTGAAAGTGAAGGCTGCTCTTCCCACAAATTGTTTGAATGAACTTCTTGAATACTATGGACCAGATTTCCGTATAAAGACATCTGGAATCATTTCTAGTGCCTCAAACCGAACTCAGTTGGAAAAGAAAACACCCAATTTCCAACGTTATTTAGATTATGATTTCGATAGTCGATTGGTTATGATTCAATGGCCACTATTCATGTGTGGTCTTTGCAGTATTACTCCACGGCAGAAAATTGTTATCGATTGCTGTCTTCATGCCTTAATTCATATGGGTGTTGGATCAGCAGAGATAATGCTAAGAAGATTGAATAGACTGTGGAAACTGCAGAAAGAGGGAAGATTTGATCAACAGATACTACTCTTTGGTAAAGATGATGACTCTGTTCCATTTACATAGATTAATGAACGTTATGATTGCATACTAATAATATCGATAAATATATCCTTTAGTTCCTATTGTACAAAATTTTATCACTATTAACATTGTCTCATTCCATTAACTCTCCGGGTCTTACATCATCCTTAGAACTGATCCAATACCGTTTTTCATCAAGGTATTTTTCTCTCTCGCATTCCTTGTTGATCTTGGCCACTATGGCGCTTTCCTTTGATTCTTCAACATTCTCTATATCAGGTGGTATCTCTTGCATCTGAACTGAGGGGGCACTATCCAAATATCTTAGATTTTCGAGGGCATGATATCTGATATTGTCAAGATATTCTTGAGTATTCTTATTTTTGATTTTACCACCGAGTTCAGGGTGAAGTGAATAATCTGGTCCAAAAAATGAACGTAGTGGCAGCGTCTTAGGGAGATCCGTTTGTAACTGTTGGTTTGTCATCACACTTGTCTCATAGCACCAGAGCCGACTAACATTACGTGGCGTATAACCTCCACCTCCGACACATATCATAGGAATTCCAAAACTTTTAACAAACTTAACACATTCACCATGAGCACGAATGTTCAGATTGAAACCTCCTAGTCTATCATGACCCAATGAATCTGCACCACATTGTTGAATAATCACAGATGGTTGGAATTTAGTAATGACAGGTTCTATAACGGATTTAAACAGTTTAATGTATGATTCGTCATCAATTCCGTCACGAAGTGGGACGTTTAATGCAAAATGTTTTCCCGTCCCCACACCATTTTCATTATAATTACCAGTGGCAGGAAAGAACCAGCCATCATATTTATGGAATGACACGGTCATAACACGATCGGTCAGGTAGAATGCCTCCTGCACACCATCACCATGATGAAGATCAATATCTATATATAAAACACGGGGATAAACACGTAAGAGGTTAAGTGCCGCCAGTACGATATCATTAACGTAACAGAATCCACTTGGTGCATATTTCTTAGCATGATGAAGTCCACCTGACCAATTGATGGCAATATCACTCGCTCCACTAATGATTTTACGGGATGCATCAAGCGAAGCCCCTGCATAGAGACTGCAGTAATCATACATGCCCTCAAATACGGGATTATCACCATTTATGTTGAACTTTGGCAGTTCAGAAACGAACTTATGTGAATTTTCAGGTGTTACACGCTGTAAAAAATTGATATAATCATCTGAATGGAATCTTAAAAGCTCATCACGAGATGCAGGACGTGGCTGATAGAGATCCATATGCTCGTAGAGTTTGTAAGCTATGACAAGATGATCTGTTAACATAAGTCTGAACGGTTTCATTGGATGCTTTACACCATAGTGATATCGAGAAACAGCTGGATTATAATGATATGAGACGTGTGGGTTATATCCACCATCATCGAACGTATGGACGATTGGTTCCGAGAAAGGCGTAAACCTTTGGGAACGCTCGTCTAAAGCGAGGGTATCTGAAGCCATCAGATTAAATTGCAATTATTTGGTTAATTATTAACAGTCAGGAGGGGAAAAGGTTTAAAGGCCTATTACAAATATTAAATAAAAATCATGTAGATAAATACCGCGAATAATTCGGGAGGATCAATACATTATCATTACAATTTATGTGAACTTCTTTATTACATCTGTAGATAAAGTATTACAGACTGACAGCCCAGTGCAGAACAGGTATAGTACAACGATAATCCCTGCTTAATCTCTCTCTCTTCTTCTGTAGCCATCACCGTTGGATCTTCTGCCTCTGAATCTGCCACCCTGTGGAGCGTCTTCGACGGTATCAACCAACATAGTCTTTGGCACAATTCCCTCTGGGACGTTCAACCATTGTCTCAAGTAGTCCAAACCCTCATCGGTCAAAGTGTAGTAGTAGTATTGCCACGAAAACTGTGTCTTCACGAAACCTCTAGAAGTCAAAGACTGCATAGCCTTGATAACGTACAAGTTCTTAGTATCAATGTCATCGTGTTGGATTTCACAATCCTTCTTAGCGACTAAAACACCCTCTGTAATAAATTGTTAGTATTAAATGCATTAAAGAAAATAACTGATGTGGTGATAGGTTAACGATAACTCATTTAGTTGTGCTTTAACTAATAGATATAAGATGCATTTTCTTCACAAAATGATGCTGATAATAGTCCCCAAGTATATGTAACTTAGATATATCATGCTTCATATTGATTAAAGGCATCATCATAATCGTCAATCGCATTGCCATGTCTTTCCGCATATTTTAGTTGATAACGTACCTTGGAAGAGGTATTGATAGATCTTGGTTCTTTCACTCTTTGGAATTAACATGTTGATTATACTATCCTGTATCAAAGACTATACTCTTCAACTAAACCAAGTCTTGTATCAACAGCAGGTAAGTCTAATTTCTTAACATTGAAAATACTGAAAAATTTAGGGAAATTCGAGGGGTGAAAAAAATTTTTTGGTACTACTTGGGACAATTTTTCATTATGCACTATAAGGGTGTAGGGTGCACGGATGACGAAATTATATAAAGTACACCTCACACCAGGGCATATCCTGTGTATCGTGCAAGGATGAAGGATCATTTGAACTATATTACCGGGTCCTTATTAGGCAATATATTAACATCTGTCTGGTAATTCTATATATTAGTTCACTCCTTTCTATCAATATTGGTCGTTATCTAATCCACTTGGTGGCAGTATTATATATCGTTGCATATTTAAACTGTAACTCATCATATTCTGCAATTGCAAAATTCATATAGTTATCTGTCTCCGAGTTAAGCGACGTTTATATATTTCCATGGCAATAGCTGTAATTAAAAACACTAGTGTAAATCGCATAGAATCATCTTTATAATGGCTATCCTCTTACGTGGGGACGATGCCATAGGGGATGAGGAACAATCAACCAATAGTAATAATGAGCCAAGGATTACGTTCCATAATGGTAAGTGGACTGAATTTAAGAATCACTGTAATTCGATAAGGTTTCACAACGTACCACTTATTAATATCATTATCCTTACAATTCTTAGCTTTTTATTATGCAAGCTATCAACAAGATATCGCAGGCTCTATACAAGGTCTTCTATTGTGGCTACTGTAGCCACAAATTTGGTTTTGTTTGGGATAGCTGATTCGATGGCTCAGAGTATAACCGCCTTTTTTGCTCGACCCAATCAATTTAATGATATTACCAATACTTCGAATCCTGCACAAAACCTACCTGGAATTACTCAATATCTTCGCTCCTTGAGTACGGGTGACTCCCCGGAACAATGGTTTGTAGATTTTGGTCAATTCAATGAATATGGTCCGTCAGATGACCATATCGGTGAATCTGATGAGTCTTACACTGAAGCAATTAGTCGAATGCATGATGCCACCAAGTTTAACTTTCGTCGTTTTGTATCCTTCGTCCTATGGGGATTCTTTCAGGCTTTCATTCAGGTGGCTTGGTATCTATTCCTTAATAATATGTACACAGATGACCCCACATTTGTCGGGGTTTTAGAACGTGACCTAACGGATCAGCTTTGCTTTTCACCTATATCATTGGCCTGCTTTTTCACTTATTCAACCATTGTTACTGAAGGTGGAACTATGGATGATGCAAAGAAAAAGCTACGTAAGGTTTATCTCCCGACTTTGGCATGCAACTTCTGTCTATGGTTCCCAGTTCAATTTATTAATTTCCTCATAATGCCACATAGACTCCAAGTTCCTTTTAGCTCAACAGTAGGTGTCTTATGGAATTGTTTCCTATCTATAAGAAACGCTGCTGCAAGTTGAGAAAATCCCTAAAAAGGTAATAATGATGATTAAATCCCTCAAAAAAGGGATTTATTTTCTTGTTTTTATTTCACGCAAATTTGCCCGATACATTTTGTGATTAATCCTTTTCTATATATCTTGTCGATTACACATCCTCAATTCAATATCTTATATCGCATTATATTAAATAAAAAATGAAACTTAAAGCACTAAGACTTGCATCCTCATCCAATAACATTCATATGAAGGAATTAGAAGTAACAGAAACCTCAGAAATCGCATTAGATACGGTAGCAGCTACTGATGGTAGCGGCTTTCAAAGCTCCCATACGTACCTGGAGAAAGATTCAGAAAGTAGCCAATCATTTCATTATGAATTCAACTCGGCTTTGGTTGATACTCATGATGCAAGCATTGGATTAGCCTGTCTTCCGATACAAAAGAGACTTCAAGCGGTTAGAAATGGTGCTAACTTCACCATTATGCTAGTTGGTGAATCAGGGGTTGGTAAGACTTCTTTTATCAATACTCTTTTTAATTCGTCATTGATAAAACAGAAATCTTCTGTAAGTACTGCTGGCACTACAGACTCGGAATCCCAACCGAGCCAGCCTTGGAAAGATTCTTTTCAGAAAAGAACTACCACGATCACACCTTATCGTATGGATCTTACAGAAGAAGATTTTACTATGAGATGCACCGTTATAGATACTCCAGGCTTTGGTGACTTTATAAACAATAAGTATTGTTGGTACCCAATCACTAGATACATTGACGAGCAATATCGACGTCTGGTGTATCAAGAATGTCAACCCAACAGATCATCGCTGATTCATAATGAGGTCCATGCTTGTCTATACTTTATAAAGCCTTCCGGAACAGAATTAACTTCTTTAGACATTGAAGCCATGAAGAGTTTATCAACTCGGGTTAATTTGATCCCAATAATTTCTAAGGCTGATGCCTTCACCAAAGACGAGTTAAATGAATTTAAACATAAGGTCCAACAAACACTCATCGACAATGGAATTGAAATGTGCCAATTCATTAAAGATTCAAAGAGTGCTTCAACAATGATCGCAGATATGCCATTCACCATAATTAACTCCGTAAGTAGTTACAAGAATAACAAGGGTGAATTGGTTAGAGGTAGAAAGTATGGTTGGGGAGTTGCAGAAGTCGAAAATCCATATCACTGTGACTTCCTTAAACTTAGAGAATTCTTACTTGGTAGCCATATGGGTGATCTTATGGTCTCCACCGAAGGGTATTATGAAAATTATCGTCGTGACTTCATGAAATTTAGGTTGGGATTATCTCTACAACAAGTCTTAAAAGCCTCCGAACTTGAGTCATTGGGACTTGAAGTTAGTCAACCATCTACAAAAGCTGATATGGAAATTTCTTCAGTTCATACCAAGGGCAGCTGGAAATCTGCTACGTTAAAAGAGGCCAAGGCTATTCAACCCAAGATTTCTCAAGAAAGCTTAGATCGCCTTACTGAAATGCAAGATTCAACTACAATCTTGAAGTTAATTGATAAATTCAGTCTCTCAGATACAGAAAAGGAGTTGATATTACTAAATCCCGCTTATCTAGATATGGAGCAGTTTGTTAAAGAACGATTCACAGCAGATGTTAAAAAGGAAAATCAAAGGTTTAAAAACTGGAAAAGGGCACTCTTCAATAGACAAGATAAATTTAATAAGGATATTGATGATCTTCACTCAAGAGCAAAGGAGCTTCAAGCAGAAATTAGATCGTATGTGAATGCTGAAACAATATCTAAGGGAAGGTAAAATCTAAATGGGTTCTTTACTAGTTATTTTTTAAAAAAGAGGTATTATTAAAGTGTCAGGTGTATAAAGTGTAGTATAAATGTGTCTGTAGAAGTGTAGCTGCGTACCATGTAGATAAAAAGTGTGTGTATTAAAGGATGAAAGGATATTAATTATAATTCTGGTGGAACTGTGTTATCAGAAACAGCATCTGGATTAGTTTCTGTTGTGGAAGGAAGGATCACTTTGAAGCGAGAATTAATTAAAGTCCTGATTGTATCCAAAGATGCAATCATCATGACCGTTCTGCTATCAGACTCCCCTCTTTTAGATAAATTTTCATGATATATCTCAGCAACCTTTTTTGAAGCAGAGGAAGGAATTGATCTTAGTAGTTGCAACTGAGATTCAGCACTATTTCTTGATCGAGAAACCCCATCGTTGACAAGTTCAATAGTATATCTGAATTCGTTTGGATAGTCGGTACTGCTTCCTTCTACAGGGTTGTCAGGGTATCTTTGATTAATAAGATTGACCATTTCCTCGTTAACAGGTTTTAAATATGGATCAATGCGTGACATGAATCCAGGCTCTCCTGCAGATGAAATATCACTGATACCATTACGGACGTTGATTCTTGCATCCTGAATGGTGCTTCTGGCAGGGTGAATCAAAACTCTGTCAGCCAGTCGATAAGCTCTAACAAAAGGGTCAGTTAAGAAGTCTCTTATATCCCTCATTCTTAAAGTTTTCACAATTGGTACTCTCTTATCCAAAGTTCCAAGAATTTGGGAATCGATGAAATCATCAACTGTCACAGTATAGTTTCTCATAGAACCAGTGTATGCTTGCTTATAAAGAATTGGACGAATAACTCTTGGAGAGGGAAACCAATGAGCTATTCTAATCCATGAAGCAGCTATTGGGTATGTCTTAAGATGGGCATACGTCTTTGTCTCTGGGGGGATCACGGGAGTCTTTTCGTTCTTGTGAGTATATGAATCCTTATTCGTATTCATTTCCTCAGCTTCAGGAGCCTCTTCTTCAGGAAGTTCTTGGATTTTTTGCAGATGTTCTGTCATTAAGGTAATATTTTTATTGGTGGAACTGAATATCATGGACTAGCATGTTAAAAGGATAAAAAAGTTTTGTTTTAATCCCTTTTTTTTTTTAAGGACCAAATTTCTACAAGAGACATTTTACCTAGGGTAGAAAACTAATGCTCGATTGTAGAGGGATTTAGGGCAAAAAGTAAAATTATGTATGGTACATAATTAGTGGCAGATCTAATATATCACTAATACCATCATTCAAAAGAAACCATCATTCAAAAGAAACCATCATTCAAAAGAAATCAGCATCCAAATAATTGAAGGTGGATTGTTACCGTTGTACTTCAAAAAAGAAAGGGATTGCTGACTACAATTTCAACATGGTTGGGGTAGTTGCAGGGCCTTCCCAAAGAGAAATGCTTACATTATTGTGTAAGCCAATGCCAAATGAGATCAATTGGCCTAAATCAGTTTATATTATTTCATAGGTCACAATTATTACAGTACTAAAAAAGAAAGCCAGCAAGAAGCTCACGGAACTTACGGCACAACTTATTGTAATTTATCTATTATAGCAAGTGATATACCAGCCCACGAATATATAATGTACATTATAAAAGGGAAATCATTATGCAGAGTATGTGATACAAAATAGGGTAATTATTCCAGATGCATACTGAAGAGTTCAACATTTCAGATTCTATGGAATAAATTTATTATTCGCAAATAAATTAAGTTACCGATTAGGATAAATGTAAATAGTGCTTTTAAACGCCGAGGGGAAAGAGTAAATAAATAAATAAATAGACAGTTATCAAGATGAAAAGAAATTTCAACTTTTAGATTAGTTAAACACTGTCCATTAGTCACGAGAGGTGTTATTTGAAGTTAGGAAACTGAATTAGAAGTGCACAATTGTCTATTATTACCAGACATATCAACTTTACTATTGAGACAGTATTCGGATTCACCTGGTATATATATTTATATCTTCTTTCAAGTTATCAAGGCATAACTTTATAGTGATTGAAAATTATCAACTAAATGCCACGAGCTATTAGCTCAAAGAAGAAAGGCATGCCAAATATTCGACATGGAAACAGACAGGTCCACTCTGCAAGTTTTAGTCTCTTGGATGATTTTGATTCGGGAAATACAACGCTCGATGATATCATACAGATACCTACAGATTGCAAGAGGCAAAAGCTAAACCCTACTGGGTTTGATTTCAACAAATATTTGATTCAATTGGCACTAAGCAAATCGGATGTATCATACCCTACATCATCAGACAACGAAGATACCACGCAGAGGCTTGACTTTGGCAAGGGTAAGAAGACAACAATTAGAGATGATGATTTCAGTGAAATCGAAATTGGCAGATCTGCAGAAAGAAGTAAAGATGAAGAAGACCAAGAGAATGAGCCAGTGGCTGCTGATTTGGGTCAAGAAGCACATGACATTATACTGAACAACTCGAATTCAAAAGAGAATAGCCGCCTGGCTATGGATGATCTTTTTGATAAAGCTGGTGAGGATGACGATGATTTCTTTGAGGACTTAGATTTTGATCTAGATCGTGAAGAGTGCTTACCTGCACATTCATCCACACCCGAGAAAAAAGAAAATAATAAGCATCACAACGATGTTCATAAAGTCCACGAGCCTAAGAAAGTGCCAACGGTGAAACCAATAAAACTCATAGATACTAAAAAGGAAGATATACCTTTAAAGCATAAACATATTGAATTTGATACAGAGGAAGCTTTAGATGATCATAGGCGTTTCACACAGGATATCAGTCTCAACTCAGAAGAAGAAGTGCTCACAACTATGAGCCCACATGGATCATCTTATAAAGATATGGAACCTCCGCAAGTGTATGCGGATGACAGCTATATGAGATTGATCAGGAAAAAAATCCAGACGAAATCCCCGGGAAGAATATGCAGTCCTTCCCATAGAGTTCGTGAAAATCCTCTTAAATCAAATATTAGAGTAAGGAAAAATCTCTTAAATCTTATTGTGGAGTCTTCTGATGGCAGTTTGGATGATGCTACAAAATATGCCACAGAGATTAACTCTCAAAATTCCTCCGGTATTCCTTTGCCGGAAAAAACAACTGAACTGGTTACAATTCCAACCACTGGCCCAAGTGTTGGTGGGGTACGTAAAGCTGCAATTGTTCGTGCCATGCTGGCCAAAGCCCACGTCGAAAGTATGACACATGGTGGAAACCATAATATTAAGCATATATCGCAGAAGAGAACTCCCTCTGGTAAGGGAATTCTTAAGTCTGTGAGATTCCAGAGTAGTCGGCTGAACACGGTGATCCATTCATCTTCTAAGAAGCATGTAGGATTTTACACTGCTACTGAAAAAGACGAATTTGCTGAAGAGAAGAAAAAGAAGAGGCTAGAGGAAGATAATGAAAAGGCAATTGAAAAAACCAAAGAGAAAATTAAGGAAAATGTTATTGGTGATAAGGAGAATCAACAACCTATAGCTTCTAAAATACAGGCTAAGACGAGGGATCTTCAAACCATGGCATCGCACATCCCTTTGGCTAGAAGGAGGAAGTCCCATAAAGTGAAATGGGCCTCCAGACTGGAGTGGTAAGTAAATGGTCATAAATATCTATAGAACGCATACTTAGATGCAGCATGTATACTATATCGGAAAATATGTGAAAATATATAATACTAGTTATACAACAAGCATTAATATCTATCATCAGTATAGTATTATCATATCAATACATGGCAAAAACACACAAAAAAAGAAATAGTACAAAAGGATTAAATAAACCCATCCTCTTTAATGCATACAATCATATGTGGTACAACCTGCAGAAGCATCAACCAGACAGTGAATGTCTGAGTTGGAAGGTTGTACACAAGAATGATTTTCTTGAGGTTCATTGGTGCCATTTCCAGTAGCGCTGTAAGCAGAATTAGGAGCAATAGAATCAGCTAAATCTTGGGTCGAAGATGAATACCGTTCTGGAAGCATGTGTGCACGGAAGTAGTAACTTGAAAATTCTGGCTGAATAGTAGCAGAATGGATTCCATAGTTGTGAAGCTTCGACTTAATATTTGCAGCAACAGTGAGGAACTTCTCTGGAGGACAGTTAAGATCAACATGCAGAGTGGCAATAAGATATGTCTCCGTAAGGTTCCATATATGGAAGTCATGAACAGAAATCACTTCAGGAATACTCAGAATGGAATCTTTCACCTCATCGGAATCAACACTAACAGGGGATCCTTGAAGAAGTATTCTAGAAGATGATTTACAAAGTGGCATAGCTGTTGAAAAAATAATACAGGTAATAACCAGTGAAACAAGTGGATCGAAATAAAATCTCCAGCTGTAGTCAGTCTTCCAAATGAAAACAGCAGTAAGCATGACACCAATGTTACCAACACAATCACCTATAACATGTAGAAGAACACCTTGCATATTCAACGATTGAGCTCTCTTGCTAGTCTTTTTTGATTTCTTCTTCTTTTGACCTAAATCTGCTGTATGGGAAGTACCATTGTTAGAGGATGTACCCATTTCATTTTCCGACGATCCACTACTTGACTGCGAGGATGTGCGTTTACCACCAGTGGCCCCATATTTACCGAGCTTTTTAACCACCACTGAAGGCAACACATTCTCAATATCCGAATCGTCTCCACCAGCGGATAAGGCATGGCTAATACGGGAATCATTTCCACTAGGTAAAGATGATGATGACGATAATGTATGATCCATCGAGCCCATACTTGTTGCACGTGCGAGGGGCGTGGATTCCGTTGGATGACCTGAGATGCCATTAGTATTAGCTTCAATATCATCGGTTGGATGGCTATGGGAATGCGAATGAGAATGCTCAGAGGTATCATGGAAAAGGAATACACCCACGATATTGGAACAAAGACCCAGTGCACCAACAAATAAGATAAGTTTAGGATTGTTTATAATTGGTGGGTTAATGAATCTTTGGATAGCTTCAACAAAAATAGTGAAGCAAAGGGCCAAAAGGAAAACACCATTCGCCAAGGCACCAAGAATCTCTGCACGTAGCCATCCATATGTGAATTTTGCATCAGCCATCCTTGTTTTAGCAACGTTGACAGCCCATAGTGCAACGGCTAGAGAAAGTAGATCGTTTAACATGTGGAACGAATCTGCAATAAGTGCAAGCGAGTTAACCATGTAACCGATAATGATCTCCACGAGGAAGAATACCGTATCCAAGCCCATAAGACTAATAATTTTAACTTCTTTCCTATTTAAAGTCATTGTGTCTGAAAATATAGATCGCCAGCTCCGGTAACCGTACCAGTAATTTCGGGTCTCACAAGTATTAATAGCGAAGGACGAATTGGTCCAACTCCTTTAGATTATATGAGTGAATAGTAAAAGGCAATGTTTGAAAATCCAATTGTACCTTCAATCCAAGAAATTTTAACCAACTTCTCCCAGTTTACACGACGGAGTTCCTGTGAATAGTATTGATTAAGATTAGTTTAACTATCTGAAAAAGTATGATGCTTAAATAGAAAATAAAAAATTTCGAGCATTTTTTCCCTCACTACTACTGAATGCTTTATTCCGGTAGATCTAAGATACGCCTTTTCCCTTTCATCCCCGCCTCTTCTCCTATTATTGCCGAAACCTGCCAGCCTCATCGCGAAGGTTTCCACTCCGAATCCAACCGTGCGCGAACGGCCAAGAAAAAAAAAAATTAGATTATCACACACTTTTTACAATGCTCGTTTAGTAACGGTAAAATCCGGTAACTCCCCAATACACTACTCAACATACCAAAGAAATATCGATTGAATAAGCTAAATGAACTAAATAAACGAACAAACTAATAACTAAAAGCTAAATTTATACATCAAAGACTTCCAATGTAATACCAGAATTTTGGGTTGCGGTGAGAACGCACCAAGCTGCCCCGTCGGACATCGATTGGCCACCGGCGCTGACTGTGTCAATACCATATTTCTTTGGGTTAATTTCACATGTACTTCCACTGCACTTAGATGAATCGGTACATTTAATTCTAACACCAAAGTTTGGTTTTTGGTTTTTGAAAGGTGAAGAATCCTCAAAATAAACTGGATTCCATCCTATCTTGGCAAAAGTATTTCCGCTGTCATCCATATTGACACCGGCAACATACGGTGACCAGTTACCCCAAGGATTGTCTGTAGATCCCCATTGACATCCATCTTCTGCAGAAACTCCCGGTGGATTAATGTAGTAATGCGCTGCAGTACTAGCCCAATAATCCGTTCCAGGAACAGCAAGGGGTGAAGAACTAGAGGTACCTACTTCCGTTGGAATGAGCATAGCTTCATTACCTGGAAGAACTGTTTGACAAAGTGCAACATTTTGAGATGCACTGTTAAACACATTGGCAGTCCCCTTTCCTTTGTAGCAGTAACTATTTCCAGAAATTGGCTTTTCCAATTCCCCATTATTATTACAAAATAATCCACCATCTTGAGATCCTGGATAGGAGTATGTAGTAATTTGGGGATTCCATTGTCCCATCAAGTAACCTGGTTTACAAGCATATTGACAATAATTGCCTGCTTGGCAATTACTACTTTGAGCCCAGCCACCATTGCTACCACTGAGGGAGACCATACCATCGTAATTGGGAAAAGAGCAGGTATTACCTCTTTTGTGGACATGATGAAGATGCTCTCTTGGAATTGGAGAGCATTGGCAACTTAAAATAAGCGAAAGAGTGAGAAAAATATCGGTTAAAACCATCTTGAAAATGAATGAATATGTTTTTTTTTTTTTTTGTAACGAAAGACTAACTAGCTGACTAAACCGAATTTGTGAATATCCTTTGAAAGGATTTGAGTGCATTTGTCAATTTAGCCTCAATATGCCTCATATTTATAGTATTCCTGTGCCCGATAGAATCGTACGATCATTTTGGCTGTAGTGTATCTACAACAAAAATGAACGTAGTAGTACATTTGGTACAGGATCTAGATATCGGATAAGAAATTAATCAGCTGAACAATAGATAGTTTTTCCATACAAACAATAGATATGTTTTTCCATATGCAAACAATAAAAAATAAGCAAACTAGTTTTTCCACACCTTAAAAAAAAGAAACGACCAAGTAATGTATTCCATCTATTTGCCCCATGGTGCTTGAGTCTTTACCCAATTTGGTTAAAATATGCTGTGTATGGTTACAAATCAAGATTCATTTCTAGAATTACTCATTCCAGAAACTTTCTGCTAAGAAATCGGAGACGACTTTTACAATAAAACTATGCCAACTCTAGTTCAAAGGTTCATGCAATACGCAAATGTGCAGATAATATGCATATGATTAAACCTCTCTTCATGTAAAACAATACTTTTAAATATTAGAGTGGGATATCACATGATATATATATATGCATAATCAAATGTGTGTACCTCCTAAAATATGCATACAATCACTGAGCCGCACAAGATCTCATAATTATCTTTTTCGGGGTTAGAAAATCTGTCATTCCCAATTAGGAAATTTGTGGGGATTAAATATGCTAAGAGCTGGAGGATCTTATTCATCAAAGTTCTGAACTTTGTCGACATGTATTCTATCGATATATAACTTTTGCATTAGAGGCAGATTTAATGGCTTCATTTGAATTCTGTTTGGGACTTATGTCAAGACCATAGCCTATGGTGTACTGAGGTTGGTGTATGGATGATTCGGTTCAAATGGAATAGAGATTGATTGAACCTATACCGCAGAACCTACCGAATACATTTAAGTCGGTGATAACAAGTAGACACTTGTCACCGACCGACATTCATTAAGAAACGATTTTCTAAGTATGCATTTTTTGAACTGTTAATTATTAAAGTTTATTGCTGTCTTGGAGAACAAAACTGATAGTACTCAAAGACGCTCGAAGATGTTAGTGAAGTACGGCATTCCGCAAGTCATTAAAATACCTCATTTTAAACTAATGTTAATTGATAATAGGATATTTATTTATTACAAATATAAATTCATTCATGTCAATAGTAAAGGTATGGTGTTCGGATGATGATAACGAGGGTATTAACGGAGTATCGAGGTCAAATTAAATGAATGATGCAGGCAAGAAAATGGTTTGCGGATTTTTTTTTTCTTGGATCTCCCTATAATTTTCGGAGCCAACAAAAATTTCTGACTGTCGGAACTACCATAATTTCGAATTGAAAAGTAGATAGAAGAGTACTTAAGAAGAATAAGCCATAATTGGTCTAGCTGACAGCTTGAATAGGTGACAACAATAAAGCATCGCTAGAGTCAATTGAGATAGGGATATCCTTTAGCAGCAAAGCGTAAGTATAATGGTTAACAATGGGAAGAGAGAAGTTAGTTTGATAACTCCAGATACCAGAGATTAGGAAAGTGGTGATAACTAATCATCTTTGCATCACAAGGCACGTTGTTTTACTACTTTATGAACTGTTTGAGCGTTCTAGATACTTCGTGTCAAGAATTCTCCTATGTCCTGGGAGTTTTAATTTGCCTCGTTCCCATATTTTTACTTCATGATGCATTTATGCATTATGTACATTTAAAGGATTTCATGTTACTAACACAATACGGGTATTGTCTCGACATTGAATGCATCAACCTGTAGCCTCATGTTATTACCAAACCATAACTATGTTAGCTCGATTATCTATCTTGCTGATATCCACCAACTTTTAACTAAATAGTCCGCATTCGGACTTCGGCATCCCCGAGGTGAGAAGAACGAATCAGGGAGGGTTTTGAAATTCCAAGCTATCATTTGTGTTAGAAATTTCATCATTTTTTCTGGCAGCATTTTTTTTTTTTTTTTTTTTTTCATTCCTGGAAGCTGGAGGAATTTAGTTAAAGGGGTTTTAGGATATTTGACTCGTGCTTTGATAATCGAATAGTTGGGTTATTAATAAACCATACATTTTAGGGAAGGTGTGCAGTTATATGCGTCCAGTGAACGGGCATTTTCGTCTTTGTTGCAGTTAGAGAGATATATTACTTATATTTGAAACTAGATCACGTTCTACCAACTCTAGAAACAGACAGATCATACATCTACTCTGTGAGTGATTTAGCATTTGATTGTACATTAGTTATACCCATATTGTTATAATAGTGACAGAAGTTATAAGTAAGTCACAAGTTTACTTCTTCATACATCATTGAAGCAAGTACTTTGATCTATCAATTGATTGGATCCAAATACTACTGCTATATTCATCGCTTGGATTTTTCTTCTTTTTTTCTTTCCCTTTGATTTAATACCGGACATCTTGATCTTATGATGTCCGAGCAAACGACTATTTCTTCGGCTGAGTCAAGTATAAAAGCCGATGTTTCTTCTGCTACTACCCCTCCTTTGATCCAAAAGTCGGATAGTGGGAAGAAATCAGGCGAGACTATCAATAGCGCCGCCACTTCCAGTCCTGTTAATCCACCATTATCGGTTCCACTTGGATTGAATTCAGCAAAACGTCATATGGGATTTGGATCACGTTCCCCCTTTAGCAGTACGTCGATCGACGGCTTAGGGTCTGTATTTGCCAACCTCAGCCTTAATGGAGTTCCCAGTACAAATTTAAATGGTGGTAGTCCCGATGTTTCCGTTGCAGCAGCTAGCTTTCTAAGTGATACTGCTGTTACTGCCGGTAATGCTACTACTAGAGTTGCCAGTAATGAAAGTTCCAACGATTCTACACAAAAGGGTGTCGGTAAAACGTCTATACATCAGGAATCTGTTGATATTCAGAATCATCAGCAGCATCAATCTCGTGGTTGGTCATCCATTCTTCCTGAGTTGGCAAAGACCCCTGAACAAAGCGCTGAAAATGGTAAGTTTTCGACTCCGTTAACAGCTGACCCATCTGTTCTAGGGTTCGGTAATTCACCATCTCCTTTCATGGATGGTGAGAACAGTTTAGCAGATCTTTCATCTTTCAGACCATCCCTTAGCGATCACGTTGCTAGAAGACTTACATATCCATTGGAAGCCGAGGAGGAGGGTGACCGTGCTACACAGCATAGTTCTCAGCAGCAGCAGCAACATCAGCAACAGCAGAGGACACAAAGTATTTCTGAGTCCTCATCTCCTGTTCAGACCGAATTATCTCCCAATGCTGCTAATAATACATTTGGTGGTGCTATTGGTACTCAATTCCCACTCTATGGTGGCTTCAACTTTGAGAATAGTGCTAACTTTGGCTTTTCCGGTTATAACTATGGAAGAGTTAATGAGATGGGAGTTTTCAACCCTTCAGCTCCAGTGAATATGGGACAGTTTGTTAGCGGTTCTACTACCCCTGATCTACGTGATTCTGGTGTTCATGGTAATGGGTTCCAAAACCTAGGTGGTTCTACAGTTCCACCGCCTATGACGAACCCAATGGTTCCTCGCATGACAGCACCTACTACTTCGGGTCCTTTGGGATCGAATATTCCACCTTTATCTAGTATAACAGGTGATTCATCTAGACAGCAGGATCGGATTCCGGGCCAGGCCATAGGCAATTCTCTCGATGGATCTCGTAGAAGACAGTCAAATACTCATAGAAAGCGTGGCTCAGGTAAGAGACGTGGTGAAGATGCGGCCCGGTTTATGAACGCCACATTGGCCGATTTTACCAACGAGATCTATTACCTTTGCAAAGATCAGCATGGATGCAGATTCCTTCAAAGACAACTGGAAATTGGTGGATCTCAGGCAGCCACCAAGATTTTCAATGAGATCCAGTTGAATGTGATTGAATTAATGATTGATCCATTTGGCAACTACCTAATCCAGAAGTTATTAGAGCGTGTCGATGAGCATCAACGTACTGTTCTGGTGAGAAACGCCTCTTCTCAGTTTGTGCGTATTGCCTTGGATCCACATGGTACTAGAGCTTTACAAAAATTGGTTGAATGTGTTACTACGCAGGAAGAATTTGACATCATTGTGAAATCACTTTCATCATATGTGGTTCTACTTTCAAGAGATTTGAATGGTAATCATGTTGTTCAGAAATGTCTTCAGAAGTTACCTGCAGATTCATGTGACTTCATCTTCGATGCTGCCTGTGATAACTGCCTGAAAATTGCTAAGCATCGCCATGGATGTTGTGTCCTTCAGCGTTGTTTTGACCATGGTACTCCAAAACAATGTGAGCGTCTTAGCCTGAAAGTTGGTGAACACTGTGTGGAACTAAGTACAGATCCATATGGAAATTATGTTGTCCAGTACGTTCTTTCGATGGAAGAAACTAGACTACGTGCCCAGCATGATCCAGCATCAGCTTCGTCTACCCCAAATACATCCCAAGCGATCCATCTCATCATTTCTGCACTTCGGGACAATCTGGTTAGTTTATCAACACATAAGTTTGGTTCGAATGTAGTTGAAAAATCGCTTCGTATCCCAACTCTTGCACCTATCCTCATTGGCCAACTGCTCAAAGACAGTAATAATCCAGTCGTACTGTTACATGATGCCTACGGTAATTATGTGCTTCAGACTACTTTAGATGTGGCAGATGATGCCAGCTTCCGCCAACTTAGTGAGATGCTACGGCCTGCAATTCCCGATGTTAGAAACACTCCACACGGCAGACGTATCTTATCCAAATTAATCAGCCGTGGTGGAGCTTCATCGTCTGCTTCATTCGGTTATGCTGCCGTGGCTGCTGCTGCCGTTACGGCTGACGTCGACCCTAGTACAGCATCTAATGCCACTGGTCCTACCGTTGCTACAAGCCCAGTTGGGAATACTAGGACTACATCTCGCATCGAATCTACTCATAATGGAAATCAGCATGGGTCATTGGCATCTTCCAATCCACAGCTGGGTCGGTATCGGTCGCTGAATGGTTATGGATATTGAAAGGGATATGATGAAACAGTTAATTTTCTTTAATTATTAGTGGTGAGGTTCGAATATTTGTACATCTCTTTTTACCTTACCACGCAGCCGCAACCCACAGCTACGTGGCCATTAGCGCTTGTGCTTTAGGGGTATGTATATCTATCTATATATTTAGACATGTTTAGTGTTACTTTAGATTGTAGGATATTTTTAGCATAGTTTTTCGTTCCTGCTCGTTTAATCGAAATTTATACGAAGATCAACCCTTTGGATTTCATTGTTTTAATATTTACCTCGGAAACTTAGGTTTTTTCCTGTTCTATAAAGCCCACCTAAGATTGCTCTATCCTTTATTATCATCACTTTCTGTACACACTGATAGTATTTGACATCGGTTTATTTCACCTTCATTTATTAAGCTGTCATTAATGTCTACCAATATTCGTCAGCGAAAAGCTGCTGAGCCATCTTCTGCAGCTGAACGGCCTAAGAAGGCTTCTCAATATGTACCGGAAAAAGGCTATGAATTTGGAGGTCCCATTGGAGCATTTTCCATGATGATTGGATTCCCTCAGCTTATGTACTATATGTGGATTAGCCAGAGATTCTATAACTCTAAATTTGCCTGGCCAGCAAAGAATCAGTCCTGGGGTGAGTTCTTCACCCAATATTTTGGATATATTAGGGATTATGGATTGCCAACTATTCCGGCAGCCAAGATTTTCATTATATTCTTTCTATTGCAATTGTTTTTCTATGTGACACTACCTGGTGTGTGGACTAAAGGTCAGCCACTTAGACATCTCAACAATCGTCAATTGCCATACTACTGTAATGCGTATGTGACTTTCTATGTCAATATTGCTCTTGCGCTTACCCTCCATTTCACAGGTGTTTTCAAGATCTACACTTTGATGGACCGGTTTGGTGAAATTATGTCATGTGCCATCGTTGCAGGTTTCAGTTTTGCTATTGGTCTTTATCTTTATACATTGTTTGTTTCGCACGATTACCACAGAATGACTGGTAACCATATTTATGACCTATTTATGGGTGCACCTTTGAATCCCCGGATTGGAATCATCGATTTGAAGATGTTCTTTGAAGTTAGATTGCCTTGGTACACATTGTTCTTCCTGGGATTGTCTGTTGTGTTGAAGCAACAGGATGTTTATGGTAAAGCCTCTCCTCAGGCTTGGTTTTTGGTCACCGCCTATTATCTATATGCTAATGCATGTTCGAAAGGTGAGGACTTGATTGTCCCAACATGGGATATGGCTTATGAGAAATTTGGCTTCATGTTGATCTTCTGGAATATTGCCGGCGTCCCATACAGTTATTGCCAGAGTGCTCTATTCTTGTACTATCACAATCCATCTGAGTATAACTGGTCTACCGGTTATAATGTCTTTTGTTTTGTGACTCTTTTTGTCAGTTATTACGTTTTCGATACTGCAAATGCCCAAAAGAACAGTTTCCGTAAACAGATGGCTGGCGATACAAACATCCGTAGGACTTTCCCATTCTTGCCATATCAGGTACTCAAAAATCCTTCATACATTAAATGTAAGAACGGTTCGACTTTATTGACGGACGGTTGGTACAAATATGCACGGAAGATTCACTATACCGCTGACTGGATTCAGTCATGTACCTGGGCAATGATCTGTGGAAATAGTTCCTGGTTCCCATGGTTCTACTCATGCTTCTATTTCATTGTTCTTGTGCAAAGAACTATGAGAGATCTTCGTAAATGTCGTAGAAAGTATGGTGCCGACTGGGACGAATACGAAAAGCAATGTCCATACCTCATCATACCTTACGTGTTTTAGATTACATACATACATATATTCACCTATATATACATTTCCTATCACTATTTAATCCTGCTCTGCTATCGACACTAGTCGTTCGTCGATTTCATCAGGTGTCAGAGTTCTAAATCCATCTTTTGTAGAAACCCCGATCTCAAGATCGTTCTTCCGGAATTCCGTACCTAACGTATCGCTTAATGTCACAATTGCAAACTCGACAACCTTCTTCCAGTCTCCAGTGACCAGAAGTTTTTTGGAGCCATCTTCGGCTCTGTATTTACCGTTTGTTTCCTTCTTATAAGCTCTTTCCAACGCAGTACCGACCTCACGTTGCTTAGGACCTGTAGCAATTGCTTGCGCACTGCAGTAGTATCCTGCTGGATCAGTCTTAAGAAGTAAAGGTCCCAACTCATCATCTACACCAATAAACATAAGAGAAACACCCATTGGTCTCATGTATGCTCTCTGCGTATAAACCTGAGCCAGATTGGCCATCCTTTTAGTTAGAGTATCCACAGGCATTTCGTAACCATATTTATACTTAAATTCTGCAGATTCAGATCTTGCTCTCATGGCCAATGCACGACCATCAGCAATTGAACCTGTAGCCAACATTCCAACAGAATGAGAAATTCTGAATATGTAAGTGATAGTAGATGGATCCAAAAGCTTATCTGGAATTTTCTTCTGTGACACAAATACAGAACTGTTTTCACCGGCAATACCTAATGCTGTTATACTGGCAGAGTTGATTGCTTTGAATGCGTATTCAACCTGATAGAGCCGTCCTTCGGGGGAGAAGACGGTAATGTGACGATCGAAACCTGCTGCTCCTAAAAGATGTTAGTAACGGAATTGAAAAAGATTGATGTGATTGAATACTTACCAGACATTTGTGTTTATATGCTTGCCTTGAAGAGTTATCCTTGAGATTTGGGGTGAAAAGATTAAAGGATGTTAGTGATGAAGGCAAAAGTGGAAAAGGTTGAAATTGAGAATCGGGGAAAAATATTGAAAAATCAAACATCTACAGAAATATAGAGCGGTAAGTACTACTACCCTAGTACTACTAATAAGCTACAACTACAGTAATTATTCCTAATACCTTATTATTATTTGAATATAGCAATGATATAGTAATTAAATTTGGTTTGCAACGAGCTAATAGACCGGAATTAGGTGAATAGTGTGTGTGTGTGTATATGGCCCATTAGTTGTTGATATTAAGTGCCTTTCTGAATGACCCCCAAGCGTTCTTCATATATTTGGCACCTTGCACACTACCAGACTTTGCTTTGGTAGGTGCCGGTCTTTGTAGATCTGGTACAAATATTGGTTTGGCTTGTTGTTCTTTCTTGGCTGTCTGTTTATTTGACACAGTCATCTTAGGCATACTCATAGTTGGCAGGTTAATCTTAGGCAGACTGATCTTTGGCATACTCATCTTTGGCATGCTCATCTTAGGCATGCTCATCTTAGGCATCTTCATGGATGGCATGTTTGATACCTGTTTGCCGGCGTTGGAAATGGAAGCGCCTATTGTTTCCCACCAATCATCATGGACGGATATAGTATCTAATCTGACCATGTTATTCATGTTGGTTAAGATCTCAGAGTCATCATCAGCAGTTTTTCTGTTGATAGTATCAGTGTGTTTCTCAACCTGAGGCTGTCTGTTATCGAAGAGATTGTCCATGCCATCATCCGTCTTGATGAATGCTCCGTCCGAATCATATCTCTTTGTAGGAGGTTTTGATTCAGCTTCGATGTCTCTGCAAGCTTGAAGTGAGGACTGCATCTCTCTCACTGCAACCTGTCTGTCGAGTTCAAGTAGTTGCTCGACCAATTGACTATCGATGTTCTTGACATCGGCTATGTTGTAACACTGGCAGGCATCGTCAAATCCAACACCAAATGTGATGTCACCAAAGACTGGTCTAGTAATGGTATGACCAGCCATTTTTTCAACAGCATTGAGAGTTTGATCTCTTTCTGCTATCAAATCAGCTCCGATCTCAGAATGGAAGGCAGGTTCTTCCTCTTTGGTTGTAGCTGTTTGGTGTGCCACGGCAACTTCGTGGTCCATCTTGATGAATTGGTTCACCAAGATTTTATTTCCACAGTGCAAAAGATCCTCGCTGTAGTGTTGTGGTTGAGGTTCTCCGAGGCGCTTCTCCTCGGAGAGATGAGACAATGGATGGCCAGCCAACCCCTCAACTGAATCCCGAAGGGCATTTCTTCTTTCAACGAGGACGATGTCAACGCCTTCGAGGTCTTCTTTTTGCTCAACTATATGGTCGTTATTAACCATTCTGTTGGGCTCCGCTTTGACACGGTCCTCGAAGTCGAAATCAGATTTGGAATTGGAGACATCAGGCTCAGGCACTGTGATAGGCTGAATTTCAACCTTGGAATCTAGCGTGGTAGATTCGATATCCATGGACTTAGTCTCGGGCTCGTTGACCTCAGACTTGACCTCCTCTACCTCGACATCTTCATCAGGCTTGGTAGTGGAAGGTTCGACTGACAGGCAGGTTGGTATATCCAGCTGTGGAATAGTGTTTGTACCATTGGATAGGGAGTAAGTTTCTTTGCCTTCTTGCATTGGCTCTGTTTCAGGAATAACTAGAGCTTCATTGCCATAAGCTGATGATGGATCCGATTGGAGATTCTCAGCGACTGAGCTATCGGCAGCTTCAACCTCGATAGCAGCCTTTTCAACTTCAGGCTCTTCAATTGGCTCAACAATAGATGTTGTTTGGACCGATTCAGGAGTAAGTTCAACTGACTCCGTAGCTTCGGTTTGCTCTTCGACTTTAACTGTTTTGACAACTTCTGTTGAGTTCACACGCTCTTCTGCTTTGACCCCTTCGACTTCAAGTGGTTCAACATCACCTGGTGTAACTGCAAATTCAGCTGGTGCAGCGACTTCAATTTCTTCCTTTTTGATTGTCTCAACATCATGCGATGCGATAATCTTAGTTGACTCTGGAATACTGTCAACTGGATCAGGAATGGTTTCAACTGGTACAACGCTTTTGATTTCCTCGGTACCATTGAACTCTTTGGAGTCAAGAGCTGGTTCAGAAACGGTTTCATCTTCAAAAGTAGATGTTTCCTCTCTCTTATATTTTAGCGCTGGCTCTTGTTCAAGATTAGGCAATGGCTGCTCCTTAGTAGATGGCTCAATTGGAAGAGCCACCTGTTCTGCAGAAACTAGAATATTCTCAGAACCTTCAGCACAGTCATTTTCGACCATTGTTTTCACCTCTTCGTCAGGTTGGGCCAATGATTTTGACTTATGTTTGGTAGTATTGCCATTGATGGGAATAAGAGATGATTTCCTAAGCATATCGAATCTCTCATGACGGGTTGTATGATGAACATGAGATTTATTTTCAGATTCAGATGACAGGTCAAAGAGATCAGAGCTGTTCTCGACACAATCAAATGATGGTTCCTGGTACTCGCGGCCAACCATTGGTCTAATTGGAGTCTCAGGCTCATGAACATCCAATGGTTTCCAAAGAGAGTACGAGTTCAACTTGAGCAGGGTAGGATGGATGTTTGACTCAATGCTTTCCCGTGCTTTCAATTCAAATTCTGGAGGGTCATTATCCGTGTTTTCACCTGTGATGGTAGTAGATTGGATATTGATGTTTTCTTCAGGAACAGTGGATATGCAGGGATCTGCCAAGTGGGTATAGTCACCAGCAGGTTCGAACTCAGATGAGGAGTCACACTCGAACTCATCGTGTTCAGTAGGGGTTGGGGCTGCTGATTGGACAGGTGCAAATAGCGGTCTAGTATGTTCCTCTGTTTCGGAAGAATCACTCGTCTCTGCATCAGATTCGGGTGTAGTTTCTTCTGGATAACCAGGGATTTCAGCAATTTTAGATTCTAAATATGTGATAAGTTTTTGAACTGGAGATACAGAAGTGTCGTCCATAAGATGTTCAAACACATAATTATCATCCGATGGCTCTTCAGGTTCCATGGAAGAAGGGTGCGAGTTGTTGACATCAGTTGTATCCTCGGCAACGATTGTATCTTCCTTGGTTCCAAGAGCAGCCTTTTCGTCAGGCTCGGAATTAACAAACTTGTCTTGCTTGCAGATAGGGGTTTTGACAATCTCAGAAAGAGGAGCAGAGGCTCTAGTGGAAGCCTCGACAGTGCTGTGAAGATCTTTGGATTTGAAAACTTGCTTAAGGCCATCATAATTATCCTTTGATTTTAGCGCCGACTCCTCATCATGAGAAACCATTTTACTATCATTTTGCGAAACGAAGTTTCTGAAGAAGGTTGCAACATGGTTGATGCAATCATCTCCACAGTTCTTTGACATTCTCTCACCACGTCTGAATAGACGATCAATATACATTTCAGGAATGTCTTCAATGCGATCCTTCTTAGCCTTCGAATTCTTTTTATGGAATCTGGAGCTAATCTTTGATTTTCTAGCCTTACGCTCCTTCTTCAACTTTGCGAAGAATGGATTGATCGGCGAGATATCGCAGTTGTTACTGGCTGGGACTCTGTCTGGAATGTTTTCATCACACTCAGACTGATACATGGAGTTCTTCTCAAGGCGTCTCCGTTCCCGCCGATTCTTGTAGTGCTCAACCATGGCTTTCCATCCATGAACACCGTTGGCCTTTCTTTCGGCCTTCCTTCTCAATTTTTCTTGTCTTCTTCTCTCTTTTCTTGCTTTCTTCTCTTCTTTGCGTCTTCTCATCTTCTCTTTCTTTCTCTTCCACTTCTTTTCGATGTTTTCCCTTGCCCGATGAGTAAATGAACTCTGGGAGTTTGCGAGACGCAACGTTTCTATCTTAAGAGCAATCTGCTCTTCCTTAGATGGCACCTCAACGGTGATGTCCTTGGCAGCAGAATGATCTTGCTTAGTGAATATCTTAGCAATGAAATGGAACATAATTTGTTAATAACAGTTGTTAGTTTTGATTGAATCTTTATGTTCTAAAACGCTAAGCTTAAATTCGGGAAAGAGAGAAGAAAGCTCAAAGGTATCTATGGTATGTAGGACTAGATGAGACCTCCTTATTTTTTGTATACCATGCCCAACTCAGCCGAAAAAAAAAAAAAATTGCAGATCTGGCGCCAAAATCCCAATCCTTTTTTTTCACGTTTTGGGAAATTTATTTACATATCATTTCTTTCGACCACCCATAATGATTAATAGATTACATATGGTCGCAAGATCAGTTACAAATAAAAATGAAGTTGGCATACAGTTAATTATGAGCTATGTTGTTTTATTTACTGACCCTGACATTTTTGTCGATCTTCCTCCATCCTATATCTCTTGATTAATACCTCTAAATCGGTGACATCACTGAAATGAGAAAACGGGTAAACCTTACCGCAATCTTTATTGTTCCGATACTCGACCCATTGATTAATTTATTTTTAATTTTAGCTATTTTTGGGAAATACATGTGCTTTTGCCCCATATATTCAAAGTCAGGGTCCTACCTTTCTCTTTAATTTTCTTAGCTTCAGCCTCCTTTCTTTTTTTTTATTAAACTCTTCATCATATTCAATTCAATCATGTTTCATAGAAAGAAGAATAAACCTCTCGAACTCAGCTTAAATGACAGTAACTATCTTCCTGCTCCAGATCCCAATTCGTTGATTCCTCAAGCTGCCACGGGTCATTCCCGTGCAAGTCATGCACATAGGAATGCACCACTACCGGCTACACCACCGAAAAGGTTAAGACAGCAGATCCATGATATGCCCCGTCAGACTGTGATCAACAACTATTATTATACCCCAAATTCTGGGGCACCAGTTAGAAGTAGATATCAAGATTCGCAGCCAATGGCTCCATCTCACAGTCAGCGTCATCGATCAAACCATTACACCAGTGCACAGAATGTGATAATTCCAGATGAATCAGACATGATTATGAGGGGTGATGACCAATCGATTCATCATCATCACCATCACCGTTCTGGTTCACACTCTCATTCAAGTTCTCGTTCACCTTCAGATGATATTTATTCGTCATCATCCTTAGTTTCCGGCAGAAGAAGAAGAATAGATTACGATAATGATGACTACGATACGAGATCTAGTGATTATGATTCAGGCAGATCCTACCGGAGTAGAGGTTCGTTTGATTTACTAAGATACCTTGTTAACGGAGATAGTTCGGACATAACCGTTCATAATACACGTTTGTTGACGATATTTCAATCCTTCGATAAAGAATTCATCGATTGTCAGGATCTTGCGGAATTGTTGGTGGATCCAATGGAGAATCATCATTTCACCCTAGACTCATGTAATTCGATTATTCAAGCCTTTGATACCAAAACGATGCCTGGCAAGCTTGATTTCAGAGGATTCGTTCACGTATGTGCATTTGTCAAGGGATGCTGTGATTCATTCGAATATTATGATAAAGATCATTCTTATACCCTGGAATATCAGGAGTTCGTCAAAGCTCTTAATCTTAATGGTATGAAGTGTCCAAGTGGACTCATGACCAAAATATTCAGGAATTCTGATTATGTTAGTATCGAACGTTTTATCACGGCGGTTGTGGCCATCAGGCGTTATGAGAGAGCTGACTAGTCAGCAGTAATAGATAATATATAATTTTATACATATATATTAATCGTTATCCTAATAGTATTCAAAAGAGATCCGCGAGATCATCGTTATCATCCTCTTCAGCCTCTTCATCAGCATCCTCGTCCTCTTCTTCTTCTTCATGAGCAGTTTTACTGCTTCCATTTCCTCCATTATTATCGTTATGTTTGTTTTCATTTCCAGCCTTACTATCTTTCTCAACAACAATTTGACTCTTCTTAATATCCAACTCCTGTCTGAGTCTACTAATAACGTCGTTGATACGATTCCGCATAATAGGGTTGTTTGCTTTGGCAAGATCCTTTTCTTTCTGACTAATTGTTGAATCCAATTCGGAAATCTCCTCCCTGATGATAGCATTATGCTGCTTGTTCTCATCAACCTCACCACCTTTGCCAAATGTCCTACCACCTTTACCTTCATCTTCGTGATCCTCTTCGTCTTCATCATCCTCATCTTCATCTTCATCCTCTTCATCCTCTTCCTCTTCTTCATCATCTTCTTCCCCGTCTTCTTCTTCAGGTTCTGTTTCGGTCGGTAATCCTTCCACTATTTCCTCGTTTTCGCCTTCTTCTTCTTCCTCCACTTTAGCCTTTGTCAGTCCACCGCCATCATCGAATGTACGATCGGTTTCTTCTCCAGCACCGCTAGTTTCACCTTCTTCCTCTTCTTCCTCTTCCTCTATTAACTTATCTAATTCGTTGTCTATCTCTTCCTCACTCTGTTTACCTTCCTGTGCAACGTTTTCTCTTCCCTCCTCCTCTTCGGAAATCTCTTCGTTACCATCCTCACTATGATCTGCAGATTTTTGTTGTTGATCATTGGCCACCAAAGATTTCGACTGTTTTCTATGATGATGGTGATGGCGTTTCTTCTTCTTCTTATTTATGCTGCTTAGTGCCAGACGAGCGCGTGAACTGTTGAGCATTGAAGCATCAATGAATTCGTAGCTTGTGCTCTCAGATTGTTCATCCAGCTTTAATAGCCGATCTACTTCATCTTCAACATTTTGTATCACTTGTTCCTGATATCTTTCCCCAAACCTAGTTTTACAATTCTGCATTCCGGGTGTTATTCCATCTGGATATGTTTCACCATACTCAATATCAACAGGAATATCATTCACCTCTTCTTCTGTATTCAATTTTTTCACCATAAGAAGCATCTGGCAGACATCAAAAGTCTTGTACATTGTTTTGCGATCGAGTGACTTATGAACTTCAACAATCGTTGGTAAATTCACCAACTTACCACCATAAAGAACGCCATGAATCTTTAACACCGCTCTTTTCCGATCTTTCCACTTCACTGCTATCCCACTCATATCACCTGTTTCTACGCTAGCTCGTAAAGTATCCAACGATTCATCCGGTAAGACCCGTAATATAATACCTTCCTCAATTAAAGGATCGTCCTCTCGTTCTGGATCCTCCGAATCATACCCATCTCCTGGAATCATAGTGGGTTTAACACGAATTGTAGGCATCCTCATCTTCTTACTACTTCGAATTCTAATCTTTGGCTGACTTATCTTCACCTTCTTTGCCGATGAAGATCTTCTTTTACGTCGTGTACCCTTATGTGGTTGTTTGAATTTTATTTTAGGTAGCCTCTTGGGTTCATCATTTCTTGGCTCTATTTTAATAGAGGGCTTGGACCCCCCACCGGTGGAAAGTCTTAGTGTGATCTTAGGCATCTTTATTGGTAAAATATGTAATATGCAAGAGAAGATAGATCTATTAGATAGATAAGATAAATACGAAATATTTCAGATTTATTTGTGACGTCGAGCTAACTACCTTTATTTGGCAATCGTTTTTTTTAGTAAGGTATCATACCACATATATACAAGTCTGTCCATGAGTGTATGTATAACTGTGTACGTAATCTTAACTATGTTCATTCCTTTCTATGGAAACTGAATGATGAACATCACCCTTGTTTCTATCTCTATGGTGATTCATCTGGTAATCCCTACTAAATGTGTAAGGATGGAATTCCCCACCCTTATTTGAAGATCACAAACCTTCATATTATTTCACTATATACCCTTTGA
The DNA here is from genome assembly GCA_012295335.1 of Brettanomyces custersianus. Lineage (NCBI taxonomy): Eukaryota > Fungi > Ascomycota > Pichiomycetes > Pichiales > Pichiaceae > Brettanomyces > Brettanomyces custersianus. Next base: position 853,762 of record JAAVTW010000004.1, on the reverse strand, counting down.
TATTTCGATCCATAGGAACAATCTCCTAAATATGTTCAGAAGGATTGAAAAGATTGCAACAGCAGTTGATTCGTATTCTGGAGTTGTTAAAGCAGTGGAGAAAGAGCATCTACATCCGAAATTGTTCTTCAGTCAACCTACTTATAAAAAGATCTTCGATAGACTTAAACTCAAAAAGCAATATCCAAATGCTAGCAATGAGTTAAGTGTTATTGACTTTCATGCTAGCTTTGCACCAAGTACATATCTTCTCAACAAGGAATTGAAACCAAAGCATTATGCCCTCTTTCCGGCAAATCTAGCAGCCAGTCGCTTCTGGGCGGAGATGAAGAAGAAAGATCCACGATGTCGTAATATGGTGATTGATTTGGATCAAACTAGCCGAGTCTTGAAGCACAACTTCCTTAATAATGTGCTTGCCAATAAAGATATTGAGCCTAAGGAACAAACGGATCTTTCGAAGCTTAATCAATCGGTTCTACTAGTAGGAAACTTTATTGATTCAACCGGTCCAGATTCATTAAGAATCCTTCTATTTTTCAATCAGGTCAAAACATCAGTTTTCCAATATAACAATGTTAAGTTCTTAGCCTGGATGCCTTCCGCAGATGCACTCAAATTCATAGGACCACTTGGATCAAGGCATAGACGTGCCAACGCCTTAATGGCCAACCTATTCACAAATGTGGATGTGATAGCATACTCGAACGAGGGGAAGAAGAAGAGCGTTTCTATTATAATGGACAAATATAAGGATGCAGTTAAATTACCTAAGATTCCAGGCCAGAAGGATTCATGTTTAATGGAATTTCAATCGAACTATTCAAAATACAATATTCGTTTTCCCGAGGAACTACATTTAATCATCCATAAGTTACTCATCTCACCAAGTAATAAGATTATCGATAATCTTCATACATTGGGTCCTGGTGCAAAAGAATACCTGGAGCCAATGTTGGATCCTAAAATGTTGCAGAAAACAGCCCCAAATATTACTGAACAAGAATTTATAGATATCAGTGAAGCCTACTACTATTGGCCTTTCAAGCCAAATACCCAATTGGAAACGTTTTTGGGTGATGCAGAACCTGATGAGGAATAAGTTTACCAAGTAGCACTGTATATAGCTAATGTATGTAATAATTATGGTATTATAGAATATTATTTGAAATCCTTTTTTTTTTTCTATATAGAAATTTTCACCTGCCAGCTAACTTTTGATATTTTTTTCATCATTTTCTGATGAATCAATCCATTTTACTTCCTGGCTCTATATACCAGTTTACTTCGATTGATACCAATCTTATCAATTTAATGCCAGCGTATCTGGATTAACATCTGATATCTCAATTATGAGCGGAGATGAAGAACCGCCACATTTCCTGGTCGATGTGAGTGCCCTCGTGTATGGAGGAGTACAATATTTTGAAAAATGGCTCGATCATCCATCATTATTCCATCCAGCAGTGTATTACATACCATATTATACTTTGAAAGAATTAGACTTTCTTAAAAAGTCTTTCAACAAAGTTATAGCTGCAAATGCCAGAGAAAGCATCAGATTCATCGATCGATCTGTTTCACAATATGATGATGGATTGAATCAAGAGGATTCGGATTCTGTTGGCTATGAAGGTAGTGAAATCTCACTGGATGATGATATCACGGATTTTGAGAGCTATAACCAAAGCAAAAAAGATATCGAGAGAGAAAAGAAGCTACAGTCTGTTACTTCATTAATTAAGTCTTTAACTATGGGGGACAGCGATGTACAGTCGGATTCTTCACTAATAGATTCATCCACTAGTAGTTCATCAAATGCAACTCAATTTCATACACGTTTCATTCTTGAACCACCTGGTTCTGCAGGACCTGCCTGGAAAAAGACATGTGGGTATCGTAAGAGAACACCTCTTGTTTCTGAGTTTCCGAAAGCCAATGGATTCACTACATCTCTGCTAGGAACTAATCAGGTTTATCGTTATAAAAATAGACTTAACGGTGGACAGCAGATCTCAAGATTCCCTACTTTTAATAGTTTTTCTTCAAAAAAGAAGCCATCAACCTCGCAACCTCCAGTAATAACAGCTACGATGACTGAGGACGATATTGCGAAGCTCATGGAAGAAAAGAATCTTACATTTGATGAAGCCATCAACAATATGGAGAAACAAAGTCCTTCTACAGAAGAGAAGGCGGTTACTCCTAAAAGATTAAAGCTATTGCTTAGATCTGCAATTCAAAAAGAGTTTGTGGACAATAAGCATAGAGCATCCAAGATTCATTGGATAGTAATATGTGAAGATGAAGCCACGGCTATCTGGCTCCGTTGTTACAATTTAGATGTTATGAGCATCAGTCGTGCCGGAGCACTACTTAAAAAGGGAGATATTACAGATAGCAAAGGATCAGCCAATACCTCGGGATCCGATAATAGCATATCGGACCAACGAAAAAAGTCAACAAGAAAGAGAAAGCAAAAGAAGAATATACGTAAGAAGACATTGATGAAGAAGCCATCAGAGAAATCACCATGAAAGCGACCGTTGGTATTATCTCCATCAAATTATCACATCATTTAAAACAATAAGTAAGATGTCTGCATACACACAGGCTCGCGACCCAGAGTTTGATCATACTATGTAATGCTATCTCTAGATAGCCTTGACTACAGTTTAAAAAGTATCATATAGACATTTAACTTGAAACTTTGTTAGTAAGATGTAAAAAATTTGAATTTTGTTGTTTTTAACCCCAAACATTGAAACTCGTAATAATCTTTCAGATATTGTCATTATTGTATTCATTGAACACAAAGTGTAAAAGTGCCCTAACATTAGAGATGCCAGAAAGAAAAGTAAAAATTATAGGTATTGTCATCATATTAGAAGAGACGAGTTTCAATATAAAAAGGATTCTGTTCCAATTCACTTACCATTCATAAAGCCATATTGAGTATGTTCTTTTTAGAAAAGAACTTGTTACGTCTATACTTTGTACGGGTAATCGTGTGGTAACATTCAAAATTGGAATTGTGCTTCTTTATATATGTTCGAAAATTTTTCCATTTCAAAAATTTTTTAAGATCTCATCAAATCTCAAAAGGGTTAATGAAAAAGGACTGTTAATCTATGTAGTATTGTCTAATTAAATTGCTTGAGTATGTACGTAAATGTCTCTACCGATCCGCTAACACTCATTCGGTAGTATCTTCTTTTTCTTCCTGTTGCTTTAATAAAGCCTGAATATTTGCATCAAAAACTTTAAACTGATATATGAATCTAGTCAATACGAATTCGTTAACGAACAGATTAAATCCTAATATGTAGATGAGGGCAAATTCAAGTCGAAATAAGTCTGCTGTTCCACGCATTCCGGTAACTTTACAGTAATATGCCTGCTTATAGTTCTGATCTTCTATTAGTTTTAGAGAAACACGCAAGACACTAAGAACCACTCTAAATACGTTCAGCTCATTGATGAAAGTCATTTTGATGGAACCCTCCGATTCGGCAGGCTCTTGGAGTGGTAATGAGCATAGATCATTCTCCGGTTTGATATTAAATGCCATATTAAACAGTAAGTACGATGCAGTTAAAAGAACCGCTGGAGACGGTGATAAGAATCGATTGATACGTTCCAGATATTTACTGAGACTTATCTGAGGTGCCTTCTTTAAATAAAATCTCTGACTAATCTCCTCACATAGTTTGGGATCAAGGTTGAGATGATATTTGCCAGATATTGGAGATAAATCCTCACTGGTAAGACTCAACGCTTCAAGTTCATCAAAATTCGAATCCATCTTAGAGCTCTTCTTCAGTGGAATTCCCAACTCTTCATTCGATTGGCTCTTCAACTTCTCTAGTTTCTTTTGATTCTCCTCCCGTTTGGAATCAACCAATTTACTCATCTCATCTTTAATCAGTGCCGGAAATTCGAGGTGTGACGCCCCATTGGCCTTTCCGTCCTTGAATTCCACCTTTGCATCTTTAAGAGTATCGATATTAGTCAATCTACTTGCCATTCCCCCAAACACTACTTTTCTAAGGTCTAAGTTTGGAATTCTAGCAAATAACTTCGATAATTCGATAAGATCCTCTACAAGTCTCTGGAACATTGCCATGGCTTCGATCTGTTCGAGTTCAGCTAAATCTGTCAACAGATCAATCTTCTTATTCATTAACTCGTCAACATCAACGCTGCTGATCGGAACATGATGCTTATGTGGCTTTTTCTGATTATTTCCATGTTGATCCTTCATACCACCATTCGCATCATCAGAGCCAAGATTCTTATATAGCTTCTGGCTTTGTTCAGCATCATCGACAAATGTGGGTTTTTGTGGCTTTAAGGATTTGCGTATATCCTCTTCCATAATAATCAATTCTAAAGACCCGTTTCAATCTGTGTCTAAGATGCTGTGATTACTCTGTCTATCTAAATCGGACTAGGCTTTCATTCCTCATTCCTATGGTAGCGCGAAAGCAGAAGTTAAATTAATTTGGGAAATGCTCGATTGATTGAATTTAATATGCCGATCCAAAAGTTGAGAGAACATTCGCATTCCACCTAATGCTGCCCATGCCGGAATATCCGGTAGAGCTATTTATTGCCATAATACTACTCACTACAATCATATTTTGAAGAGAATTACTTTTATTTGTGTATTTGCACTATCCGAGCAGATTTTGGAATTTCCCAACTAAGATATGGTATTCACTTTCGATCACTGAATAAAAGACTACCAGCAATCTCTATTCCAGAAATTCCTACCAAAAAAAGCTTAGATGGGATCATCCCAAATTGCGTTTTTTTTTTTKTTCGTTTTAAAAAAAAAACCTGTTATTTGATCACAATTCATCGTGATCCCAGTCATCATCATCCTCATCATCCTCATCATCTTCATCGTCACCATCCTGCTCATAAGCTTCACCATCTGATCCAGCACCACCATAAAGTTTGGAGGTGATTGGATAGGCAACTTTACTCAATTTCTCTTTCTGTTCATCCAAATCTTCCTTGGAAGCATCATCTCCATTATCATCTAACCATTCAATGGCTTCGTTAATGGCATCTTCCAAAGTTTCCTTGTCCTCGTCAGAAATCTTAGCACCAAGTCCATTCTCATCGTTGATTTGATTCTTCAAGCCATGAGCATAGTTCTCAAGACCATTTCTGGCCTCAATTCTTTCTTTTGTGGTCTTATCCTCCTCAGCAAACTTCTCACCTTCGGCAACCATCTTATCAATCTCCTCTTTAGACAATCTATTCTTGTCATTGGTGATTGTAATGGAATTCGACTTACCAGTACCCTTATCAATGGCTGAGACCTTCAAGATTCCGTTGGAATCAAGAGTGAATGTGACCTCAATTTGAGGAACACCTCTTGGTGCGGATGGGATACCATTCAATTCAAACTTACCCAACAAGTTGTTCTTCTTAGCCATGACTCTCTCACCCTCGTAAATCTGAATCAACACGGTTTGTTGGTTATCAACAGCAGTAGAGAAGATCTGAGACTTCTTTGTTGGAATAGGGGTGTTTCTCTTAATCAAAGTTGTCATAACACCACCAGAGGTTTCAATACCCAGAGTCAAAGGATTAACATCAATCAAAACGATATCTTCAACACCTTCTTCACCTGAGAGAACACCTGCCTGAACGGCTGCACCATAGGCAACAGCTTCATCTGGGTTGATACTCTTCGAAACCTTCTTACCCTTGAAGAAAGTCTCTAAAAGCTCTTGAACCTTTGGAATTCTGGTAGAACCACCAACCAAGACAACATCATCAATTTCAGATTCTTTCACCTTAGAATCTTTCAAAACTTGGCGAACTGGCTTCAATGTCTTCTTAAATAAGTCCATATTCAATTCCTCGAATTTGGCTCTGGTCAAAGTCTCTGAGAAGTCATGACCATCAACAAATGAATCAATCTCAATTCTGGTAGACATTTGAGAAGATAGAGTTCTCTTGGCCTTTTCAACTTCTCTCTTTAACCGAGAAACAGCTCTGGCATTCTTGGAAATATCAATACTGTACTTCTTCTTGAACAATTTGATGAAATGTCTTGTAACACGATAATCGAAATCTTCACCACCCAAGTGAGTATCACCTGCAGTAGCAAGAACTTCGAAGGCACCACCAGCGATAGAAAGAAGAGAAACATCGAAAGTTCCTCCACCTAAATCATAAACGATGATCTGTTTCTCTTCCTCGCCCTTATCCAATCCATAGGCAATTGCGGCAGCAGTTGGTTCGTTGACAATTCTGAGAACATTCAAGCCGGCAATTGTACCTGCATCTTTAGTTGCCTGTCTCTGGGCATCATTAAAGTATGCAGGGACGGTAACAACGGCATGAGTGACTTTCTTTCCTAGATAATCTTCAGCAATTTGCTTCATCTTACCCAAAATCAAAGCGGAGATCTGTTCAGGAGTGTAATATTCTTTCTTATTTTCATCGGAAATCTGAATAGCTGGACGACCCTTCTTGTCGACAACCTTGTAAGGAAGACGTCTAATCTCCTTCTGAGTAGCCTTATCATTGAAACGACGACCCATTAATCTCTTTATATCATAGACGGTATTGTTGGTGTTTGATGGGGCCTGGTTCTTAGCAGACTCACCAACAAGACGTTCACCTTCAGAGAAGGCGACATATGATGGGGTAATCCGGTTACCTTGATCGTTGGCCAAGATTTCAACCCTTCCAGATTTCATAACACCAACACAAGAGTAAGTGGTACCCAAATCAATACCAATAACGGTACCGTAGTTTTCTGCATCTTTATCAGCATCAGCCATGGAACCATGGTTGGTAGCAAATGGCATAATCACCATTAAGACGGCATATAGCAGCAATGCTGCCATTGACCAAGACGACGACCTCTTAGAAAGCATCACTGTCTTGCACTGATCCAATTAAATGTATTACTGGTACCTAACGGAACGTGAAAACTCACTTCTAGTAGACTCTTTTTGTAATGTAGTCAGAAAAAGTGAGAGATATAGAAATGTCTGAGGTGGACTTTTCAATTGGTGAAAAAAATGTAAAAAAAAAATTGAACAACGAAACGAACAAGTTCTTCTATTAGAAAAAATTCGAAACTTCACAGAAAAGAAGCCCGAAGAAACTCGTTTGTACTAGCAAACTATTAGGTGTATAGGTATAAGACTGTCTAGTCTCACAAAGTGACACTAAATATGTATGTAGTTAGTGATAAACAAAAGATTTTATCCTAGTAGTAAAAATACTGAAAAAATCGCGGTACTCCAACCTTTCTCTAATAAGATTTGGTGATGGTGTCAAGCTTATATATCGCTTAACTCACTTCATCGCACTTACTGACACGTCTTAATTCATGCGCGCCCTTCACTATACCATCTCATAAGATTTGTATCCTATCATTGATCTCTTGCTGATTAGTGCACTGCCTTTTTTCTCTCTAGTCCTCTTTTTGGTCTTCATTTTCATTACGTGTTCAACGCAGTTTCCTTTTTCGGTTTCGTCCACGTCAAACACAATAGAAATTTTCAATTTCATCCTTCTTTTTTCAACGTGTCCTTTTTCTCTGCACCACGGCCATAAATTTCGCTGTCAGCATTAATGATCATCGTTATTGTTTTAGGTAATGTAGGGATGTGTGATTGAGGGCAGACTTTAAGTGTTTCAGCATCGATATATGGATAATTAGAAGTATGACAGTAACTTATTATATGCTAACTTTGTATGTTATTGATATGGCATAACATATTCAACCTTTAATTCTTGAATCTTTTTTATGACCCTGATCATGCTGAATAAAGCCGGCTTACATTACCGTTAGAAAATTTTCAGTCAAAAAAAAAAAAAAAAAAAAAAATCTGATCTTAATAAGCTCTGAAACTTCATAGCCATCTATCCGGTGGAACTGCTATTGAAATAGTGTTCAATATCAAGTAAGTGGGGAGTCTGGTGATATTATGAGTAAAGCTAGCGTGTTGCACAAAACCCATAAGGATTCGTTTGATTTCATCCCAACGATATCCGATAGTGATAACGATGAAATCCCTGATTTGGATATCGATGAAGATGATGGTATTGATATTGTAAAAGGAGAAGAGGAAGTCGTCGGCGCAGATAAAGTTAAATATACGAAACCCAAAGATAAAAAAGATATAAATCAAGGGAAGAAGAGGAAAGCATCGAAAGTTGAGTCCGGAAACAATCAAGATATGAACCCAGATTTCATCTTTGACGTCGGAGATGATATGGTTACTGATTTCCAAGGATGGGATTTTGAACCTACACAACCAGAAAAGAAGCTTGAAAGAAAAGAGGTTGATTTGGATAGTATTATTAAGCGGAAAGGTGGATTGGCTGGTAAGCTGGCTGTGGATGACAATGATGAGGACGTTGATAATAAGATTAAAGAAGAATCGGAGCCAAAAACCCAAGATTCAGAACCTGAAGTTTCAAAAAAGAATATTAAGGCAGATAATGATGATGAACTAGCGATGGATGGTTTTGGTATGGGAGTCAAAAAGGATTCGACTGATGAAGCTTCTGTAGAGAAAGGATCTAAGAATGATAGTACAGAAAAGAAAGAGGAAATTGAAGAAATACATGATTTGAAAATAGAGGACGATGAAGATGATGAAGAAGAGCAAAAAGATTCGGAAGAGGCTATACAAAAGTTCTATGATAACGCTAAAGGTGAAGAGGCTAAAAAGAGTGTTTACGACGATTTCCAAACCATGAACTTGTCCAGGCCCGTTCTTAAATCAATCCAAACATTGGGATACACTAAGCCAACGCCAGTTCAAAGTGCTTCGATTCCTATTGCACTAATGGGTAAGGATATTGTGGCTGGTGCTCAGACTGGTTCGGGTAAGACTGCTGCATATATGATTCCTATAGTGGAGAGATTACTGTATAAGCCAAGTAGAGTTGCAGCCACAAGAGTTGTGATTCTTGCACCAACACGTGAGTTGGCTTTACAAGTTGCCGATGTTGCTAAGAAATTATCACAATATGCAGGTAATATTACCATTGGATTGGCAATTGGTGGTCTAAATCTTAGGCAACAAGAACAACAGCTTAAGAAGAGACCTGATATTGTAATCGCCACCCCTGGTAGATTCATCGATCACGTGAGAAACTCTCCCTCTTTCAATGTTGACACAGATGAAATTTTGGTTTTGGATGAAGCAGATAGAATGCTTGAAGAGGGTTTCCACGCTGAAATCAGTGAAATATTACAATTTTTACCCCAGAAAAGACAGACGATGCTATTTTCCGCTACTATGAATTCTAATATTAGTGATTTGATTCAACTCTCCCTGAAAAAGCCAGTTAGAATTATGATTGATCCACCTAAAGCCGCCGCATCTGGATTATTACAGGAATTTGTCAGAATAAGAAAGAGAGATAGCTTAAAGCCTGCTCTGTTATATGATATCCTTACAAAGATTGATGCTAATGGACAAAGCCGAGTTATAGTCTTCGTAGCAACCAAGAGCTTGGCACATCGACTTAGAATTATTATGGGTCTACTAGGTTTGAAGGTTTCTGAATTACATGGTGCACTTACACAAGAGCAACGTTTGGAAAGTATCACGGCTTTCAAAAAGTTGACTGTTCCTATATTAATATGTACCGATTTGGCAGCCAGAGGTTTGGATATTCCAAAAATTGAAGTTGTGATCAATTTCGATATGCCAAAGAGTCATGAGATATATCTTCATAGAGTGGGTCGTACAGCTCGTGCAGGAAGAAATGGTGTCGCAATTTCTTTTGTTGGTGGATCATCAAGGGAACGTCGTATTGTTCGTGAATCTATCAAGCAAATAGAGGAAGCGAAAACGGGAAGGGCAGTTAGTCGTAAAGTTGACTGGAATGAAATTAACAAGATTAATGATATCATAGATAAGAAATCCGAAGTTATAAAGGATGTTCTTGACGAAGAAAAAGCTGAGAAGGAAATGCTACAGGCTGAAATGGAAATCCAGAAGGGTGAGAATCTTTTGAAGTACAAAAAAGAAATTACTTCTCGTCCTAAGAGGACTTGGTTCCAAAGTGAAAGAGAAAAGAAACAATCGAAAGTGATTACAGCTATGGGCAACATGAAGAAGAGTAATACTAGAAGAAAAAGGAAAGCTGAGGAATCGACTGATGGTCCGGAAAGAAGAAGTTATAAGAAGACTCAAAAGGACAGAATGGAAGATCAAAGTGGTAAAAGACGTTGGATGGAAATTAACAAGAAGAGACAAAAAAGAAGAGCAAAACGTTTTGCTAGGAAATAACTATTTTGAGTAATTAATAATGGTGATAAATAGAGTATTAGAAGCTAATATACAAACCACTTTGGCTTACACAATTAAATTATTTGGAATGTTACTGTTTCATAAATATCACAGGCATAAGTAAGTCATCAAACTATTATAAGCATTGCATGTTCTCTAACAAATTTCTCTCAAAGCATTTCAACGATCTAGTCAGTTCTTAATCTAGGCATAGTAATTTTCTAGTTTAATCATAAAAGAATCCAGAAGCCACCTTGGATAGATCCGAAGGATCATATGAATATTTAGGGGCCTTCTGCTTACTGTTATCCTGAAGATCAATAAGCTGAATTCTTGCTCTAATCTTCTTTAAAGATTGTATTTGGTTGATAGTGTCATCAGACAATGAGGAATCATCATTCATCAACATTTTCAATCCATCGAGCCAGGAAACAAGTTTTCCCTTTGTATCAACGAAGAATTTGAAAACTTTACCGTTTTTTGATGTTATTTCAATCCGACTAACATTTAGCCTTGAAGATATACTAATCAATTTGTTTGAGCGGAAGTTTTCTGAAATGGTCTTATGATCAACCTTCGTAATGTTCTTAAATTCAACAACAACACCATCCTTATCGATATTTGGTGTATGACTATGTTTTCGAGTAAATTCTTTGTAAACTAATGATCTATTATCTGATGAGATCGTCACAAAGTAATAGACTGGTTTACCTGAAGGTGGAGTTTTATCCAATGGATTGTGAATAAATACCCATGATCCCTTGGAAAGTTCAAAGAACCTCTGATTCTTTACAAAGTCCATCACTTGATTGTCAAGAACTTTGTCGAAAGTAGTCATTGATCCGGACCAGGATGCATCTTTATTTTGTCTAAAATGTTCAAGTTGGAATTTCTTTAGAGGAGCGTATTTCAGGTTTATAACATGATCGGTGACGTTATAATATGGTTCTGCACGCATGAAATCATCACAATACACAAGTAAGGTGTGCAATAGATTCATAAGCCTGTCAAAATCGCGAGCCTCTGCCTTTGAAGCCATCCAATATTTAAGTGCACTAGACATAAAACTATAATAGAGATCACCATTCATGTAAGTGAAAACCATGGAAAAGTTTGGATATTGATCACCATCCACGTTGGATAGCATCTGAGTGATGGCAGATGCAAAACGGAAAAGAGGGAAATAGGATTGCATCGAGGCAAACATTGTGTGCTCAGAAAAGTTCTTCTTAAAAGTCATATTAGGATTCTTTAGCATATAAAGGAGGTCCAACGCTACTGCAGGAGTAAAATTATCCTGTAGATACTGTTGAGGATCGATATTCTCTGCTAGTCCAACCATACAATAGTCTGCAGAACAATTTTTGTCATTTGCTTCACCCATACCACATTCAGCCATCATTCGAGTCATAGATATGATACACTCATTGACAAGACCAGAAAACGCCTTTGATTTGAGCGAAGAATTCGTAAGAAAGTGCATCAAAAGTAGGGAGGATTTTCTGAGAGAGCTAAAGCCATCCAAATGTGCCTTCAGCTCATAGGGAAGCGAAGAAACGACATCCAGTAAGTGACAATCCATTATACATTTCACTTCCTGTAATAGCACCGAGGCATCTGCGACTTCAAAGCTCCGATACATAATTTGTGCAGCAAAATCAACTACTGCAGAAGCCATCTGTGCATCCTGGGCAGCTAGCCTTGCACTAAGAACTTCAAATAAGGCATGATTATTGCAGGCATTCCATAAAAGTGGATCATACATGCTTGTGGATCTGGTTTCTGCAAAAGATCCAGAAAGGTAAACTGTGAAAATACGAAGTATCGACTCAACCGTAGAATCAGCAACGTTACGACGTGTAGCTGCATCACACATACTAGCAAATAATTTTGTATCGAAGAGAGAAAAAACCCGGTCAGATTTAGGTAGAAAATTCATAGCCTTTGCTAAAACAACTATAGAATTCACTCGACTGAGATCATTAGGCCCTGTTATCGAATGTGAGAGTGTTTTCACATATGCAGCAGCTCGAGCTTCATCCAACTTCTGATGCTGTGCACGGAGACCTTTGAGGCTCTGGTTTATACTGTCGTAATCCATCGAAGTTTTTGTGGTAAAGATATTAGTAAAGTGGTCCTGGTAAACAAGGAAGGAATGGTTCTGTAAATGAGAGACTTTTGTGAGTTGTACGGGACAACCGTGGGAGTCAAAGGTAATTTGATGGTGATAATTTTCAGTTTTTGAGGTTTCCTCTTTTTTCCTCTCTCTTTTTTTTTCTTTTTTTTTTTCTCTTTCCGACTTTTCGAACTACTCTAAATTGTCGACATTTTTCTTTCATTATCAATCCAGTCCATAATTAGTGTGGTCGTCCTTATAATAAAGATCCCGAGATATTATTTAGGATGATTTTCTTTCATTTCGGGACCATTCAGGGAGATGGGCACTAATTGGGATCTTCCATGTACACCCCCTTTACCGTAAATACTCTAGTCTCATTCACATTCCATTTACAAGCATACATATTTTTCTTACCCCTTAACAAATGTATTTCCCCCCTGATTTCTCAACAGTTACGTTGCATTAAAGTAATACTGCATTCCTTCACACCTGCAAGGTGCTTAAATTTAAATACCTATCACATTCTTCTCTCCCCCTTTTCCTTTCATGTTTTAGTCTCTACTTCTCCTTTAGATATACATATATTTATATTATCACTATGCTATTAAAATTACAGTGCGTATTATCTTATACTTTCCGTTCAGGTATTGTTTGCTTAGAAGTCTTAGTTCCACCTTCTTCTATTGATTTCAACTTATCATTGTTTTCCTGCTTTAAATCACCATCATTTGAAGCACCACTTGGTTTCTCCTTTGTCTCAGATTTATGGTTGGACGGGTTGGAGTCTTCATTTGAATCTTCCTCTTTTTTATTGCCATTCCTCTTCTTCTCAGTTTTCTTCTTCCTAGCTTCCTTCTCCTCAGTGTTCTTCTTCCTAGCTTCCTTCTCCTCAAATTCCTTCTTCACTGCTTCCTTCTTCACTGCTTCCTTCTTCACTGCTTCCTTCTTCACTTGATTTATGACCTTTTGATCATTACTCGATGCTTCCTCGTTTTCAGTCCTTATTTTTGCCTCATCTGAGCTCTCTCTTTCTTCACGGTGGTTCTTTGTAGAGTCTATTTTAATAGTTCCATGTTCACTGGAAGAGCGTGGCTTTATTGGCTTCTTAGGGCTGTTCTGTTCAGACAAACCAGTATCAACGTCACCATCTTGGACTTCCTTTGTAGTCTCTGAATGCTTTTTTTCTTTCTCTTTATTCTTCAATCTATTTTCTTCTGCATCTGTGTTTTTTCTCTTAGTCTCTTTCACATTAATTTCTGCTGTTTGTGATATTCCAGTCTTACCACCTAAAGATTCCTTTTCTGTTTTGTTCTTCTCCACTGACCCATCCATTAATGTAACTTGTTTGGAGTCTTCAACAGTTGGAAGGGCATTTACAGCATCCCATATTGTTCTACCTGAATCCTTGTACCCTGCAACGTCCCCAAGTTTTGCACGGAAGTAATCGACATCTCGCATCATAACAGCCTTGTCCACTGAATCACTAAGTTTAATGCTGCCATATATTTCACATAAATAGTGCTGGTACCCCATAAATATCTGACTTAACACATTCTCATACTCGTTGCTGGGTAGATAACGACTTAAAATTCTTGCAATAGTAAGCGTTTTAGACACAAGGCTTTCCACATAGTGATGAACGCCTTGATGAGGAAGAGGTTTGCCCCAATCTATTCCACGTATTTCAGCAGATTGGGATTCTAGCCTATCAAGCATTATAGCAACAAGTTTGTCAAAGATTTCTTTTTGTTGATCAGCAAAATTCTGCTGGCACCTCTCAAAATGATGAGCAAGTGATCCAGCATTTCCTGATCCCTTGTCATCAAATACTGTAGCGATATGGGGAACTAATGCGGCCATAAATCCCAAGAATTGTGATGTAACTGCAAGATGTCGAGAGGTAATATTACGAAGACCAGCTGTACGGGTTGCCTGTGTTCCGAGAACTGATTGATGAGTCTTCAGATTTAATAATTTCAAAAGCTCAATCATACGTGATCCATCATCGAGCGAAGGGAATTGTAATCTAAGAATTTCGTAATGTTTCACCATCACCATGAAATCCCCTGCAAGCGGTGGAACAATATAGGCTCTCCCATCAATAGAAAGTGTACTTCTATCAGTATTATCTGAAGCTGATGACAAATCTTTGGCGGAGCCAGAATCGGATTTAACCTGTCCGTCTGAATTGATTCTTATCAAGTCCTGTCGAATAGTCCTTGCCCAAGCAGAGGTCTCGAATTTGGTCTTATTCGCCATGAGGATTTGGTCAAGTAAACCTTGGGTTTCATTAGACATCTTACAGTCTCGCCAAGTTTCCTTTTCAGTTCTTCCAGCAAGCATCTGTAAAGTGGCCCTATGATATTGAACAAGAAAACGACGGCGTTGTAGTTTTACAATATCTTGAAGCACAGGTTCAGTCACACGTCCTCCAGAAACAACTTCTATCTCCGAAACGAATGCCGAGCAAAGCCAGTAGAGGCGAAGGAAATAATCAAGCGTCACGCATGAATTTTGTAGTTCCCGTGTGTTGACAATTTTTGCAATGCGACGCTGAACAGTTGATGCTGCAGAAGCCAATGCATCACTTATGTCAAGGTCGGATGCTGACACGCTTGGATTCCTATCATCCATAGCAGAATTCCGACTCCTATCAGTAGCCTCTAATGCAGTTCGTAACAAAAGTTTCTGCTGGACGGTAATACGACGAAGAGCTTCACTTAATTGCGACAGTGTTGAAACAAGCATTTCTTGAAACTCGCGTGGAGTCATTGCCCTGATCCTAGACCCAAGGCTCACAGGTCTTCCCCTGTGTGCAGAATGACCAGTTACCGTACTGCTTCCACCACCCGATAAGCTGGCTGTACCAGAAAACCCAGTAATACTGCTACTCGCAGGACTTTGTGATAAATCCTGTTCGGTTTCCCCAGGCAAAAAAGAACGTACTATTGCCTTCATCTCAGATTGGAACCTAGACCCATAAAGTCTGAAAGCTGCTGGAAGTTCATTACATTCGGCCAACGACTTGATGTATTTTGTAAGTGTTTCCTTCATCTCTGGAGTAACTTCCTTGTATTTCTCATTGCTTTTCGTGGCCCCTGCTGTATCACTTACTCCAAGAAGTCGAGTCAGAACATGTGTACTTGAAGTTGATTCATAACAGCTTCTTAAATCTTCGATTAAGAAATCGCAAAATAGTTTAGCGAGTGACCGCCCAGTGTCACTTACAAGCCCACTAAGTAACCTACGAAGTGGTTCCAATGCCGGAAGACGGCGTAAATCGAGCAATGGATATTTCCATAATGATTTTTGGGTTTGCGATGTTGAAATTTCTGGCTTTCCTGCAATCAATCTTTCTGCAACTGCAGTTTGTGTAAGTGCACGCTCATAATTGGCATTAAAATAGGAAGCTTCTGCTAGATCCGCATGTTGCATCACCGTCCGTATTTGAAGCAGAGCCTGTTCCAATCTTTCTACATTGGCGCATTTTCGAGCCAAGTTCAAAGTCTTGATTCCATGGGCAGCATGATCCTTTTTAAGAGAAGAAAGGTTTGTACATATATCAGTCAAATCATTGGTCAAATCTGCAGAATGACTGGTGATCTCATGTAAATCGCCAAGTGCACCAAAGAAGCTACCAGATGCCTTTGAAATTTCCCCTATGAGATGAAGTTCAACTATATCCAACGAATCTGACAGGGCATGCTGAAGGTTCTCTGCATCAATAGGGGTTCTTTGTCGTCCATCAGTATCAAAAGCTACGGTATCACCAAGAATGGTTCCCCCATGAACTACTTCATTGAAAACCCTTGGATCATCTAATCGGAAATCTTCCCGAAAAAAAACGCTAGGGACCTCATCAAGAGGAGGAATCTCGGATGCCGGAATGGCGATATTCGCTGCTTTACCTTGATGTTCAGATGTCATACTATCTCTCATTCTTTTCTGTCCGGATATTCCATCATCTGTCGTCAAACTGGAATCACTATGTTTATTATCAGAGCTGCTTGCCACGCCCTTCTCTTCTTCCTCCCCCAGTTCACTCATTAACTCATCTAGTGTGGAAGCTGTGAGTGCCTTATGAGCATGAAAATCGTTATAAGAATCACCAACTGTCTTCAAGTATGGCTCGAACTGGGATGAATGCACTCGCTTGTTACCTAATGGACTTAGCTGTGTCATTGGGATATCCCTCGATGTTGGACCCCTAACATTAATTGTCACTGGAGAGCTTCCTAGAGTCAAAAGCCCACTTGCTGTGGTCCGGCGTTTATAATTTGTCTTCTCAATGAGCTCAAATATCGAATTCTGGCCCAATGGGGATACTGAAGGAGCAGAGAGTCGATTCACACCGAGAGAAAGGGATGATCGTCCACTGTATTCATATTCGTTGAGACTTGGTGATCTTGAGTCAATTGAAGTTCTTAATGATTGCTGATCTCTTGTTGATGATGTATCTACAAGAAAGCTCGTATCTGCCCGTTGAATCTTTGACGCATCACCATGACTGGAGATATTTTCGTTAAAATTAGTTTCCATAATTGGACTTTCCTCCGGAGTTTTCAAAGCTCCCGGATTCTGTACCATTTCAATGTGTATCTATAATATATATGGTTCTTTCTCCCGATAAGGATAACAATTAAGTCTTGAGACTAGATTTACTCTCGCCTTGCTAAACACTGATTCGAATAAATTGGTGATCTTTTTTTTTTTTTTGGCAGTGCACTAGTTCGATCAATATCTCAAATTGTTTCAGTGGATTGATGATATCTTAATGAATGAATGAATTAATTTGTATATGTACCGGATCAACCGGAGATTATCTATATAGTTATAACTATTGCTATACATCCATACTACAGCATTTCGTTTCTCTTTTTTGCTTCATTGACGATCTGTGTCCAATCGGCAGTGTAGATATACCATGTTTCTGCTATGGCAATAAGAAATAAGCCAGCCCCATTTCCAACCCATAATCCAGTCAACTGCATATCAAGTGTAAAGCCTAAGATTAAAGCAAGAGGGAATGCAATTAAATAATATCCCACTAAATTGATGGTTCCACCAATCCCCTGTAATCCCAGAGCACGGAGAATTCCACTCGCCACACAGGCCCAGCCATCAAATATAACAAACAATGCCATCAATGGGCACAATGAGACGATGATTTCTCGCACAATTTGATCATCCGTGAAAAGCTTGGCTATGGGAGAATCGAATACCATGATTATTACGGAATTAAGTAGTGCTGAAATCAAAGCTGAAATCATTCCAACATGAACAGAGACTTTAGCAGAGAAAATGTTTCCGGATCCAATGAAATTTGCAATTCTAGTGGATGATGCAACAGAAAGAGCGAATGGAATCATATATAGAAGAGAAACAACTGATGAGAGAGCAGACTGAGCAGCAAGCTCGTTTGTTCCAAAGTAAGAAGCTAATAAGGTGAGAACTTCGTATGCCATTGACTCGGCTAAAAGCATCACAATACCTGGAACAGCTAATTGAGATAACTCCCTCCATTCCTTCCATGCAGACTTACTTAATCCTCCCCAGCACTGTGATCCATCGATGAATGCAACAAATAATACAAGAAGAATGAATGTTAACCAATAATTGATTGATGCGGCAACTGCTGCCCCGATAAATCCCATACCGAATCTTGATGAATATATCAACACCCAATTTAATAGCACATCAAGGGGTGCAGTTATAAAGAGGATAACTGTGCCTGCATCGAATATCCCTTGGGCTTGCAAGAATCGTTTACCGTCCTCAAAAAGAATATATGGAGGGCCTCCCAATATCATAACTCGAAGAAATTGCTGAGTTAGATCAACAACTTGAGGATCAGTCAATATATACTTAAGAAAAGACTTACTATACCACCACATCACGGCTGCAGGTATAAAAAAGGTAAGAGAAAATGCTGCACAGCGCTGAGTATGTAGACCAACTAAGTATAGTTGTCCTGCACCATAAGCTTGTGGGCAAAGAGTATCAAGTGCTGTTGCTATACCTTCGTATATGGCTAGAACAATTGTCGAAATCATTGTTGCCATTGAAACGGCTGCAAGTTCCTCCTTTCCCAGATGACCGGCAAATATGATACACACCAAGGCAAACACCTGCTCCAATAGAAAATTCAATATGAGCGGTAAAGAATACCTTGCCAATTTCTTGCATTCAGACCAAACTGTAGCATGTTCATTTTTAAAATCCTCTATCTCTTCTTCACTCTCTTCTCCATATTTTGCTTGTCCAAGTGCACTGCTCAAGCTAGAGCTATAACTGTTTCTAGGCCCAAAAATTGCATCAGCCTGCCGTAGAAGTTCTTGGGTTCCCTGTGATATTATTGATGAAGATCCTCCAGTAGCTCTCCTTTCATGTTCTTCACCCAACCATTGACCAATTGATTCAATTTCGTCATCTGTAACCTCTAACGTTGAAGGGAGTGATCTGAAGGTTGATACAGATTCAGAATCTCCTCCTTTATTCGTACCATAATTCGGATAATTATCTTCATCCACTATAGCTGAAGATTCCTCGCGGTTATCACTTCTCAAACTTCGAAACGATCGTTCATCTGTTTCACTCTCTCCACCTCTTGGAGACTGGTGCCATCGTCTCCCTGGCTCAAAAAATGTAAGAGAGATCTTTCGACGCTTCGAATTCATCGATAGACCATTCGACAGCAGCAACGACTTAGAGGTGGGACAAAAGTTCCCCGCTAGATATCCCACACTGCGTCTCTTAATAGAATCACGTCGGCTGTTTCTGCGTTCACATATTGAACTGCTCGTAGACATCCTCTAGTATGTGTTGGTATGTCAGCCTCCAAATTTAAACACTGACGTGTAAATTGTGATGAATAATTATGAGTTCTAATAAACCCCAACACCAAGATCACAAGTTAACCAGCCAACCTTGCTCTCTCATACCAAAATGAAAATAGAGAAACAATTGAAAAACGCGAGTGGGAATCTAATAATGTTGACCTCGTTGACTACGATAGTAAATTCCCGAACGGGACGGGCAACTCTTACATACCTATTAGAGAGACTAGATAAGATGATATTGTGTGTAAATATACATATAATCATTACATCTGTACAGATTACATAAGTACATGAAAGAAATGGACGCATAAAATAAAGAAATTATGCTACCCGTTTAAAATATCCCGCACTGTATTCGGTTGAGAGGTCCCAAGGATTCAAAACCCAATCACATATTTACATTCCATGGATGATTTCTTCTATCATAACCTTGACAGATCAGATCCAAGCGCCTAGAATAATCATTTCTTCTAACTGGCACTTTTGAAAACGATGTATCCTGTATCCTGACTATTTCAATTAATCCTTAGGATACTGTCTTAGTACCTTATTTAGCCATCCTATAAACGAATACCAATTCAAAGGCTAGTTTAACTAGCACTCAGCTGATCATTTACTCATTTCCCTTCTTTTAGCCGATATACAAAAGAATGTCCTAACTTAATACACTATTAATAATATTCCAAGTTTGGCTCAAAGCACTTATTCACCATAACGGAGCGCAAAAAAAAATAAAGTGCGACTTCCGAGGATCGAACTCGGGACCTTCAGAACTTCAGTCTGACGCTCTCCCAGCTGAGCTAAACTCGCATTTCTTGAAAACCATGAAGCTATTGTTATACAAGTGTTTAGTAAATTGAACGATTTCAGATTTGGGATTATTTAATATGAGCTGTTACTAATAATCTCCTATAGATAAAAGAATATAAAGATATCTACAAGATAATATATATCATAAAGTTAACTCTAAATATATTTAATAACCAATAAGTGTCGCAACTAAGATTATATAGGGTCATTACAGATACTATATTCTCCAGTTGTGCGTTTTCCTAGATATAATCTTCCCTTCTATTGTGTAGCAGGGGATATCGTTATTAGGATCACTAGATGCGGAAATTATTTTATGAGAAATATTTCTCACGCAGATCTCAGTGGATCACTCCCTCCGATTGTGTGAATTGAATCTTATCCTTCTAGGGTTACTATCGTATAGTGTGTACTTTCGTCCTTTTACTTAATTGAGTGTTATTATTAGTAAATAAGCCATAAGCTAATAGACCTCCACTTGCTGGTGGCAAGCAACTAAATGAAACTATGCTTCTTTATTGGTAGTATATTTATACGGGGAAATAGTCTGACCGACTATTAACAGGGTTATTAAGGAAACGGGACACTTACAAGTAACAGCATCTATCGATATATATGCCAATCCTATATACGTCTGACTCCACTCTTCTTGCTAGGCTTATCATTGATTGAGGGAGAACATAGCAATAACGTCGAGTGTAACTCATAGGATTTATTGAACTCCGATAATAACTCTGCAGTTAAGTCTCTGCTAACTTATTATATCCAAGGTAGGATCTTTAATAATAATGAATCTGTAGCAAAAATATTCAATTTCCTTGTTGCTCGTCCATGTTACTATAGATCTGCAAGCTATTATCTCCAATTGTGAGAAATATTCAATGATTTTATTGTTCTCATAATCACTAATTACAATAACATGACAATATTATTACATACATTTAATAAAAAATATATATAAAGAATATACGATCACTTCATTATTTTCTTGCTACTAATCTAATGGAAGTGCAATTAAATGGTAGCTAATCTCTATTTGAGAATACGTAGTATGTTCATATAATATAATTATAGAGTGACACTCTTAGTGGGGAAATTCACTTGATATAAGACATTATGTGTAAACTTGCCAGAATGTGTCACAAAACTATTTAATAAAATCATTTCTTCTAATTTATACTATTTTATAGCAATTATCTGCAAAGTTGTTAATTTGAAACTTCTTCTTGTTGAACAAATGAGAGAGAAAGAGAAACAATAAGGATTATAGACAGTGATAACGAATGCATATACTGTAATAAATGGAAAAATTAATTAATTGCTCTTGTGAATATTTAAGAGTGTTGTTACCTTACTATGTGATGGATTTTGGTGTCCGATCAAGTACTATGTATCGACCGAATAAAGTGATATACTTCAACAGGTCTGAAAGCCATGGTTGCCTGACAAGGTACTGAGACTCATGATTATGTAGCAGATATAATACTGTAGATATAGTAGTAGTAGTTCTGACAGACAGAGTGATTGGCAGCTCGCATGGTCTTATCTATGATAAGAACATGATTGGTGAACGTTGAAGGATAACTTCATCAGGTAATAATTCTGATAAGAATATGTGTACTAATTAGGAAATATTCAGGGACGTGCGGCTGTGCAAAATTGGGATTTTCCTGGAAGAATTGTCAACATGCATAGAGGCATTCATGGAAGATCAATGGAAAGTCACAGAGTATTCGGGAGATTATCAGCCGAATAAACGAGTCGTTTCGGCCTGGAAAGGACACGTCACAATCAACTGAGCACAATTCTCTATCTGACAACATGTAGACATTGTAGTCTATATATGGGGAAGTTCCGATGATTGAAAACAGTACAGTATTGAATAAGCTACAGAAACTAATCGATTTAAGTCTAATAACTTAAGGCAATAAGGTTTAATTAACATTAAGCTAAACATTCAGAACTACTGAGGAACTTCTTCGTATATTCCTTTATAGTTTAATATATTTCAATCAAACAGTTGGTAACTGTTAGTGGACAAATTTATCAAATTAATTTTGACGCAGATTCCAGTATTGTAACACATACATATCCCCTATAACTGTATCCCAAAAATTTTTTCCCGTTAACAATTAGTTTTAGAGCTATGTGCTCTGTGTATATTAAACAGAGCCTTACTGATTAACTGTTAGCTTCCATTCATTAGGCCTCTCTTACGTGGGTATCAAGTACCTAAATGAAGTTATACATGCATCCTTAGTAGATTATTTTGTTTTAGGATATATAGGAATATCTTGATCAGCAGTAATCCAAACGTTAAGAACATCATATGGAGTACTCTGCTAGAGTATTTGCTAGATGCGGTTGCAGGTTACAGGTAGATCATATATTAAGTCTGAACCTGTCCACCTGTTAGAAAGCGGTACCTTATAGGCTGTAGGGAATTAATAATATCTTGCTTGCTTAAACCACAATCAGGACCTATTATGCAAGTGTACAGCCAGAGGCCTTCTATATTATTCTCCGACCATAATAGTATATCTGTGAATACGATACTATAGCACTCCTGACATTATCACAAAATTTCATTTCTGTGAGACACCATTTTTACCTTTTTCCCCCTTATTGACTGCTCTCTATCTGATTTCAATAAATTCTATGAGTTATACAAAACCTCACTGTTATTATAATTATACACCCTCAATCAATGATAAACCTAGTGGGAAATGTGGAGTTAGCCGGTATATAGGAGGAGGCATATATTTCGATAGATGCTGATACTTGTATATCTTCTGTTTGTTAGAATATGATTGAGTGTGTTAGAATAAGGGATTAGGAGAGCAATAGGACATGTGCACTAAGCTGTACTCACAGGCCTTTATAAGGAGACTTTTTCCTTCTATCCACTACATAGTATTATATATATAGAAAAAATAGAATCCTGGAATATCTCTTACACGTTGGGATAGTACACTTAACACTATTTCCTTAATAATTCTGATAACAGTTGCTCAGTATATTGTTCCACCTATATATACTACCAATAACAATGATACTCACTTCTTGATAGCGGGGAAGGATGTCTCTAGGAATACACACAACAAGAAGAAATAGTACCTATAATGACCCTATATAATCTTACTTGCAACATGTATAGCGTCCCAGATTACTGCATACTTATATATTACATACTTTAATTATATATTTATGATCTCGATATCTTCAGCTTTTTTATTACGGGAAGTATCGATGAAAACTGGAAAACACACAAAATACATTGCATCACCGACCGATTTCCAGCCTATATAGCAAGTGAAATCGTCGGCTTGGCCGAGTGGTTTAAGGCGTCAGGTGCAGGCCCTGATATTGTAATGATGCGGGAGTTCGAACCTCTCAGCCGACATTTCTTCTTTATTTTTTTTGGCACCCCAAACTTATTATGATTAATTGTCGAAATAAATCAGTGTTAATGTGTTATCTGGAGCTTCTTAAAATGCTCTATTTCTTTTTTTAAATGGTGTACACAGCTAGCAAGAGATGGAGAGGAGATTTAATTAAACTTAGTATATAATTGGCAATGGTGTGTATACCTACCTACCTTACCGATGAATAATGTAACAAAGTTTCGTATACAATGTAAAGCTCCTACTGTGCGGGAATACTGGACAAGACAAGGCCAACTCATTCTAATAAAGATGGATAAATTCAATTGGCAGATCATAGAATATGAATGATGAATTTGATGTCCAGTCGAGTACTTTGTAAGAACAACGTAAGTGATTTTCCTTAGAATAGATCTGATATGCATAGGTACTTTGGCAAGGCCATTCAAGGATTCATGTGTAGCTGTGGATATACTGTATAGATAGTAGAACCGGCAAACAGAGGTGATTAGTTGTGGCTACTGTGACCACGAGCTTATTGGTGATAAGCTGGTGACAGTTGAACTATACTGCGAGGCCTTACTATAATAGACTAGGTGAAGTAACGAATGAATGGTCATACAAGCATAATGTGTTAATTAATATTTATGAACGTATGCAGCCAAGTGCCTATGATAAGATTGGCTGCATGTAATTCTGTCTGATCACCTGTAGGTGTAACTTGTAACCGATATATGGGGAGGAGATTCCTATGATTAAAAAGATACAGTATGTACAAGAATGGTTACACAAGATAAGCGAGAATTACCAATTTTAGCGCTATCAAGTACCACTTAAGTAACATTAGTTAAGTTAGTTAAGTTGAGCAAATTTAGGGCTATTGACGAGCTTTTTCATATATTCCTTTATAGCTATAGCTTCATTAGTTTAAAATAAGATTTATTCAACTATTGGTAATTGTTAACGACAAATTTATCAGTGAGACACACAGGTTCACATATATGGTTGTAGTAATGCTGTATAAAGGATAATTCTGACAGATAAGGAGTAAGCCGCTTTTAATAAAGAATTATCAAAAATAAGCAAGTGATGAAGGGTGACGAAAAGGTTCTTTGTGAGGGGATATGTAGAGGTCGGAAAGCCTAAAACTTAATGGAAACCAATGAAAATTTGTCGGACGTAGCATAATACGGTAATATTAATTTACTATGTCTGATTAATGTTAATCTAATGTCTGATATATCATCCTATTGATTATATGAAAAAGGATTACTAGTAATAGGAAATTATTTACTAAAATAATTTCGCGGCAGATTCCGGTAATGTTACACTCTATGACTGTATCATCAGAATCTTCCCTACCTAAGCGTTACTTTATACTTATGTCCTATATATTAATTTGAGCGTTATTAATTAGATATTAGCTAGCATCTATTGTGCCTCCCTTGGTGGTAACTAAGTACCTAAAGGAAGCTCTGCTTCTTTAGTAATGTAATATTATATAGGGTAGGAATACCTTGACAAGTATTTCAGACATTAGGAACAATTTATAGGACACTTTAATAGTGTATCTGTTATAACCCATTGCCGATCTTATATTAAGTCTGAACCTCTCCGCCTGCTAGGCACCATCCTATTAGAAAAGGGAACGATAGCTATAGGCTGCGAGTAACTCATAAGATCTCGTTTACCCAGACAAAATTGTTCACATACCTCTTTAGGGTAGTTTCCCCCACCACAAGCAGGAGAAAAATTCCATCTGACCGCAAAATCATTTTGATAAATAATATCTTCTTCCTATTATAACATTTTTCCACATAATATAATCTATGGGAGTATTTATTTATCTCCAATTCTTAGAAAAGTGCCAAAAGTATAACTCTATTACCAAATTAATACGTTCGCATTTTGTTCTGACGACCTTATTGAATTAAATTAAGTATGAATCAGAGAAGAATATTAATATTTGTGTTGCTTGACTTTTTATTTCTATGAATTAAATAATGTTTGCGGAAAGGAGTCTGATCCAGAATTATGCAGGCAAGCAGCGATTTCATGATAAATTTGTCCACTAACAGTTACCAACAGTTTGATTGAAATATATTAAACAACTATAAAGGAATATACGAAGAAGTTCCTCAGTAGTTCTGAATGCTTAGCTTAATGTTAATTAAACCTTATTGCCTTAAGTTATTAGACTTAAATCGATTAGTTTCTGTAGCTTGTTCAATACTGTACTGTTTTCAATCATCGGAACTTCCCCATATATAGACTACAATGTCTACATGTTGTCAGATAGAGAATTGCGCTCAGTTCCTTGTGACGTGTCCTTTCCGGGCCGAAATGACTCGTTTATTCGGTTGATAAGCTCCTGAATACTCTGTGATTTTCATTGATCTTCCTATGAATGCCTATATGCATGTTGACAATTCTTCCATGAAAATCCCAATTTTTCACAGCCGCAGGTACGTGAATTTTGATAAAGTTTTCCTAATTAGTACACATATTCTTATCAGAATTATTACCTGATGAAGTTATCCTTCACCGTTCATCAATCATGTTCTTATCATAGATAAGACCATGCAAGCTGTCAATCACTCTGTCTGTCAGAACCACTACTACTACTATATCTACAGTATTATATCTGCTACATAATCATGAGTCTCAGTACCTTGTCAGGCAACCATGGCTTTCAGACCTGTTTAAGTAGATCACTTTATTCGGTCGATACATAGTACTTGATCGGACACCAAAATCCAACATTTCATATATAAATACCTAATATATACATGTGCATAAAACTTTAGCTTCTTTTTGCCTCTAAAAGCAATTGTCAGGTTGGTAAGGCAAATGATTAAATACAATGATATAATAATAGGTGAGCTGATATACTGTTGTTAATATTCTATATATAATGGCCAATTATGAAAAAAAAAAGGAAGAAAATGGGAATTTGTATAGTATTATTTTATTGGCAGAAAGTGTGATTCGCGCATACAAAGATAATTGAAGGCTGCTCTCTGTGTCTGCTGCTGCTGAGTGGGGATGATCCGTTTGACATTCATAAAATGGTGTATCAGATTGAATTCTGTGATTTCCTTAGAATAGCTCTAATGATCATTAGTATCTGATGTGGTACACTAGCCTGTATTACTTACAGGGATATATAACTAAGTGCTTTTTGTCAGACGGAGAAAAGTCAACGTTCATTTCGACTTATTTATGAATATCACAACATCGTAAGAGGCCAAGAAGCAATATTATGTCTATAATCAAAAGAAAGCAAAAGAATTTGATGAAGTATATAGCTAATTGTTACTTAATAATTCTTTTTCTGTAATCATGTTAAACAAAATTAACAGAGTACGATAATATCCCTCACAACCACAAATCAATATATTCTTATTTATTATTCTTTCTAGTAAATTTGGTGTTCAAATTGGATTTATCTAAAATTTAGGGAACAAAAATTGCTAGTCTAGTTAAAAGGGATATGATCGTAGTGATTACAAAAAACGAATTGTGTTTTTACTATTATATTAATACATAATATAGTTTGTGAATTTTATCTGTTTATTATCTTGAAATACATTTGGGGAAAATTACCGAATTAGATTATCCCTCTTACATTAAACCTCCATCATATACCTTAAAAAAGAGCTGTTTTAGGATTTTTCTATCCAAACCCTGCAAAAGGGTAAGAAAGAAGAAATTTGATAAATTTGCCGTTAACAGTTAAGTTATCAACTACGAACTATAAAATAAATATTGCTTAATATAACTAAATTATAAATGAATATTGTGAAGAAGGTTTCCTCAGCAGTTCTAAATCGCTGACTCTGTTAATAAGCGCTACTTTAAGGTATACTTAATTATCATCACCGAGAATCATGTTATCTGGGTTATAGGTTTTTCTTAACATACTGTATTCTTTAATCATTGGGATATTCCCTCATATATAAGTTACAAAAGCTACACCTACATGTGGTCGACCAGAATCCCATGCGGCCGAATCCTAACATGGGTACTTAGCTGCATAGCCTCATAATTAGCAATTAACCTGATCCCGTTTGTGTGATACTTCCATTGCTAACTTCACTTATAATAGCCTACTATAGGTAAAGCCTTGAAGTACCGTTTGTTAACTGGGAACGATGCTTATTACCAATAAGCTTGTGTCCATAGTTAGCTAACTCTGACTGTGAATGCTGCGCCGAGTATCAATGCTTATCAGTTCTATTCTAAGTTAATCACTTAAATTAATCTAACATTACTTTCACCGGACACAGAATTTATCAGGTATACTTGAAGTTTGATAAATTTGTCCACTAACAGTTACCAACAGTTTGATTGTGAAATATATTAAACAACTATAAAGGAATATATGAAGAAGTTCCTCACTCAGTAAGGGGCTTATCTCCGAATATTTCCTAATTAATATATATCCTTATCTGCTTTATTACCTGATGAAGTTATCCTTCACCGTTCATCAATCTTGTTTTTATCATAGAGAGGACTATGTAAGCTGCTAAAGCAGATCTAGGTAAAATCTTGAGACTGTTCTAAAAGAATTAATAAACAATGAAATCAATTCCCCACCCCCGCTAACATGTGGAAGAAGCTCAATAATGATTGTGTCTGCCTGGTGGGTATGTCTATTAGAATTATTAATCCGATGGTCCAAGACTTAATCCATTAAAAATTTGATAAAAGCAAAAAAAGTATTGGAATGAGATTTTCGGGCAGGGAAAATATGATGGGAAATCAACTAATAGAAGGACACTGACCATTCATTTATATATATACGCGCAAATCATTGAATTCTACTAGGCTTCTCTCTTTACTTGTTATATTTAATATCTGATTACTAAACCTTTGAAATGATAAATTCACAGGTAGCTTCTTTAAATTAATTAATCGCTAATAGATACTTACATTTGGTAGGAACCTGCTGACGATCTCACTGTCATAACTTCAATTATAATAAATCAAGGAGCATATGTTTTTTCGTGATCGCTATGTTCTAAATAGTTTGTTTGTAAGACAAAAAATGTATGTTTTTCGAAAAGAGGGTCCACGTTTAGATTTTTTGCACACTTAGCTTAGAAGCCTAAAAGGAGTGAGCGCTATATAACATGATTATTATGCATATGGTGAATTAATGAATATAACTCCTCATCATTATTATTATTGTCCAAATTTTGCTATTTTATTAAGTTTCAATCTCCATCCTCTGGAATATATTAATACAATTTTATAACAACCTGTATGTGATTAATTAAATTTGGAAAAGTTCTTCTCTTTCGCCGCTCCGACGAAAATGTGCTTCGGGATATGAAAGCAGCTTTTTGTCTTCTTTTATTAGTAACGTTATTCAATGAATAATGGAATCCGTAATGGTCGACAAATTTGGCTTGCTTGGAGCACAGTCTGCCCGAACAGGCATTTACTTTAAACTTTATGTCACGTGCAGTCAAATCTGAATCAGATTAGAGCAAATATTAAAAGGAGAATATATGTATATATATATATTGATATATTTTACATCAAATCAATAAATTGATTGGAAATTTCGCATCCACTAAAAAGCACCCAATTTTAAATCTCGGGGTGTTGTTATCGGCTTTTAGTATAATGTTTGCAAAATTAAATTTATAGGACTTTTTTTAAGTTCTTCAAGTTGCACCGGCCACCCAGTGAGTTTAACCGGGTGGAATAGAACTGTAACAAATAAGTTACATAACATTTAAAGTTATGCGATCTATGCTTTTTCACCGGAAGATTCTTATCTCCATGATAAGATAATCTTTCATGCAACTCCAATATTTATATTAGGTGCGTTTTGACTGATATTTCCCTCGAATGCTTCAATATACTGTACCCTAATGGTGGTGGATTTTGGTGTTCAACCAAGTACCATGTATCGATAGAATAAAGTGATTTTCTTAAACAGGTCTGAAAGCCATGGTCGTCTGATAAGGCACTGAGACTCATGATTATGTAGCAGATATAATACTGTAGATATAGTAGTAGTTCTGACAGACAGAGTGATTAGCAGCTTACATAGTCCTCTCTATGATAAAAACATGATTGATGAACGTTGAAGGATAACTTCATCAGGTAATAATATTGATAGGGGTATATAGTAATTATGAAACATCTGGAGATGTGCGGCTCAGCCAAAAGAGGGACTTTCTGAAAGAATTGTTAGTATGTATATCGGAATTATTAAGAAGATCAATGGGAAGCCTGGAGTACTCCATAAACTACCAGTTAAAGAAATGAGTCATTCATAGCCAAAGAGGACACGTCATAAGTAAATCGTAGCTTATATATGGGGAGGTTTCGATGATTAAAAGGTAGTAAGTACATTATTGACTAAGCTGCATAAGCTGATCAATTTAAGTTCAATTACTTAAGGTAATGGGGTTTAATTAAGGTCGGGCTAAACGTTCAGAAGAACTACTAAGGGACTTCTTCGTATACTTCTTTATAGTTATTTAATATATTTCAACCAACAGTTGGTAACTGTTAACGGACAAATTTATCAATTTTCAATGTACTTTTCTTTTATATTAGGTTATTTTCTTTTAGATGAGAACAACTAACTTATTGGTAGTTGTAAAAGCTAAAAAGCCTGCTATTGTATGGGAATGTCAGTTAGCGTTATCAGTGAGTTAAAAAGCCGCTACTTCTGCACCTTGTATTATCCAGTGATGGCTTTTGAAAGTAATGTGCCATTGTGCGATTTTCTCTGGCTTCGTCTTACTACTTAATGATAATAGTTATTAAACATTGCTTTCAGCGAAAACTATATTGATATCAGGAAAAAGCAAGTCAGAAAGAAGGGGCTTTTCAAGAAAAATTTTTATAAAGGTAATTGGGGAAAAGGAAAGAAAGATACGAGAACCCAACCAAAGTGACGGAATTTCTCACAATTATATATATATATATAATCATCATTATTTGCTGTAAGCAATTTTATTTTTATAAGAAAAGGAAGGGGTGTCTTGGGGTAACTAACTTTATGCTTTTTTCAGTAATATATTGCCATTTCATACCAAGTAAATTAAAATTACCAGAATATGAAAGAAAAAGAGAGAGATTTGTTCCCTTTTCTATGCCGTAACCATAAACCACAAGCGATACTTCTTCAAAAAGAAGAAAAAATATAAATNAAAAAAAAAAAAAAAAATAATACGATTTCCTGATAAGTTGCATTTAATATTAATGACACGAATCTTAATTAAATAATAAGAGTTGATGTCTGACAAGTACATTGCATTCCCTCCCTCAATCTATAAGGATAAAAAGTATTTTAAATTTCATCAAATTTTTGATTCAGAAGGAGGGAAAGAGAGATATTTATTTAGAAGGCAATAGTTCAATGTTCTTCAAGTAACTGACTAGCTAAGCCAACTGACTACTATTAAGAATATTTATAATAGTAACTTGATGGATCTGATGTCCAGTTAAAGACACCTATAAGATTAAATTAAAGGATTAATTTAGAGGAAATCTGATAAGCACTGGTACTCTGGCAAGCTTTCACACATTTATGTGTAGCTGTAGATACACTCTATAGATAGCAGTTCTGACAGGCAGAGCTAATTTAACTATAGACATAAGCTTATTGGTGATAAGCAGGTGCTTAGTGAAAGCTATTGTAAGGCTTTACTATACTAATAAGTGTTGCAAACTGGGTTATATCACATTATTGTAGATATTTTCTCCTCAAGTTGTAAGTGTGTTTCTATATTCTTCCTCCCATCTATCATGTTGTAAGGACTACTGTAACCAGGATTACTAAACGTAGGAAATTATTTTATGAGATATTTCGCACGCAGATCTCAATGGATCACTTCCTCCTATTGTGTGAATTGCTTCTTATTGTATAGTGTGTACTCTCACCCTTTTACTCAATTATATGTTATTATTAGTAAATCAGCTATATGCTAGTAGGCCTCCACTTGGGGGTGGCAAGTAACTAAACGAAACTATGTTTCTTTATTGGTAGTATATTTATGTGGAATAATAGTATGATTGATTGTCATTATGGCTATTAAGGAAATAGGAAGTCTAAAAGTAACTAGTATCTATCAAAATATATGTTCGACTCCATGCTTCTTGCTAGGCTGGCTCATCATTGATTGAAAAATAGTTCAGTAAATCCTATGAATTATACGCCACCTATTTACTATATTTAGTGAGACCATCTAGTCCTACCAGCCCCATATCATTTCAAAAAGAAAACGGAAGCCACAGGTTTTGACTAAATCATAGACCTCTACTGAAGTAATAATGAGACAACATATGTTTTATAGGATCAGGACCAATCTCTATCTACTTGTCAGTATTTTATACCCTGTAACCATACCAGCAATTGATTTCTCTCGTGACAGCGGAAAATAAAAAAAAATATATGCGACCTCCGAGGATCGAACTCGGGACCTTCAGAACTTCAGTCTGACGCTCTCCCAGCTGAGCTAAGCTCGCATAGAACGGGAAATTTTGGATGCCTGTTCTGTTCATACAATTATTTTATTGACAATAATATTTGTTTTAGTCTTTATCCTTTTTATTTGAACGATATGAAGATTTCATATGGTTGTAGAGCAATTTATTTCTATTTTTGTGAAGGCTCAACTCCTTGATGTTTCAAAAGGAATTTTTTTAATAGAATGCACAGTAAATTTAAATACTTAATTTGATCGTATTATAATTCATGAGAAATTAATATGTTGAGGTTGGTTTTCCTCAAGATACAAATCAGATGGAATGATAATCAAATAAATTATGAATTGCCTAATAATTTAGAAGGCAAGGAGAGGTTATCAATATTTACAACGATATTATAGGCATTAAATTACTACTATCTCCTTATATAAGAGATATTCGATATTTCTATTGTTCTTTTACCTATGTAATGGTTAGAGGGGAACAGTCTCCTTATATAGACACGAGAGCACAGCTCAGTGTTCATTTCCCATTGTTCATATAATCCTTTATCCTAACAACTCAACCATATTGTTTATGTGTTCTCTGAGATACCAACGAGTATATGTAAGTGATAATCAATAGTTCTATTCTTCTTATAGTAATTATATAAAATATATGTTCCTGGGAAAGCCTCTTCTTATATAGACCGGAGGAGTCATGAGCATACATGACTCCCATTGCCTACTAACTGGGATTGATATACGTCAGTCATATTCTAACACAGAACTGTGACCCAGTAGATTATAAAATTATAGAGCATTATTTAATAAAGAAGTTTCTGTGGTGAATGTGTTGGTAGATAATCTATATGGTTGAGTCGTGTCAACCTGGTTAGGAGAATAATCAAACGGAGGTACGAACATGCCTGCTTGGCTTTGCCTCCTTACTACTTTATATAAGGAGGGAGGCCACCCAGGAGCATATATTCAGTAAAATTATTATAAGTTGATAGAATTGTCAATTATTAATTGCATTCTCGTTGTGATCTATGCTTCAACTACAACCGGTCTAGACCTATTATCTTTATTGCTAGATTCAATTACCAGCATATATTCTGAGAGGGTGTGTTCCCGTTTCTGACCTTTCTGTATATTTTTCTCTTGATTTGATATCAGCACATCATCTATTTTAAGATATATCAACATACATATTAAAACTACTTACTATACTATACCTGATTAATAAGCAGTTAATCTTTAATTTCATTAAACTGCTGGAGAATATTTCCCCTCTCTCTCTGAAATGATTGAATGTAAACTTTAATCAAAACGGGTAATGTTGAAGGAGAAAAGGAATGAATAGTTAAGAAATTCTAATAATATTTAATAATACATCCAATAAGTTTTGTGTCAATTTTTCTTCGATAAATAATAATCCACCCCTTATTTTATTTTATTAGTTTAGTTAGATAGAATATATATAAAATATAATAAATGTGATAATAATAATTCATAATAGAAAACAAAAATTCAAGAGAAAAAAATAGGAAATCATGGATATGGGATTTAGGTGTGTTCAATCATCTGGTTACTATGCATCAATGTATTAAAGAATGGATGAAATTGACTTAATGCTAGGCCTGAAAGCAGTGATTTCTTCTGTAACAAGGTGTACAGTGACTCATAAACTTGTGGTTACCATGATACTGTATTGGAAATATATTTTGATAGCTAGAAGGTGACTAACTGATTGGTGATAGTGTGTTTCCGTGCATAAGTATGGGACTGATGAAAAGTATTTGAAAGCTTCATTGCATAAACATTTGTGCGATATAAATCAGATAGCTACCGTTGCCCATACGAACACAGACAACTATAGGATAGGGGATATTGTGCCAAGGGTCAAACCGTATTGAGAGGCATAAGACTCTTTCCGATCGCGCGCGTACATACATACATAAGCCACTTAAGAAAAGGCATTGAATATGGTATAATGTAAGCTGGAGTTATTGATCAGTTAACGAATCAAATCGTCTTATACTAAAAATTGAATGATGCATTTATGGTATGGTTGAATGAGCATCATACACTGGATTCATTTGAAACCCTTCACTACATTTTTTGTATAGATAGAGACAGCTGGTATCTTAGTTTGGAAACCTTTTAGTTCAAAGAAGTTTCAATAATCGATTTCTCATCTCAGAACTTATTATTTGACATGAATAGGATCATTTAAATGAATGCTCTGAATAATTATAGGAAAAGGTATTTTACCAATACCTCCATATTCATTCTATTTGGATAGATAATAATAGTGGAAATAATAATAAAAATTGTGGATAACTTTTATTTTCAACACTAGCAAAAACTAGTTTAGAAATACATTATTTGCAAAAAAAAGATGCCTCTTAAAATTTCGAGATTATTTCTAAGTTGATAAAATTTACTTTATTTTGAAAGGAGGACGGACCCGACCCGACCGACCATAAATTTAAACAAAACAATTAATTGGTGATCGAAATAATAGAAATTTCGAGCGATTTTCGCGAACTTTGATTATTTATTATATATTCTCTACAGTTGTAGAGTAAGTAAAAGTTCCTTTAAAAAAAAGTACAGTTGATTGACAAAGAAAAGAATAATAGATGTAAGATTTATCATTTAGGTTTTGCTGTATTTGAAACAATATTCATATTGTGTGCACAACTTCTTCCAGTCTACTCTATATTGGTAGTTGAGACCTACGAAGATTCTAACAAGTATGTGATGGATATTCAAAAATGCTATTGTGCTTCTAGTGAAAATGTTATTAGATAAATTGTTCTTCCTACGAAATTCCATAAGAGCACGTGACCATGAACATGTGACAACACAGATGAAATAAAGTCCTAAGATAAGTAGTATCTATATATTTTTTCTGTATAGTTATTTTCTGAAACATTCTTGTAGAAAAGTTTCTCGAGACAACTGAACGTGACATATAGCACGTGATCAATTGATGTCATAATCATATTAACTGATAACAGAAGGAGAAGGCATACAGAAGACTAGTTAGAATAATATATAAAATGCTATAATGACTTTCATTATTATGAATAACTGCTAAGAAAAGGAAAATAGATGAAGAAAAGATGAAGAAAAGATGAATAAAATCATTCATCACC
The DNA here is from genome assembly GCA_012295335.1 of Brettanomyces custersianus. Lineage (NCBI taxonomy): Eukaryota > Fungi > Ascomycota > Pichiomycetes > Pichiales > Pichiaceae > Brettanomyces > Brettanomyces custersianus. The sequence goes on along the minus strand of JAAVTW010000004.1, from coordinate 818,720 downwards.
GATAAGCTGATTCTTATCGATTTTTGGGAATGATTCCCCTTTAGAGTCGGATGACTTTAGGGATGCGGATCCATTATATGGGTATTGTGAAGAGTAATGAGGATCCTGTGATGGTACCTGAATATTTGAAACCTGCGATATATGATCAATGCTCTGCTGCATCCTTTGCTGATGATAATCTTCATAAGATGGCCCGGAGTTGTTAGCTGATGGAAGATCTAGATTCAGGGTTGTTGATTGCTTGAAATTGGCATTAGAGCCAGGTGTCAAATCACTATTCCAAAACGCGTTCCGAGATGCAGTTGTGGAAGTAGCAGATACTATTGTGTGCTTTGGTGGTAGCTGTTGGAATTCACTGGAAGATATATCTACAGATGATTGTGAATTTATCGTTCGTTGCCGCTTTCGACCTTTGGTATTAGGTACACCGCTAACCAATCCCTTTTTCTTTAAAGTCCGTATCTCATTGTAAATATCTTCTCTCTTGATGAAGAGCCCGGGAAACAATGTTTCAAGCTTATGATGAATGATTCCAGGCTTGTCACCCTGTTCATAAAGACTGCATATAGCTTCATTTACCTCAGATGAACGCTTACGCAGCATCGGAAAGTTAAGGAGGGGATTTAGCTTGGGATGGTTATGTTGACTTTGGGTAATTTTTAAAGTCCAGTACTGCTTCTTCTTTGAAAAATTTGCCACCATAGCAAATGGACAGTGTATTTTCTTCGATCCAAGTTTCTTTACTGGATAGACAAGCTTTCCAGACGAATCTCGCTTTCTTACCTTTTTGTGGCGATAAGAACCGCCCAATTCACAAGTGAAATAAATTGCCTTACTGTTGGAGTGTGCAATGGCAATGCCAAACTTATTCCTTTTTCCAAAGTCTTTTACAAACTGTTTGAGCACCGTAACATCACCAAATTCTTGCTCCCCAAATGTCGGTGTGATAAGGTATTTTTCCGGATCTCCAATTCCGTTAGCGACGGGCAATGGGGATTCTGTATGGGGCAATGAATTCATAACTTGCTTCTGATTATTGGTTTGTGACGATTGCAATTGATTGGATGTTGCAGTTCCCTGCTGGTGCAATCCAATCTGCTCTATAATGGGCTCGGGGGGTGGAACTCCCATAATATCCAATTGATGAGCAGCTATAATACCTTGCAATTGCTGTTGCTGCTGCTGCTGCTGCTGTTGCTGTTGACGATGATGCTGCGTTTCGCTCTGCAAAGAAAGCTGATCTATCCTATGCTTACTCGAAGATGAATACTGCCGGGCAACAGCAGCTGCAGCTGCAGCTGCAACAGCAGCATCTTGTGCAACCTGTTGTTCATTATTAGAATCGGCTATTTTTTGATTGTGCTGTAATGAATGCTCTGTAACACCAAGGCCAGATAATGCTTGGCTGGGTTGCTGAGCTTGGATTATTCCTGAAGTCAAGTTTGCCCGTTCCCGTCCAGTTATCTGATCAGGAAGTAAAGGCAAATGTTGACCTTGTACCTGATTGTGAACAATGAAATGATTACCCTGGTCTTGATGACTATTCTTGGGGATGCTGGAACTTACCTCCCCGTTGCTGTTACTATTGGTGACATTTACATTATGTGTATCAGTTGTATACTGTGCAAGAAAATGTAGATTTGGTATCAGACTCGGATCTTGGGATATATTCGTTGATGTTGATGCGATGTCATTTATGCGACCATCTGGAATGATGCCGGGGGTTTCAATTTTCAAACTCCGATGAGATGGATGCCGATTGGACATAATATATGAATACTGCTATATCAGCAATAAGAAAGCACGAAAAAGATGATATGCAATAAAATGACGTTGTTATGAAGTGAAATTGATAGTACAAATGTATGGATAACATGCACTCGTATGCCAATGCTGCAAATAATTCTCCTGGTTGGGAGAGTTTAGCAAGCTAGCAGTACAAAGTGAACTCGGGCTCAGAATCTCCGGAAAGGAACCAATATAGATGTGCAATGCAATATATATGCTCTATGATATGCTTATGATAAAACAAGCTCGGAAACCCTAATTATAGACCATATATCCTGAGGAAAACTGTGGTGATCTCTTGCTATATAAACAAACATCGCCTTAATTTGAAATTAATCATTATTATTATTATTTTTTTTGAACTATTTTGCTTTTTGTATGATTGCCGATTAAAGCCTGTTCTAGGGTCTGTTGCTATTATTACCTATTAATATCAAGAGGGGGAGAAACAGTCTACAATAAAGCTAATGGTGATGAGGGTTGACAGATATGCACATTACTGTAATAGTCATAGTAGGAATACATGACTATCTGCATTGTAGTGATATGCATTAGTGCATTTGATTGCGATCACACCCGAACGCTCAGATCGGACTGAATTGTCTAACTTACCCATGATCAGGACAGATGTTAGTAGTATCAGCTAATTGATAACTGAAGACACTAGTTGGATCAATGCACGTATCATATCAGATATACCATATAAGGAGATTCTCCTATCAAGGGTGATTTGATTGATACAACAAAGCTCCGTATAGCCATATACAAACGATCAATTTCGTTGAATTATGGAAAAAGAAAAGAGAGGGGAAAAAATAGGTTGAAGCTTTTCCGTGATGAGTCCGAGGAATTTATCAATGAATCAATGTGAGGGAGTCTGCATGAATCACAGTATAATTTCCTTTCAAAAAGGGAATTCACAAACAGATGATGAACCTAGTATAGAAATAGGTACCTCAATTCAAAAATTAAGATAACGAGGACATTGCCAGGAATCCTAACTTCAAAAAAGATCTTTTAGAGGAAGGAGGAGTCCGATCCAGAAAAATTTCTTTTGTTTCCAACTCCGACGAACGGCGGGTCCGGGGTCAGTGGGAAAAATACTTTGGCTTTATGCGGCATGGTCATTAAGGTATCAGATTGCAGTTCTATTGTCATCATTCTTTTCATGTAATGATTAATTTTTAATCGATCTTTCATATTTCCTCTTTTCGGGAAATCATGAAAATTCACAAAATGGTTGTTCGATCATATTTAAATAGGATCCTTTCCTAATTCTTTTTAACCGGCTTCAAATATGAACCGACAGTATCTTTTGTACGGTTTAGATAGATATATTCCTTTACAGTAAGATGGCATTCGAGAAGATTAAAGTTAAAACTCCCATCGTCGATATGGACGGTGATGAGATGACCCGTATTATCTGGAAAATGATCAAGGACGAATTGATCTTTCCATATTTGGATCTTAATTTGGATTACTATGATTTGGGAATCGAAAACAGAGATGCCACTAATGATCAAGTCACCACTGATTCTGCTCTTGCAACACAGAAGTATGGAGTTGCCGTCAAATGTGCTACAATCACTCCGGATGAAGCTAGGGTGAAGGAATTTGGACTTAAGAAGATGTGGCTATCTCCTAATGGAACTATTAGAAATATTCTTGGTGGAACCATCTTTAGAGAACCTATTGTGATTGAGAATATTCCAAGAATTATTCCTCATTGGGAGAAACCAATCATTATTGGTAGACATGCATTTGGTGATCAATATAGATGCCAGAATATTGTTACCCCAAAATGTGGCGGTCAGTTGAAGCTTGTGTTCGATCCTAAGGATGGTTCGGATGAAATTGTTGTGCCTGTTTACAAATTTGATGGTGAAGGATGTGCCATGTCTATGTACAATACCGAAGCTTCCATTGAAGGATTTGCTCATGCTTGCTTTGAGTTGGCATTATCTAGAAAGATGCCATTGTATCTTTCAACCAAGAATACTATTTTGAAGCAATACGATGGTTTATTTAAAAACACTTTCCAACACATTTATGATACTGAGTATAAGACCAAATTTGAGAACGGTGGTATCTTTTACGAGCATCGTTTGATCGATGATATGGTTGCTCAGATGATCAAATCTAAAGGTGGATTTATCATTGCCATGAAAAATTATGATGGTGATGTTGAATCCGATATTGTCGCCCAAGGATTTGGTTCTTTGGGTTTGATGACTTCTGTTCTTGTTTCATCTGATGGAAAATCATTTGAAGCCGAGGCAGCCCATGGTACTGTCACGAGACATTATAGGAGATACCAGAAGGGAGAAGAAACTTCAACAAATTCTATTGCCTCAATATTTGCATGGACGAGAGGATTGATCAAGAGAGGTGAACTAGATAAGACTCCAAAGGTCGTTGAGTTCGCAAAGATCCTTGAAAGCTCCACAATCTATACTGTGAAGGTCGACGGTAAGATGACCAAGGACTTGGCTCTTGCAAGAGGTGAGCATGACCGTTCTGCTTGGGTTACTACAGAGGAATTCATTCATGCCGTTGCTAAGAGATTGGCCCAGGAGGTCAAAGAATCTAAGCTATGAACTGATTTCTACTGAGTGAGTGATAAGAGCCACCAAGTCAGAGTAATCGTATGTAAACTTTTTTTAATAAGAACAAAAACAAATTTTAGCTTGAACATTTTCATTATCATTAATATGAAAGGGAAATAGTTCGTTAATGTCTCGTTATAGTTGTGCTAATGGCCTTCGCTACGTGAAGCCATACTATCATAGGTACGTGGCTAATGCGAAAGGTCACTGGTGTGGTAGAACGTGCTATGATGTGTATTGCAAGGAGTTTTCTAACCTACCTCCTCAGCACTATTATAATGAAATAATGACTAACCATATGAAGTTAGTCAAGAATCCCAATTCTAGAATACATTCTACTACTTTTCAGGGCAAAGACCTATTGGATAAAGTAAAGATCGGACAAGGCGATAAAATTATACATTTAGAACATGTACATGAACCCCCGATTTTGGACACTATTCCTACTACAGTATATGAGGATGAGAATTGTTATGTAGTTGATAAACCTTCTGGGATGCCTGTACATCCAGTGGGAACTTACTTCTATAATACACTATTGCAATTGATCTACAGTTTACGGCCCGACTTGGAACCACTTTATCCTGTACATAGGTTAGACAAATTGACATCAGGAATTTTGATTTTTGGTAAGAACAGTACCACCACGAGTAAGTTCAAGCAATTAATGAAGGCAAAATCCGTAGAAAAAACATATCTTGCAAGAGTGAGTGGAGATTTTATACCGGATAATGTTATTTGTGAAGATCCAGTGGTTTATATATACGGTTCACGAAAGGAAGTTCACCAATTTGCACCTGCGAAGACGATATTCAAGAAATTATTTTACGATCAAACCAGTGATCAGTCTGTGTTGAGATGCAACCCAATTTCTGGCTTCTCTCATCAAATAAGGATTCATTTAAGAAATCTTGGGTATCCGATAGTTCAAGACACACTCTATAGAACAAAATACAGTAAGATATTCACAGATCGATGTCAAGTGACCAAGGATTACCTTGATAAGATCTATGAAGAATCCATGAGAATAAGAAGAGGTTGCGAAAGAGACAATGGCAATAGATGTCCAGAATGCCTTAGCGTCTTGTACACGGATCCAAAACCATCATCACTATCCATAAAATTGCATTCGCTGCGCTACACTATCCATGGAAATCAAGGGGAGAACTGGCTATTTGAAACTCGAAAACCCACTTGGTCTCTACAAAAACAAGCTACTGAACAATAATTAAAAGGAAGAATAGCTATTCCTATATAGAAACAGATTCATGCTAATATACAAATAATACGAGAAACACCTTATAGAAAGCCGAGGCGGTGGACCAAAAACCATTGTAATAACCTTCCAGAGGCAAGCAAATAGCTTAACCACCGAAACCATACAAAGTTCTGCCCTGTCTCTTCAAAGCGTAGACAACATCCAATGATGTAACAGTCTTCCGCTTAGCGTGCTCAGTATAAGTAACAGCATCTCTGATGACATTCTCTAAGAATGATTTCAAGACAGCTCTAACTTCTTCATAGATCAAAGCAGAGATTCTCTTGACACCACCTCTTCTTGCCAATCTTCTGATTGCAGGCTTGGTGATACCTTGAATGTTATCTCTAAGAATCTTTCTGTGACGCTTTGCGCCACCTTTTCCTAAACCTTTTCCACCTTTTCCTCTGCCAGACATATTTGTTGGTTGATTAAAAGTGTTATATAATAATCGTTATTAAAAGGAAACAAATAATAATCTATGATACCTCTTGAAAAGTTAGAGAAATATGGGGCTATTTAAATGTTACACTTCAACCTGAGAGATATCATTAGATTGCCATTGTATAACTTATTTCGCCATTTGTTAATTGCTGAATGCACTTAGTAAAACATAGTCTGGTGCGTAACTCTTATGTCAAAACTGAGTATATAGCGATTGTATTGAGAAATTTGTTAAGACCAAAAACTACGCACCTTGCGAGTAAATATCAGAACTAATTATAATTCATCCGTGGATCGGTCGCGGATCATCAAAGAAAATTTATTAAGACCATAATTTACTCATTAACAAAGTAAATTTCAGTCTTAAATATTTCTCGGTGGTACTGAATAAGCACCGTTCCCAAGTTTAACATGGAAGTAATATTCAATAGTACAATAGATACAGGTTATGAATCGTATCATTGCTGTTTGTTTGTATGCATAATATTTTGTTTAAAAAAATTGCCTTATAAAATAGAGGGAATTCCCGTAGAACACACCAAGCCTTGTTAAGTTAGAATCAGATACTCTTTTAAATTAGATATCAATATAATAATTTAAGATGGCTAGAACTAAGCAGACAGCAAGAAAATCTACTGGTGGTAAAGCACCAAGAAAGCAGTTGGCTTCCAAGGCTGCAAGAAAGTCGGCTCCATCCACAGGTGGTGTCAAGAAGCCTCACAGATATAAGCCAGGTACCGTCGCTTTGAGAGAAATCAGAAGATTCCAGAAATCTACTGAGTTGTTGATCAGAAAGTTGCCATTCCAGAGATTGGTCAGAGAAATCGCTCAGGATTTCAAGACTGATTTGAGATTCCAATCCTCTGCTATCGGTGCTCTTCAGGAGTCCGTTGAAGCTTACTTAGTTTCTTTGTTCGAAGACACTAACTTGTGCGCTATTCACGCCAAGAGAGTTACTATTCAGAAGAAGGATATTCAGTTGGCTAGAAGATTGAGAGGTGAGAGATCTTAAATAAGGAGTGCTAGCATTTACTTATTTGGGTTGACTTTGGGTCATGTATTTGTATATTAGGATTTAAGAATATTACATTTTCTTAAGCTTTAATTAATAGCTTGGTGTATCTTGTAAAAATTGATTGTAAGGTAGATCCGTGCCTTGTATAAACGAGTTATATGTATGTTTTGTGACGATTAGATATGTAATATATTATTATTATAGTTAAACCTTATTGAATTCATCGGCAACTGGAACCGTAGAGAAGTACTTTCCAATTGGCTTATAGGTGAGATCCTTGAAGCTTTCACCAAATGCTGAAGGGCCACCAAATTTTACACCCTGAGGAGTTCTCCACTTATTGGAAGCGGAAAAGACCATAATGAATACAACTAAACCATACCGATAATCTTGTGTACCAACAGCATTACCGTCTGCATCAACTAAAGTAATCAAATCAGGAACAGAACATAACGGTTGTGGATCCTTACCCTTTTCGATCTTAAATGCCACAATATCCTCGTTCTTGAAAGGAATCTTAATAGTAGTCTTCTCATGAGTTATTGGATCTTTTTCTAGACTTTCCAATTCAACAATACCATATCCATAACCACGTTTCAACTTCTTTTCTACACTGACAATCTTACCCTTAAGTAGACATTTGGTACACGCAGGGCCACCAGAAGCGTTAATAATGTAATCTGGTAGACGATCGAGATCAGAATTATATTTTGCAATGCGAACAGCTCTACCAATCCTCCAAGATAAGGAAACAGGATTGTGAACAGTTTGTTGTTCCATCTCAGCAATACTCATTGAAGGCTCAACGCAGGATCCCTGGCATCCTCTATTGTACATGACATCCCTCATAACATCTTCCATTTGAACATCATCAACACCCGAGTTGATTGTCATAGAAAATCCATTGCCATCTGAAAGAGTGAGATATGGATACCCATGACTATCATTGTAAACAGAGGGTAGAGATTGCCATTGCGTAGGGAATGCTCTTCCCATCAAATCAAGATCAACCACTGGAAGACCACGAATACAGGCCGTCCAAAGACCACTAAGACCATTTCCTCCACCAATCTCGAACATAAATATTCCATCTGTCTTTTTACCTTCATATTGTTCCATTCTGGATAAAGCTTCAAGGATTTCATTAGCGTGAAGCTTTTCACCGGAAATAGTTGGTGATCCAAAGTATCCTACATTAATAGCCCTTCCCTTACCGTGCGTCATCTCTGCAAACTTATCGAGGGTCACTATATTGATCTTTTTTCCACTCTTGACCATCCTCATAAGTTCAATCACAGAACTGTGTGGGTCACCACCACCACCACAACCTAAAATATAAGCACCAGAACCGATAAAGTCGACATCAGTATCTGTGAGTGTCCAGATACCATCATGAACATTCGGAACATACGATGGATAATCAAATTCGATGGTTTCCCTGTTGGAAACTTTAGAATGTTTGAAGACTTGTTCGGTTTGTAAACTGCTCTTTTCATTTTCGTCACTGAACTTTGCAGATTTGGCCAGATCAAGAGCTTTATTGTAGTCAACGTCTCCTACAACTTTAACTTCAATACGGTAAACCTTATCAACATATGGAACAGCATCACAAATAATATTAACCACTTCCAACGACGATGCAAGTGCACCTTTGGCAATAGCATCATCATTGGCCCGTTTGGTTAATTCCTTAACGATCAATTGCTTGGATTCGTCCGTGACGGTTTGTAAAGTTTTGAACTCAGATATCGATGAAGATATCTTACCCAAAGCTGCACCAATGGCATTTGCTACTTGAGAATATGGCGGCTTAATAACTTTAGATGTTCCAGAAAGTCTATCTGGAGCAATAAATGATCCTCCGCCGACAAAAATAACAGGGATATCCGATTTAGATGTCTTAACTCTATCGATGACCTTTTCAAGATGACGCTTAATCACTTTCTGATAACTTTTCTTGAATTTATCATCGAACTTATGATGAACTCTTTTTGGATCACCCATGTTCATAGCTGAAGGTAAAATTTTGGTTGCAGAAGAAGATTCATCCAAAAAGGTACCAACGGAAACATCTGAAGTGGTAACAACATCACCGCCGAAAAGAACTGCTTTGGTTATGATATCACTTCCTGTTGAATCTGGTCCCACTGTCATTCCCTCAGGATCATCTCTTACAATGGAACCCCCACCCAATCCGACCGAAACTACGTTAGGCATGGAAAAGTTCATTCTGACACCTCCAACGTATGAATACATGGCTGATTGACGTGGAAAACCACTGCTAAGCAATTGTCCTACATCAGTTGTAGTTCCACCAACATCACAGACAATGACAGTCTTACCCTTAACGTCAGGATCTGCCGAACATAAAATAGCAGCACCACGCATCGAATTCGTAGCACCAGATGAGAAGGTTCTGATTGGAGTTTCCAACGCATCAGCAACAGAAAGGACTGTACCATCATTCTGGGATAGCATGACAGGGCAGCGAAGTCCTAGTCTTCTAGCAGCGCTGACAAAAGAATGGATGATCTTTCTACCGAACTTCTTGATAGACGCATTGAGAATAGTTGCATTTTCTCTTTCGACTAAACCAATACCGGATATTGTGTGTGAAAGAACAATATCACAACCAGGAATTTCTTCTTGAATGATTTGACTTGCCCTCTTTTCTTGAGTGGCATTCATGTTGGAAAAGATTCCAACAACAGCAACTGCAGTGATGCCTAAATTTCTGATATTGGAACATTCTTTTCTAAGGGCAGCTTCATCCAATTTTCTGATATCAGTACCACCAATTTCGGAACCTCCATCAACACTACAGAAATAACCATTGATAATATCTGCCAAATCTTCAGGGAAGTCACCAAATGGTGGGAGACTGTTACCAAAAGGTCCGGAGAGACGAATAACAGCCACTTTTTCTAATCTATTAGCATCCCTTTCAATCACAGCATTGATGAAGTGAGTGGTTCCAATGGTCATAGAAATTATTTCATCTTTTGTGATATGGTATTTAGGATTTCCTAAGACGGTAGTGATTGCATTCTGAATACCAACCGAAACATCAGGTGTAGTGACTGATTTATGCCATGCAATTATACCTCTTGATTCCGTATTAAGCTTCTCAGGCTCTAGGATCACAAGGTCGGAATTTGTTCCACCAACATCAACACCAATTAATAGCTTTCTTTGACCCATTTTACGTTACCAAGCTTCAAATTAGATAAGAACGACGTATCTTTTACAGTCAAACATAAGGGAAGAAGAACGAGCAAACCAACGTAAGCTACATCTGAATTCCCAATTTATAGGTTTCAAAAGATGGAAGGAGTTAGTCGGAAATGTTTCCCTAAAAACTCACCATAAATCCACCGATCGAATTGAGCGAATCCAAAGACACAGCCATTTCGGCACACATATCCGGAATACGTACTAGAAAGAGCTCCGATGTCTGGCTTCTGCGGTTAAAACCACATCATTACCCAAAAAGGATAGTGATACGAAAAATTTCGGTACAAATCCCTTTATGGGTTTGGTAGTTGTTGGGATGTATCCCAATTAGGCTTACAATACGATCCGGATCTATACATTTTATAACTGTTGTATATCTTACGCGGCAGAAGTTAAGATCACTATTGAAACACGCAAAAGGATTTCCGAATGATGGTTAGTCAAATAAACATGTCAAAGTTTTGGTATTTTAATTTTTAATTTGTGTCAAATAAAATGGGGTGTATGCTAAGAATCACCCAAGACAGGAAAAAGAAACAATTTGACTGGAGATTTTTTAAGGCATCTCTTAAGCTTAATGGATTTATGATGTTTTTGTTTCAGAATAAAAAATGGATCATGCGTGATAGATTAAATAAAAAGAAAAGAAAAAACGAAAACAATAGTTGTGGAACCCGAAAGTTTCCTAAAAAAGGTAATCGCAACTACGTTCAACTTGCCAATCATTGATTTTTAACTAATTTAAAAAATTTTAGATAACGACGGTTAGACATTGATAATGTTTGTCAATAATTCACCGACATGATCCCTTTGATTGGATACATATATAATACATGCTGTCGTTCAGTTGCACGAACTCTAATAACGAAGCAAATCAAAATAGAATCTTGTAAAAGGAATGGAAACTAACTAGGGCTTATTGAAGGTCTGACAGTACGAATAACAATACATTGCCCTAAGAATAGATAATAAAATGACAATTTTTTCAAAAGTCGTTCATATCATCAAGTTGGAAGATTCCAACATGATGCAGAATAAGGATTTAGTTCCTATTCCAGTGAAGAGAAGAAAATGGGGATTTCCTGCTTATGTTTGGTACTGGGGTATGAATTCCCTATGTGTGGTTACATGGTCAGCTGGATCGTCATTGCTAGCATTGGGTGTTAACGGTAGCCATGCAATGGGTATTATTGTTATCGCCAATCTATTGATTTCCCTCGCTGCAGCTGGAAATGGTTATTATGCTGGAAAGTATCATATTGGATTTTCCGTTTTTCAGAAGGTTATCTTTGGTACTAAGGGCTATGTTATTGGTGTCTTACTAAGGGCCATTTTATCTGTTGTTTGGTTCGCCGATGAAGCATGGCTTGGTGGACTTTGTATTAATGTTATTATAGCTTCTTGGAGTAAGCGATATTTGAATTGGAAAAATACTTTTCCTGATAGTGTTCCGATGACTAGTCAAGAACTATGTGGATTTGTCATCTATTTGATACTTACATTGCCTTTACTTTGCATTAGACCAGAATATTTAGATAACCTTTTGGCCATTGGAACATTTGCTATTTTCTTTATGGGTATTGGTATTACCGTATGGGCCGTTCATGCTAATGCTGGCAGCTATGGATCATTAATGTCAGAAAATGTCGAGCTCTCCTCTTCTAAATTGGGCTGGGCATGGGTTTACGGAATATCTACCTGGTATTCATCATTGACCTCAGGAATCGCTAATCAAGGTGATTTCTCGAGGTATAATAAGAGCCCTAAGGGTTCAACCTGGGGTATTATTTTGGGAACGAACATTACTGGATTTTTAGTTCCACTATTTGGTATTTTATCAGCTAGTTCCCTTTATGAAAAATATGGTACTTACTACTGGATGCCTAATGATATATGTATGAGATGGTTGCAGGACAACTATAATGCTAAATCGAGAGCTGCTGCATTCTTTAGTGGACTAGCATTGGTCGCTTCTCAAATGGGTGTTAATACCGTGGGCAACTGTATCAGTGGAAGTATGGATTTAGCTTCTCTTGCACCTCAATTTATTAATATTCGTCGTGGATCATTTGTGGTCTTATTACTTGCATGGGTGTGTCAACCTTGGACTTATTTTGATTCTGATAGTATTTTCATTGTTGTGATGTCATCTTTCTCTGTCTTCCTTACTCCTCTTATTGCAGTCTATATATGTGACTTCTATGTTGTGAGGAGGTGTCAACTTAAAATATCGGATTGTTATGTTTCAACAAGCAAGAGCAGCTATTGGTATAATTGGGGATTTAATTTCAGAAGTATTATATCTTTCCTTATCGGTGTTGCACCAGGTTTACCGGGTCTTATTAATGCAGCAAATTCAAATTTGACAATTACTGAAGGAGCCATGCACTTCTATCAAGGATCATGTATATTCCAGTTTGCTATCAGCTTTGCATGTCACTATTTCATAAACCGTGTATGGAAAGTGGATATCGAGGAGCAAGATGATACTGATTTCTTTGACACCTTCACCGCTGAAGAATGTGCAAGGCTTAATATGATTCCATACTCTGAAGATGGCAAACACACTCACATAATAGAGAAGATGCATCAAGAAGGTGAGATTCCTGTACAAAAGGAAGCTGGAAGTCCAGGTGCGAAATCTATGGAGGATATTAGCTCTGGAACTGGAGAGAGTAACTAGGGATTTATCATTACTTTTATCATACTTTTAATAATTTAATTAAACAACATGTCCGATATATTATCTATTTAATCCCAAGTAATCCAATCTATAGAGTTACCTAATATTTAAAACACAATAAAGTCCTTATGTGGACTAGCCAAATGAGAATAGTCCTTTTTTTCGATCTTTTGCTTGATATACTCCAGTCTTTCAATTGATTTTCCACATACATACATACCCTTGGCTTCAATCTTTCGTAATATTTCAACAAAGACACCGTAGAGTTTATCATCTTTAATAATAATTGAAGCCAGAGCACAAACATAGATAATCCAATGAAGAGCAACACCACAGGTATCTAGATATGGAATCGAAAAGATACCTTCAATAATGCTTCTTAACTTCGAGCAGGCCTGCGTTGGGTCACGCTTACCTATGAGATAAAACGTCACATAGAATCGAATCCCCATTCGATAAACAATATCGGACTGTTTTAAGGTGATATCCATTCTAAGATCGGCAATATCGAGGGGTTTATACGACCCTTCAAAACTATCCAGATCCCAAAGCAAATCAATGCCAAACAGCTTTGCCTGCAAAGCTGCGTTGCTATTTGAATTTGGGTATATAAGTTGAAGAATATTTGTGCCACTTAGATTGACTCCATTACACTTTTCCATCCTGATAAAATCATAAAGCTTAAGAAGGAACGTAGTAAAACGGTTAGAAAAGCCACGAATAGCATTTATACCATTTCCCAAGGTCACTACCGGATTATTCTTGCAACCACAGAACATAACATCAAGAGGAGTTTTTTCAGTGATTTCACCACCATTATCTGAGCTCACCATAGCCAAGAATTCCACATTGAAAAACCACTCTCTTACGATATAGAAAAGATCTAACGATGCCTTCTCTACTGGATTCTTAGTATCTATCGAGTCGATCAACAAGGATGCCTGAACTAGAATCTTGTAACCGTTACGAAGATTACTTCTCCAAGCACCATTTGGATCACAGCTATTCACGGAGAACATGATGGCCACACCAAAAGCCATACATACAAGCTTGGTAAAGCTACATTGACTTGCCAAACCCAATTTAATGTCATCAAGAATCATCTTTAAAGTTGGGATTCTTATATGTCTGTCCCAAGTTTGTGATTCTTTGATATGACCGGTATTTTGATAAAAGGCCACCATAAAGACACTGGTATTAAAAATCATGATGCTTTGAATAATCGGTTGTATTTTTACGAGTTTTTGGAAAATAGCCATCATCTTACCGAAATCTTCATCTGGATAGCTAACAAAGTTGTAAAAGAATTGAGATGAACGACACAAAGTCCAAACAAGATCCAAAAACGGTGGATCATTTAATTTCACAGGACATTGATCAGATATTTCATATGATCCATTCAGGATTGGATCATATTTCTGAAGAATGTGAATATACTCCAGATTTGAAGAGTTCCTCCAATCTATGTGGAATAAATGCATCGTAGGCATGGTAGCATAACTTTGAGTGAACTGTAAGAATTTTTGGTCATTTGAAGCCAACATGTTAAGCAGATTTGCATCATTTGGTAAAATGTCGACCAAATCATCCAATTTCAAACTATTGAGAGATATGTCAAAATTGGTGCCATTAGGCATGACATTAAGTGATGACAGGGTAGGGCTCTCCAACTTCCGACGCTTTCTCTCTGGGTGTACCGTACTCTTCTTCAAGGGTTGGAAAGCCTTTGGTAGTTGATTATAAATCACTTGAGAAGATTTTTTGCCGTTATCATAACGCTCTAATACAAATTGCATATCATAAACACATGACTTGTGATACTTTCGGCATCTCGAACAAACAGGTGAAGCTTCATCACACTTAAGATGGGCCCGCTTACACTCAGTACAGCCTCGTCGAGAGTATGAACTTTGCCGTTTACTTTTCCCCATAATGATCTGGAGCTTAATTATATGACCGATGGCTTTGACTTAACTAAGTTAGTATGTATTATCTATCTGTCAAAAACCCGCAAGTGGCTGAAGGGAATTTGGGTTGAAAAAAAAAAAAAAAAAAAAAGAAAATAAAAAGTGACCGAGAAAAGATTAGCTCGTATTTGAAAACCACCGGGATTTCTTTCCTTATCGATTTCAGGTTAGTATTATCAAACTAACATGATTTTTAAAAGGAGACAATGCATGACCATCATATTTGTAGAAGCTATGCATTGATCTGCTTTCCAAATATGGGTAATCCACCTATTCTAGTTGGGTCCCGGAATTTCGTTTCTCCGGATATATGAATAGTATTGCCGTGCCTGTTAACTACAAGTTTATAAACTTAGTGTAATAATCATAAGTATCTGTAGCTCCGAACAATTTAAAACTATCCGACTTAAATTTATCAGCTATCTGCGACTAGCCCCCTATGAATCTCCCCTATCTATAAAAACACTCGTTTCATATATTTTATTTTTTCATCCTCGAATTTCCAAATTGCTCTTACCTTGAACATTTTAAATCTCCAAATTTACTGCTCAATCAAGGGTCAGATATACATCAATTGGTTTCTCTTATAAATACATCCTTTCTAGTCCTCTACCTAATATCTTCGATATATTATACATCAAAAAATGAGCACTCCTGCACCTTCTCAACCCGCTGCTGTTCCTCCTGCAGCACCAGGATCTACTTCACCCTCCACCCCAGCTTCAACTTCTTCTGCATCCTCTTCGTCATCCATGTTTTCTCCTGAATTGAAAAAACAATTGTATCAATATTCTTCATCACCTTGGCCCGCAGCAGCATTTTCAGCAGCATTGGCCGCTGTTCCCTTGATCAGACCTACCCTGGACCAATTGACCACAACTTTGAAAAGAAGACCAATTAGAGTTAACCCATACCCAAATAACCTATCTGTTGCTGTTTTCGGTGGATTTGTTGGATTGGGAAGTTTCCTAATTTATGATCATGACGTTGAAGATGGAAGTGGTCTCATCTTTGCATGGTCAACTATGTATGCATTAGCCAACGGTCGGAGAAGCATTCATACTCTGAGATTATATCCTAAGTTCTTGATGCTCTTTGCTATTGGCAATTCTGCTATTTACGGTGGAAGATTCCTCAACATATTCTAAGATTAAATTGTTTAACCTACCATGCATTTATATATGTCGTTTGCATCATCAATATTACTTACATACTTATACATAATATCTGTAAACCTTTGCGTATCTGTATATGAAAGTGTCGGACCCGCCAATTGCTTCCATTTTATCAATTTAGTTACCATCTTAATGGCAGCCAGTGCCGCTTCCTAGCATATTCACTGATACCACTGTCATCATACATCTCAATGAACTGTTGGTCCAAGGGTCTTTCTTTCGGATATGCAAACTTTCTATACTCATCAAAGATCATACTGAGTGACCAATTTTGAAGTTTTCGGACACATCCCACAATACAACCAGTTCTATGTTTTCCTCTGTTACAGTGAATCAGTATAGGCTGATTCTCAGGATTTGCAATGATCTTCAATGCTTCCGTTACCAGCTCAGGCTTTATCTTCACGAATGGCTCTTTATTGCCACTAAGCCCAATTTGGAAAAACTTAATGCCGTTCCTCTCATTGAACTCAATATTTTCTGGCGGATAGGCCTCTGGAATAAGACAAATGATCGATTTCAAATGTAGAGTTGATAAGAATTTGAAATTCTCAACTCGAGGGAATGAAGATCGATAGATTGATCGACTGACCATGGCAAAGTTCTCAGGTGGAGTATACATTCCTATAGGTCGATTGATTCGAATCTTTGGATCTTCACCCGGCTTTTCACTCGGCTCGGTAATTATATATTCTTCTATAGGATGAACTTTATTCTTCTCATCATGGTATTTTCTTTCGTATTCCCGGATCTTCGATTGATCCGTAGGCACAAACTTATCATATATGTCTTCATCATCCAATTGTTCATCATCATCTTCCATATCTCGCCCACTTCCACGTGATTCTCTTTCGATTTTGCTATTTTTAATGGTGATTTCAGTCTTTTCAGCACTATCAGGAGCAACTTCTAACTTATCAAAGGCATTTTCTTCATGCTCCTCGGTGGTAGGCTCGGATTTCAGCTTGGATAACCATGCATGTGGGACATATCGACTTGATGCATTATTAGAAGGAGAAATTTCCACAATATCAAGATCCTGATGATTTATACCGGAGGAAGTCGGGCTAGAATGTACAATCAGCTTGGTGAAGTAATCACCTGTACTAGCGTCGACCAATTTCATGGCATGATCGTCAGTTAGGATCTTTTCATCATGCTCCTTTTCATATGCTGGATTTACCACCACATTATCCGATTCTCCATTCGGTTCGAAATCAAAAATATCATCTCCATCATCTCCATCTGGAGTAGCAGCCGCAGCAGTACTTCCATTCGCGTTATTGCTCATTTGGTGATGCCAGGTTAGATACCGATAAATATGGACGCGGGCAATTCAGAATGAGCACTCTATGGTCAGTTGATACCATTACAATGTGGTTTTTGTGACCATGAAGTGCCATTAACGAAAACGGACAAGTCAAGAGTTGGGGAATACTTGTAATTTATCCATGAGAATTAGAAATATCCGGAATACTGAGGGTACGAAAAATTAACTAACAGATATATAGTTGCGCTTGAGTTTGGTCCACTGTACGCTTAGACACGGCTATAGGTTTATGGTATAAGGAGGCGCAATAATATAGACACTATAAGAATGTAAACAGATCATATAGATGCTCTAAGAATTCAGAGATGAGCAGGATGATCATCCTTTGTATGTAGTTATGCACAGAATAGTTTTCAATTGTGGACGTAACCGAGGAAACGGTGCGAAAAATACAAAGGCACACGATAGTAGCTCCCAATTAGGTCATATAATAAGCAACTCATATTAGTTATCTTGTGACTACATCATTAGTACAGCTGATTCTCAAATTAGAGCACATTCTGATGTAGTGAACAACAAAACAAGTCCTTTAAGTTGACTATTGCCTAAAGGTGTAAGGATGCAAGCTACCATTAATAGAAAATTGGATCAAATCTGTTCACTCAAAGCTGACACCATATTCTTAAAGATATCAACAAGTGTACATAGCCATTGTTAGTTGTCATTTAAGATGGTAAGTTTAGAATATCGAGGTCCACATTTCTAGTTGTGTTACTAACTTTCATAGTCTGCGTTATTTAACTTTTCAGCTCTTTTACAAGTCATAGTACTACTGATATGTACTGCCACCTATGTTCATTCAGTGTGGCCTGCAATTCTAGATAAGAACAAAACTGGTGTGCTTGGCCTATTTTGGAAGGCTGCACGAATTGGTGAAAGACTCAGTCCCTATGTTGCAATTGCATGCTTGGTGATAGCCATCGATCAGCTATTTGGATGAGTGATTTGATATATAGAGGAATTTACCACCCAATAATTGGCTTTTATGGGAATAACATACATAGAAGTCTAGTATATTAATGTTATATCTGGATAATTAATGATATCGTAAGTAGTCATCTATAAAATAGGTTAGGTAAATTGATTTACCTCACTTTCTCCGTTACATAACCTTCCTGCGTTTCCAAGGCCCACCACTTTTTCTAATCTCATGATATCCAAACGATCGAACAAAGTTCGAATCATACATAGGTTCAAATCCATATCGTTTTCATCATCATCTCCATCATCATCATTCTCCTCCTGTTCATCCTCAATGGTTGCCTCAGTCACAGCATCTCTAGTTTCGGCTCTGATTTTTTCATCCACCAAGAACTGTAGGACCTGAGAATAAAAGTCAGGATCTTTAGGAAGCTGATAGAACAGAACGTTCCTTACTCCTTTAATTAAGTACCTTTTGTAGAAATGGAGCCGCTCTGTATAGAGCATTAATGTGGCATCATTGGCACCTTGCGCAAATTTGGCTCGGGATCTTGTAAGCTTACTTTGAGATGAATATTCATCAATTGCCACAAATGCAACACTAGTCTCGTCTCTAAGATAGTTTACAAGACGAATATAATCAACATAATCTGCCACATAAACCAAAGTCCCAAAATTGTATGAAGCCTTATTAAGAATCTGAGGTAATGCAACGTTCTTAAAGAATTCAAATCGTTTGTCAGGTTCAGTTTCAATAGAATCGATATCGAATCTCATGAAAACCTGCTTTAATTTGGTATACTTTCCAAGAATTCCAATCTTGGTAAGACTTGATTTGAATCTATCAAGGATTGAATTTTCACCAGTGATGATAGGCTTATAGAGAGCAGTACCAGATTGTAAGTTATGGGAATTTGGACCATCCATCACAATACTATTCAATTCAGGAGCTCCATACTTTCCAAATACAAGCATCTGTGTGACGAATTTGTACTGATCATTAATGGCCCACATTCTTACACGACTGAAATCTACCTTGAATTCATCAAAGTTCTTAGCGGGCGCATTTAATCGATCAGTTAAAAGTTCAGATACATGTTGCCAATTCTGCATCAATAGACCTTCACATTTGTCCATAACTGTGATTTCAATCGAACTAAGAAATTCCGTATCCTCATGCTTTCCGCTCTGAGCTCGTTCAAATAACATTTTTAATCCTAAAGGTGAAGCTATCACGAAATCAGATTGATCAAGTTTGGAATAAAGTCTAACTGTTTTCCTTGTTAATTTGATTCCTAGACAGAAGAAATCATTAGAGTTGCCTTTAAATATATCTTTGAAGTCTGCAGGCTTGGCTCTGTAATTTACTTCACTTGGAGAGGATCCTTTACCGAAGCTATCATAGTATTGATCTTTAAACCGTTTCTTACTTTCAACGGATTTTATTTCAGATAATTTGATAAGCTTGTTAACAACTTCCCATGCAGAGTTTCTTGTTGGAAGTACAATCAATACTTTCGGCCTTGTATAACCTTGATCTCTGAATTCTGGAAGATCCTCTGAACCTGGTTCAGATTTACCTTCCTCCACATTCTTTACAAGTCGTTTCTTCTTCTCGTTATCACTTAAAACTCGACTTCTAGTCTTCAAAACATGATTAAGACAGTGAAGTAGATAAAAACTTTGATATCTGGAACGAAGCAAAGAGGAATGGGAGTATTGAAGTTGAACATTCTGATACGTTAGTAAAGAGTTAATTAGTGTTTCCTCCAATTTTGTGCCTGAAGAAGCTTCTGTGAGCTGCTTCTGAATTCGTTGACGAACATTATGATGCTTTAACAAAGCGTCAAGATTTTTACTCGCACCGGAATTAGTGTCTGTAATGGTATTGTAACGATAGTCAAGCATCTCATAACCTTCTGCTCTAAATTTTGACTTATTGCTAAGCTTAAGTAACCGTTTAGCAGTCTTCGACTGTTTCTCATACTTGGATACAAGATTTGCAATTCGATCTTCATCATTGAAATGAAGATTGAGTGCATCATATTTGTTATTAACATCCTTTTCAACCTCACGTTGCTCCTCTTCTGTGATCTCCTCTGTATCAGGTGGATTTTGCTTATCGTTTTCATCGTCTTCTAGATCATCATCTTCATTTCCAGCAGCATACACTTCCACTTCATCCTCATCCTCAGATTTATTGTCACCATACTGGCTTTTAAGTGAGTTGACTAGATCTCCATACATGGTTTCATCAGCCCCCAATTCATCACTATTATCATCATCATCGCTATCCTCATCATCGTCGTCGGCTTCACTTATCATTTCATTGTCTGATTCTTCATGGTTATTTCTTCTGGACCCTTGTGGTTTGGTTATATGTCTTGCCATTGATCTATTGATAGTTCTCATTGTTTTATCGCCATACTTTGAGGTCTTTTCCCTCATCATCTTTCTAGGGTGATCATCAAGCTTATCATCTTCTCCATCATGAGCTCTTTTAAACATACGCTCTCTGCGTTGCCTTCTAGCTAAACTAGCAGTCATTGCAATGTAATACTTGGCTGTAGCTTGTCTCTATATTAAACGGATTCAAATGAATGGTAATCAAACAATCGACCGAACAGAGACCTCTCCTGCTAGAAGATGGTTCACAAAAAATTTTCAGTCCTTAAAAAATCAGTCGGTGTTGATCTTAAGAATAAAGGATTTCAAACCAATTTTAAATAAAGAGTATACGTCCCATAACAATCTTTAAGCAACTACATATAACTACAGATGAATAATGATTCTTCGTTTATAAAGGCATCTAAAGTTGTAGATAGCCCACATACACCATACACGGAGAACGGTCTAGCACATTTAAGTACCTGAGATTTCAATTCCCATATTTTTTGAACAGACATGTATCTGTAAGATCCAAGATCCTTAAATATATACATTCGCAACTTTCCCAGTCTTAAACTTAGATGCGTCACTTATCATGTCATTCCGTTGCCCAGCGAAAGGATTGATTTGGCAGGGGGGATTTCACAATAAATTTTCTATTAATTTTTTTTTCTTTCTATTTCTCTGTTTCTCTAGCATTTAAGGGTCTCGATACACCCATACTCTTAATCACTCCGGTTTAAATAACTCATTACAGATAAGACTGCAACATATGGGATAAAAGAATAGGTGACTTAACAGTTAGTGAACCCTGATAATTTATATTTTTTTATCAACTGAAAGCTAGTCTGATATAACATAATCCTCATACTCTGACGCGTCGATTGCCTTGACACATTGATTTAAAACTTTTGTCACGATACACATTTGGTATCAGGATGACAAAACCAACTGAAAAACAGCTGCCGAGTGATCAATCTCCGGAAACCCCCATTGCAAATGGTAAGGTAGTGCGAGATATCTTTAAAAGTCGGGAGTCAAATTTGGATATTAGCCCATCTCCTAATTTAAGGTATAGCGAATGGCATGATGAAGCTAAAAGCAGGCTGAACAATGATTCAGAGTCTGTAGAAACTTCGGCGAGCCCTGCTCCGAATATCAAGGCTATATCATTGGAAAAGAACCAGAAGAATTCAAATAAAAGGCATGAGTATATCAATACCTTTCGACAGGTGGCTCGTATGGCTCTGGCAGCCATATATCTCTGTTACATTATTCTCACAATTCCCCTGAGTTTTGAAATAGGTGGATTGAATTGTGGACTTTGCTATTCTCTGACGATATTGATTTTATATTTTACCCTTACCACTTTACGGATCGTTAGCCATAACAGACTCATATGGACATTTTTGTATTACATGCAACATCTGCTGCTTCCAAGTCTTCTTAGTGTGTTCTTAACACAATTTTCAGGGAAATCGGATGACATTAGCAGCATTGCATCTGCTGCTTCTTCCAATGGCTCGTACCTTGATTGGCTATGGTGGAAGATTATTGTACAACTCTGGAAGTTTTTCCTAGTGAACTCAACACCGCTTTTCACTATTCTGGAAGGCTTTTGCTCTCTTCTCACTATCCAAGCAGTTGGCCAGGTGTCTCAATTTCTTGTCCACCATCGTTCGGATACATGGTCGATTGTGAATTTGATTGTTAGTTCTTGTATCTTACTTTGCGCCATTTTCTTTGCAGTTAAGATCTATGTTTCACCAGCCATTGATATCAACAGCGTTGGACTTATCAGCGCATCATTGCTTGGATCTGCATTCACTTGTACAACATTGATTACAATCTATGGCGTTTCATCTGGCCGAGCTTCTCCACTGGAATGTGTGCTTCTTACAGGTTACATTGTGAAATGTTCATACGAATTATTCCCAGAGCTTTCGAGGGAAAACATTTCCTCGCTGCTTCATTTTATTATGTCTGAATTCAAGAAAATTGATACTCAGGCCAATGGGCTCAATTTCGGATCATTTGCTCCACACTCAGCTGCCAAGGACATTCTGGTTAATGTTGTCTGGCGGTTTGTCGTGCAGAATTTCCCACGCTCTTTCCAACCACTTTGGGACTTCTTCAAAATTTCGATGAGTAATCTGACTCTTCCAATCCTTTTGCAGCTAGCATATCGTATATGCGTTTTCTTTGCGGCTACAAAAATCATCCCAGCGCTGCAACCTGTGCGTCATGCATCAACACCACTATATTCCCCTTCATCTACCCCTCCATCCCATAATGATGAATCTAAAAAGCCTAGCGATTTGCCATTGGCTAAATCTGCCCGCTTAATTTATGCTTATTCTCCGTGTATTATCATTGCCGTTTACACGAACTTGATGATCCAGTATAACGAAGATTTGGATAAACAGAATCATTTCTGGCACTGGCTTGCTGGACAGTTGATGCGTGGCTTTAGTTCAGCAGACATTTCTGGGAATCACCTTAATACATCATCTCTTGCTGCAACGCTGCATACAGAAGATGTGCACTCTTGGCAGTTTTGGAATTGGGTGAATATTTTCTCGGTACTACTGTTATACTACTCCGAATTATCAAATCATGATCCGGACGATAGCTCTTTGGCGGACCATTGGGCATAAAAGTATATCTTTTTTGTATAATATTAAAAGAAATTGTAAGAATAGTGAAAGAAATGTAGTTTAAGGAAATCAAGGCTGGTAACGATTACACCTACACTAATACAGTAGCTACAACATTACCATTCTACTTTACTTCCATATTCAGAAAAATATAAGTATCGTCATAGCCTTCTTTAAGAAGGTTCTGAGCTTGACTCAATAAAAAAGGTTTTCATCATAAAGATTGGAAGAAAGTAGAATTAAATATTCTTATTGAACCCTTTAATGTTGTAAATCGACTGAATTACAACATGAAAAGGCTAAAAAAAGAATCAGATTGAAATGATAGTACGACACTTTTGAGGGTGTGAATGATTCGCCGAGGTGAAACGACGGCAATCAACGAACTAGGGGAAAAAGGGTTAGAAATGGCGTCTATGGAAATCGACTAAGAGTGAGCTCCATTGGGTTATCAAATGAGAACTATTCCAAGGAATTGTTACAACAGATGATAATCATCATAACTATGGTGAGGCTTTCAAACAAAACCAGATGCAGAATAAAGGCATCCCATGAAATGGGAGCCCAGTGATCAAGCGGCCACTGCAAATGCAGGAAGTCACCGATAACAAGAAAGATCAATGAAAGGCGTTTAATAAACACATATAGATGCCAAAGGATGCTGCAGAGAGATACAAGAAACATAAACAAATGGGTATGACATAATCAGATAACCACATAAAACTGAGAAAAATCATAATGGTAAAAGCTGGTAAGAACCAGAAATTTCAAAGCCCACAAACGCAAATAGAGGATAAAATCATGAGATGTAACTCAGCAAGAACCTGCATATAAAATGCATAAAAGCCCAGGATGGACAATCCCCAAATCACAAACATGACTAAATCAAAACTCTCTATCTAACGAATAGGTCACCAAGAAATCAACTATTACTTTAAAAATCCATCACAATTTAATGAGAAATCCTAATCAAACAAATGCCTGAATCCGATATCAACCTGTGATCGAGAAAGCATATGCTTACTTACTAGCCAAACAGTGAACCCCTTGGATGAGCTATATGAGACCCACCATGACGTTTCCGCCTGAAATGTACTGCCGGAGACTTGCCCCAAGGCCTATATACATGAGAAACCAAGATGATCTCTCCTTTTGATGACCTCGAAAGATGATTCTTTCTCCATAAACGCAGAGAAAGGAAATAAGAAAGAAACATGGAAGAATTAAAAAGTAGTCTTAAGAGGGAAAGAAATATAGGTAAAATTTTTCACGCAATGGATTCGATGGATTGATGATGTATTTTCACTCAATTTTATTTTATTTTATTTTTCTATGTTCAATTATTTCCTGGTTATTGTATTTTCTGACCCTAGTGCGACTGGGGTAATATGAGTGAAATATGCTTCAATGCATCACATGGTTATAGTTTAAACCTACACAATTATCACTTAATAAATCAGATTCTATTCGAAATTTACCCTTTTAATTGATTTTAAAATGGAATTAAACTATACAAACGTCGTTGTTGCTTTAAAAACTGCTGCTGGTGTGCAACATGGCCCGGATCAGGTGGCAGCCGAAGCGCAATTAAAACAGTGGGAAATAATGAAAGGATATCACTTCTTACTGCAGAAAGTTTACGGAGATATGTCTCAACCATTACAGGTACGTTGGCTAGCAGTCATATGCTTGAAAAATGGAGTAGATCGTTATTGGCGTCCTACTAGAATGCATGCAATATGTAAAGAAGAGAAGCAGGCCATTAGACAGAATCTCTTTGCTCAGGTTGATGAATCAAATACACAATTAACAATTCAAAATGCTCATACGGTGGCTCGTATATGTAGACACGATTTCCCATCCGAATGGCCGACAGTTTTCGATGAAGTTGCCGACATATTGGAGTCTCAACAACTCAGCGAATCTCTTGCTATGGTAAGAATCAACAATATTTTGATCATTCTCAATCAAATTCTTAAGATTTTATCTTCTGTGAGGATTGGACGTGCCAGGACAGCCATGCAGGGGAAAATGCCGATCATCGTTCCCCACATAATCAAATTCTATCATCACTATTTCCATATGTGGGTTGCCGATGGTGGTAGTTCACAAAATACAATGAGAGTTCCACAGTTTGATGCAGCTACCATGCAGGTAGATTATATGTGTTTAAAGAACCTCAGGCGTGCCATTGTGGATGGTTACGAATATCCACAACGTTCCAGGTCGATATGCGAGTTCTTAGAAACAAGTTTAGCTCATTTTCAAAAACTGTTGGTTTTACACGAAAACGCCCAGATAGATCAAATGGAGAAGTTCCTTAAATGCTATATGAAATTGTATTTGGGAATGGTCAGTGAAAACACATCTGGCTTTTTACTTGTACCTGCCGCAAAAAGCATTATTTTGACTCTTCTATCCATGCTACAGCAGAAAGCTTCTGCCGTTTATGAACTGGAGGAAAGAGACGGAACTGATTTTTGGGAGCAGATGGCAGTGAAGGCCATTCTTATATTGAAAAAAATCACGGCATTTGGATATCGACGGGGGACTATTTTACTTAGGAGGAAATCGGACAATGATGATATGGCAAAGGCTGTATCTATTGTTCGAAATCAGATTTTAACTGATTCAGTTGTTCAGAATTTAGCAGATTTGTTGATTTCTTCATATATGAAGCTTAGACCATGCGATCTTGAGGCATGGCAACAAGAACCGGAGCAGTGGGTTACAGAACAAAGACAGGCTAGCTGGGAATTTCAGATTCTTCAATGTGCACAAAACTATTTTCAAGACTTAGTTACATATTTCAAAGCTCTTTTAGCTCCATTCATAATGAAAAAGATTAGTGAAACAATGTCAGGAGCAAATGCCGATTTCCTTGATAGGGATGCGGTTATGGCTGCATTTCAATTGAGCTCCGTTACCATTGCTGATCAGTGTGATTTTGATCATATGTTTTCACATTTTTTCCTCCCTGTGGCTTCAGCAGCACCCGCCGAATCTGCACCTATAATTAGACGAAGATTATGCCTTATAATCTGTGATTGGGTTTCAGTCAAGTGCACACGAGAAACAAGGCTTCAGATATATGAACTGCTAGCTAACCTTTTAGATCCATCAAGTTCTAATGAACTTGTGGTAAAATTGACTGCCTGTGAAACTTTACGTCATATGCTTGAAGATTGGGAATTCAGAAGAGCAGATTTTAAAGAATTTCTTGATTCGACTATCGAAGGCCTTATCAGCTTATTGCATTTGCTTCATACAACTGAGTCTAAGATGTTCTTACTTAAAATACTGGCATTATGCATTGAACGTAACGAGTCATGCGTTAGTGATCATGCTCTTTATGATGTGACATCTATAGTTCCTAGAATGTGGCAAGACTCAAATAGCGCTAATGAGATGATTCTTAAGAACGCTTTATTGAGACTTTTAAAAAGTCTTGTCAATTCATTAAATACACGGAGTCCAACGTTATATCCTCTGATCATGCCTCTTATTCCAGCATGTTGCACAGAAACAGCACAATATTATTCACTCCTATGTGAGGATGGCTTTGAATTATGGG
Source organism: Brettanomyces custersianus (assembly GCA_012295335.1). Classification (NCBI taxonomy): domain Eukaryota; kingdom Fungi; phylum Ascomycota; class Pichiomycetes; order Pichiales; family Pichiaceae; genus Brettanomyces; species Brettanomyces custersianus. The sequence continues at coordinate 791,680 of JAAVTW010000004.1, read as the reverse complement.
CCGTTACCCTCAAACAATTACCTTTGAATGCGGACGTTCCACAGGAAATGTACAACGACTGGTTCCCACTGGTTATCAAAGGATTATGCAACTGGACGGAGATTCTACCACTAGTATTGAAAATTGTACGTTCTTATTCCCTTATTAATCCTTTATTATTTGAAAGTGATTATGGAGCTGAGATTTTTAAAATTCTTGCGGGATACTTACTAACGATGAGAGATGATTCAGTGTTTATAACTTCGCAGGTTATCGAGATCTTAATGTTACAAAAGGGAGTTCAACCAATATCTCTTGGAAATGATATGCTGATCTCTAACCTTGTTGGAAGTGAACTATTCCACGCAATGATTACCTATATTATTCAAGATACGGAAACACCTAACTGCGAAATAAAAATGGCTATTCCAGTACTTCGAATGGCAACGATGGATCCTGAATTTTTTATTTTCCAGCTTTTGCGTTCATGCCTTACAAAGCAAACACCTCTTGCGGTATTATTCCGTCGATTTATCAGCAAGCTTCTTGAATATTTGAAAATGACCTATGATTCTAAAGCTAGGAAATTGTTCCTATTGGCTTTGCTATCATTCTACGATCCCAAATTTTTTACCAAGAGGATACCACTTGATCCAAGCGCACATGGCGATGTAGATTATCAGTTGGCACAAATGAGTGACAATGATGGTGTAGCTTTAGTGCTCACTGCGAACTTCAATCGTATTCTGTCTCTAACAGCCCGCTTCCTCGAGGAAGTAAATGAAAATTCACAAGGTGATTGCAAAGCATACCACCATCAAGGTCCGTATGACGATGAGGAGCTCGTACTCGCGCAGACAGATGAAGAGAAAAGAGAAGAAGGTGAAGATCCTGACAATGGATATGCACAAGAATTTAGAGTTCCAGATAGCGGTGAAAAGTTACGGTATACGAAGCTCAAAATTGGTTCAGATCCTCTTTACAATGTCAATTTGAAACTATTTGTCAAGACTAGAGTGAACCAACTTGTGGGGAGCGTTGAGAATTATGAAGGCCTGATCAATTCTCTTAGTAAGGAAACATTGGATGATTTACAGTTGGAATACAGTAGATGATAAAGATTTGCTACACTACTGATTATAAGACATTTGTAGATTATATTAAGGAATATCGTAAGTTCGTTAGTCGTCTAATTGGACTTTTCATTAGCCCATTCATTTTTTTTTTAAATTTATTTTTATTTTTTTCGTAATCCTTATTACTCCAATGAGCACGCCTCTAATACCTGGAGTCAGAGATAAGACATATATATGTATACTGACGCTAGTCTAAACAGTGCTTTTTTTGAGTCCGGGTACTCATTAAAACTATTGATTTCTCCAAGAATGTTATCTTTTTTCATGTAGTAGAAGGGTATGTCCTTGTATAGATGTACATGCTAATTAAATTCATTCTTGACCACCTCTAAAGAACTGAAGTATTATTTGTGCTTCTTTGGAATATGGGCATAATGCTCTTCTTTTGGCTTATAAATTAAGAGCATGTATGCAATATTGTATTACCTAAAGTATGGGTCACATTTTCAACTTTGGTATTGTTATCAGATAGAAGGGTATCAATTGGCAAACACTTTTTTGGTTGTGCTGACAGGAACAACCGATTTAGGTTCAGCATTAATAATGCCTTTTTTTTGACGTATTCTGTCGCAGGTACGGAAGCCGTAGTCATTAGATTATGAATATCATCAACATCTTTTTTTTTAGTATTCTGGATAATCAGATTTGATATCTAGCTTTTTTTTTATTTTTAGGGGGATAAGGCTCGCCGTTGCAATATATTTCATCATTTTTTTTCAAGTGTAAAATGATGATACATCATTTCACCTGTGTAGAGATCAACAAAAAGCACGGGATGATAATGAGGTGCCCATTGGGGTTCATGCACAGACGAACAAATTGAATCGTTATCGAACATGTTTGGATAAGTTTTCCATTTTGGATTCACATGCGGTATTTGGAGAATCCTTAGAAGACTTTTTATGCATGAAACCAAACTTTTTTAGGCCCCATTTAAACATATGATGAGGCTTTTCAGTCTTTTTATCGTGATGCTTCTTTTTATATTTCTTGATGAATCCTTTTAAACTGAATTTATGAACAACCTTTTGATCAGTAATTCCTTCAGCTTTCTTTTCCATCTTTTCCTTTTTCTTGGCCTCTTTTTGTTCCTTCTTTTGGCGCTTCTTTTCCTTTCTTCTAAGAGCCCTGTTCTTCTTCCTTCTAAGATATTTCTCTTTCCAAGTTTTTGGAACCGGCTCAGACACTACGTTTACCATTGGAACAGGCTTTGCAATTGCCTTTGGAATTGCCTTTGGAATTGTCTTTGGAATTATCTTTGGAATCGTCTTTGGAGGAGGATTTGGCATTGGGGTTGGCTTTGTTTTGATAAACATACCAAATGGCTCAAACTTTGCTTTCTTGGGAACCACAGGTTCGACTTTCTTTGGTGGCATCATATATGATGGAATCCACTGATAGACCGTATTAAATGTTGACTGAATGATCTCTGGAACTTGGAATGATGCTTGGTTCGTATTTTTTGGCACTGGAATTTCAACTTTGGTTGGTTTCTTCTTAGTGGACAAAATCAAAGGCGTCTGTCCACCGCCAGTAATCAATGAGGCAAAGCGAAACATAACTAGAAAGTTTTCTTAAACTAAAGTTTCCACTTAGTGAATAATAATGGTTTTGGTGATGAATTAAGAAAGATTAAGGAACAACCGTTGGACATAAAATTTGTATTAGCGCCAAATCCTTAAATGCAATAAAAATGATTTTTTTTTTTCCATTTTGGGTTAGCTGCTCCTTTCCTTTTTTGGACTGGAGGGAGGATGTCGGTTATTACTGCTCAGTTATATACATAGCTATCGTAGAAGATGCTGTTCATTAGGTCATAAAGTACACATAAATAAATGCTTGTAGAAAAGAAATAATACTCTCACACAGAAATTCACTGAGGCTGCGTATCAGAACCCTGACCGACACCAGTTGTCGTGTTACCTCTAGTGCTTGTAGAAGGACGTCCATCCGGTGGGGGTGGTCCTGTTCTATGTCCCATAGCGTAACCTTCACCTCTTGCAGGGAAACTCACTTCAGGGTCACTTCTGTCATATCCACTAGAGGTGGGGCCGGTCCAATCAACAGGTACAAACACCTCAGTAAGTGCGACTGGATAGAAAACAATATCCGCTCTTGGATAGTCCGACTTATTTTCCTCAGACATCTCGGGAGCGATCTCTCTTCTGCATAGAGGACACGAAACATTAGATTTGAGCCATTCAACAATACATGATCGTCCAAAAACATGACTGCACTGTGGGAGTCTGACAGCAAAGTGTGCACTAGCTAGGGGATCTTTCAAGGAAGTGGAGACATCGGCGTTACTAGCATTATGCTCACTTATTTGGCGACGAATATCGGACTCTGACTTCAAATCATAGTGTGTTTCCATGGCCCCGGATGCATCCAAAGGAAATGCAATCTCCGGATCATCTACTTCAAACCCATTCATTCCTGCAGGCAACTTCACACCGCTATCAGCGTTGCTTGGACCAGATACACTATTTATCTTTGACGTACTATTGTTATATTTCTCAGGTTCGTATTCATCAAAAGGTTCAAAGCAGATAGCACACCGACGATCAGAATCATTGTTTGGAAGTTCAGAAAGTTTCACAGGCTTCAGATGTTTCAGCGCATCAACGGTGAAATGACGCTTCTTCTTAGCAGGCCGTCCACCAATATCTATCACCTGGAAAACACTTTGAATGAAGCTGTTCAATGGATTTATGGATGCACCACCATTAGCATTTCTACCATTATCATCAGCTGCACCATCATTTGTCGGTGAGTCAGTAGTGAAACTGAAGAACTGTGTCCTTGGAGGAGACCCACCATTATGTGCTGTATTATTATTACCATTGTTGTTATTGTTTCCGTTAGTTTCGGTTGTAGACCCAAATGTAAATGGGAACCATCCTGGAAAACGTCCCTGTTGATTTGTATTTGTATTTGTATTTGTATTTGTATTGGTTGATGATGACTGTCTATTGTTTGATTGATTCTGCTGGTGGTTCGAATCACCATTACCAGATTGATCCGATGGATCCGAGTTTGAGTCCATATTAAATAATATTCTCAAACACTTATAATTTGATCAAGATTTCAAACTCTGTATAAAGCTATAAGTTCACTAAGCGTCGAAATACGACGATAACCAAATAAATATAAAGTAGGCAAAGGTTATCTTATTCAGTGTGAGGGGAAATCATCACTATTTATATGATGCACTTTTCCGAGAAAGTTCGGAAAATTTTAGAGCGATGCAATATGACTAAAATTAATGCGGCTACAATTAAATCATGAAAGAACTTAATCGAACTTATCTTTAGTCTATAAACCAGATCAGGAAGGTGTCATTTTTTTGAACCTTAATCTTGATCACTGATAAGTATTTCCAAATAGAAGAGGGATGACATCTGTGATCCCAATTGTTGATGCTGGTCGAAGGTTCTAGAATCAGTTAATATATAAGATAACTACTTACATTAGTGTAGCTAATATTAATATTTATCTGTAGCTATTGTAGTACGGACACTCGGTCGGCTGGGTTGATGATATACCTGAAGATGAAAATAGGGAAATGCTCGGTTCTGTTCCAAATGCTTCTTGACTGTGAATAAAAGGCATATATCCATCAAATGATAATTTAGAATCCCTTTTTCCACTTTGTACAAACCCCGTACTAAATGTGAAATACGGATTTCTGTAAGTTAAATCCATAGAGTTTGATTCACTGGAATTTAAATATGCATTTTCTTTCAACACATCACTGTATTGTGAACTTGAATTATCTTCGTTCTCATTAAACTGTTTCATATAAGCATCGTAGTCATACTTGGGATCCTTAAAGAGGACACGCCTAATCGAACGGTATGCTCTTGTCATATTCCCACATTCATGAACTGCTCTTTTTTTTGTATGATGGGATACAATCTTTGGCAATAAAAGAAGAATATTCTTCAGTATAAGAAGCAACGGTAACAAGATACGTTTGGAATTCTTATAAGGTGGTGGTGGACTTCTTTCAAATATATGCTGTGGTGGTGCCACAAAGCCTTGCATATAATTGGGACATACTCTTTGTCGATGTATATGCATGATGAATGTGCCTCTTCAGTAAAAAGTGTATGATATAACTAAGGAAAAGAAAACCATGGCTTATAATCCCTAAATATTGAAATGGGAATAAATTTCAACAGAATAGGAAATATGTGAGCGTAGGCTTACCACTTTTATCTCTAAGCTCATTTCAATAATTATCAGTATCTGGAATAGAATCAAAGATAATGTATTTCTCATATAAGATATTCTATTCTTATAAAACTAACTCCGAAATACCGAAGGATTATAACACAAATGAATAAAGATGATGGGATACACGTATTCAAATGATGATGTATTTGAATAGTGCTATAGTCAGCTGTGATCTGTAATTGTATCTTTTTACTAAACCTCCTATTGTTCGCCTCCACACCAATTCCCCATTCCATTCTTGAATAACCAGGCACGAGAGTAACTTACGCATAGAGTATGTTTGTACATCAAGAACAATTACATTACTGCTGTTACACTTTAATCAATATGAAAAAGCTTGTTTATAAAGACGTAAAGAACAGAAACTTTGTATAGAAACGAAACGATACGAAAGAAAACAACAAATAAAAAGAGGAAACGAAGCAAACATTACAAAGCGCTCAATTATGTAGAGACCTACTGATTCTTGATTGCGGGCGAGAGATAGAATCAGTAACGAGAAAAGGAAATGGAGAAGAAGGAATCGATCGATGACGCGATGAACTGCGATATAACCGAATGAATGACACCTTAAAAGTATCTGGCAGGCGACGCAGAGAGATGGGAAAACAAAAAAAAACCTAGAAAGATTGCAAATGAAGATCAAAAGGAGTCGATAAAGAAAAGGAGAAGAAAAAAAACTTGAAACAAAGAAGCACATGTTGGTACTTGAAGCACCAGTAAGGGGGAGGAGAAAAGAGGAATAGCCAAAATATTCCTTGCAGGTGGAGAAGAAAAGAGGACAAGCATAAATGAAATATGCATATCTTTAAAGATATTGCGATCTGATTTGATTGGCCATGCGACGTTCGTTGTCTGGCAAGTTTGCGATCTGCTGAGGTGAGAGCTTGAGAACTTGAACGATAAGGCCTGCCTCTTGCTTGCTGATGGTCATTAGCTTCGAAATCGTATGCTGCGGTAGGGAGAGCCAGTCAGGGTTGACTTGGCTAGACTGGGACGGTTGAGTTGCCTGGGCAGGCTGATGGTTATTGGCCGTCGACTCATGAGCATGAACAGGGGGTGGTGGTAATGTGGCAGGTACCGAGCTCCCATTCTGTGGTGCAGGTGGTGTATTTGACACGGCTGGCAGCGAAGAAGGGACAGGGTTGGCTGCGGGTATTGGAGCGGTTCCAGCAGCGAGAGTTTGATTTATAACTCCCAGATCTATGATACCCATTAGCAATAAAGACTGTGCAGCAGCAGCAGCAAGCTTAGGATTCTCATGCAGAATAGCTGCAGCTTGACCATAGTTCGGCACGGGACCACTTAGTACTAGCTTAAGCTTAGCGAGCAGTTCGAGAAGAACATTGGGTGGAATGGATGCCAGCGTTCTAGAAACCTCATCTTTGGCATACAAATTCTGTGCTCCTGCAGCTTGTTGTGGAACAGGCATATACTGAGAGGCCATAGCCAACTGTGGGGGAATACCTCCGGGTCCCGGTTGAACTTGGGGAGGTCCCATCTGTTGCAGCTGCGTACTTCCAGTTTGGCTGGCTTGCACGGAACTACCAGCACCAACACCACGTGTCAGTTGTCTGACCACAGAAGCGATTTGATTCATATCCATCCCATTTGCGATCATTTGACCAACCATATGGTGGATCTGAGGGTTTGCAGCCATGGAAGCTGCGATTTCGGCAGAGGCAGCACTGGCACTCTTAGATCCAGGTAATCCCGAGCCCATACTCGAGATTGCAGGTTCAGCAGTATCTGAATCTGGTTGCTCCATAAGCATCTCATGAGGTATAACGACGTTAGAAGGCAGGAATCCACGGCTAAGATGTAGTATAGGTTTCTGACCAGGTACTGGGTTTCTAAGTCCCTCTTTGGATAGTTCGATCCGCAGTTTCTTACGACCCTCAATTTTTATTTTCGAAAGTACGCTAAGTGCCTTTGCAGCTGCATCTGCATTGGAATACTCAATGAAGCAAAATCCCTTATTCTTTGAAGCATTATCCATCATACACCGAACATCGACAACGGGTCCGGATCCGCATACAACACTCTTGATAACTTCTACATCCCAATTGTAAGGGATGGCACCAAGATAGAGAACGCATGATGCCTGTGAACCTTGCCCAGAAGATGATTGAGCACCGGATGCACCATATTGATGCGTTGAAATATTGGATGAATTAGGAATACCATTTGTATTGGCAGCTGCTGGAATAGGCATTCCCTGAGACTGGTGAGAATAGCCAGGGAACGAGCCATGAGTTGATGCGTACATCATAGAAGAAGAAGAAGAAGAAGAAGGGGAAGCCTGTAAAAAAAATGTAAGGATGCGGACAGGGTGTGTCACAAATAAGGCCTTTATCCACTATTAACACTCAGCCTTTAATCACTTATTGATTATGAACTATTGTTAAATTCGATTCTAGCTAAATTCTGGTGGCAAATTCCAACTTATTTGACCTGTCTAACGACTAATCCTGGTTTTCCCTTGCAATGTGAACTCCAGCTGGTTAAGTTTTCAAATTGATTGAAAAAAAAACATAAAAAGTTAAAAATAAAAAATGCGGTAAATCAGGGGGGAAAATTTTTTAACCCAATATACTGAAATCTCCATTGTTTTCTTCTAATTATAATATCGGATACTTTTCAGGACTCCGATTTCAACTTTTTAAATCACCTAGGTTCGTATTTATTCGGTTTTAATAGTCATCTATATTAATAGTACAAAACACAGTCCCTTTTTTCCAAGAAACGTAGAAGCAGAACTTGTTACATTTACATCCATCCCTTTCTACAGATTAACTCCTGCATACTGCCTCCTAATTTCTGCATATAATTTCCGTTGCTGCTTATCCGTAATCTGTTTCTCTATTTGTTCATCAGTCATAGAACAAATCTGCTTAATAGCGTGGATTTGATCTTCAGATAGTCCACTAATGGCAGTCGATGGCTGCGATGACTCTCCTCCTTTAGTATTTGAATTGGGATCTTCACCTTTAGCTTTATCACCCGGGGATGCATTTACCGCTTCGGGTTTAGCGTCACTACTAGTATCCATCTTTTGCATTCCTTCACTCAACAACTTCTTAACTTGATCAGGATTGGCCATATTCAGTAACATGGCAGCCTGAACCAATGCATTCATAAGTTGGGGATGTGTATCTAGTAAAACTTCCATTAGTTCCGGATTATCATTCGACATGATCTTTGCATCTCTTACGAGGTTTCGAAGTCGACTATCGCCCATTCCAGTTAAAGCCCGATATATATCTGCATTTAGTGCATCTGCACTTGAATCAACAACATTCATTCCAGCCGGAAGTGGAGGTATCCGACTTTCTAATTCATATTGGGAAGGTGGATCTCCTGGTTTTCTATATTCGCCACCACCAGACCAACCATCGCCTTGCAATAATCTGATTATTGTTTGCTTACCAGCGAAATTACATTTCAAATACCGATTTCCCATACCAGGTTTCCCATTCTCCGATGTCTGCACAGTATAGTTATTAAGGTTCCTCACGGCACTGGACGCCGTTTCATAATCCTGATATTCCACAAGACAGACACCTCTAGATTTTCCTGTTTGCTTATCAAATAAGAGTTTCGATGTGACAACTGGTCCGACCGAACTGGCGATATCAAGTACCTGTTCTTCAGTCTGATCGTATGGAATGCCACTTATGTAAACAACTTTACTCATGATCGACACCACACCAATAAAAATAGCCTCAGAAAATGTGTGAAATTGGTTTAATTAACTTATAGGGAGTTCAATGTAAGAAAATTATATACAATTGAAGCACCAGTCTCCACAGCCTATTCGATGACTAGTTGACATAGAAACATTGATAAGGTGAAAAATAATTTTTTATTGATCGCGATTTAATTATTTTTTTTTTTTATTTTCATCTTTTATTTTATTTTATTATTTTTTTCGTTTCTTAACTTATTTTGGTCTCTTTAGTCACTTGACTATATCGGTAATTGACCATATTCTACTCAGGTAGGTCCCTGGATTTTTGTTAAGTGTTGTCAAATTTCTGATGCAAGAATGATGGAAGCCGCAGAAGCAAAAACAATTATCAGCAGCTTGAAGAAAGCTGAAGATACACAAACGATTCTTCAACTTCTCCATGTTTTACAGGATAAAGTTGTTCCTAGTGAGCAATTCCTACGGAAAACAAAAGTAGGTGTTGCCGTGAACAGATTAAGATCAAATACTGATCCTGAAGTGCACAGTCTGGTGGTGAAGATTATCAAGCACTGGAAAGATGTTGTGTTTAAAGAGAAGAGAAATAAGAGACACGCTTTGCAAAAGAGTAAAATTCCAGCTAAGGGAACTACTGTTAAAGTGAAACAAGAGATCAAGAGCGAAGGTAATAATACTACTAGTGCCACTACAGTGAAACATGAATTTGTTAGTTCCAAGAGACGGAATCCTGCTAATGATGGTGTGAAAGTGGATATATATGGAGATACTACAAGAAATGGATCCATTTCAGCCCTATATACGGCATTGGCCATTGAATCTACGGCGGTGCCCACCGATATTTTAAAAGTGGCTAGACAGATCGAATTATGTACATATGATCTATATGCCAAGAAAGTCGATGCCAAATACAGAACCAAGATGCGTTCTTTGATTATGAATCTTCGTAATAAGAAGAATCCAGAACTTAGAATCAAGCTGGTAGATGGTGAACTAGAACCATCTAAATTCATTAAGATGAGTAATCATGAATTGGCCCCAGAATCTTTGAAGAAAGTGATGGCAGATATTCACCAAAAGAATTTGTTTGACGCACAAGGTGCCGTGCAGAAAAGGGCAGTTACGGATAGATTTGTTTGTTCGAAGTGTCATCAAAGAGAAGTTAGTTATTACCAAATGCAGACTCGTTCAGCAGATGAGCCTTTGACTACTTTCTGTACATGTGAGAAATGCGGTAATCACTGGAAGTTCTGTTAGGTACAGGTGGAATAAAATATGATTAGTATTGTCAATATGTGTAGATTATAGAAGGAGATACGTTGATTAAAGCACTGTTGTATGAGGTTTTTACTATAGATAAGATGTACATCCAATTTCCTTATCTAGCGTTCCAATAACCGTATTATATAGTCGCCTGCTAGACACATGTCTGAGAAGTAGATTGGCAAGTTCTCTTTTTCCATCTCCGTCACGACTTTGCTCCATTCGGTGTTGAGTGGTTGATCGAAGATCATCTTAAATAATACAATCATTCTTTGTGCTCGTTTTGGAAGAGTTCCATATAAGGTTGGACTTTGCACATCCTCAAACTTCTTCTTTACAGAAATCAATAGCTTCTTAACAAATGAACTGATAACCAATTTTAAAGGAGCGTTCTTTTCCAATTCAAGCATGAGATATTCAAGTCGTAATTTCCCACTGTCAGAAGCAGAATCCGTTGGTCCAGGACCTGGATACTCACTAGAAAACGATGATGTGGAATTAAACCGCACTTGCTGGCGCTTTCGGTGTGAATCTATAGGAAGCTTTGTATAAAATGATCGATAGTGAGATAAGCACATACCGTGACGCCAATATAATGATCTCGTCATTGAGACTTTGGGTGACATCTGCAGACACATAGGTGCAAAGAATTTCATGGAAGAGCGTGAACAGTTCCTGCTAGTATGCGAAAGAGGGAATGATAGCGACATGATGTAATGTGACCGGAACTATTTTTGAACTGAATATGATGATTAGTGACTGAAAGGGAATTTCTAAGAAGTTGTCACCAATGGCTAAGCAATTTTCATTAGCTTATCAATAGAATGTTATAATTGTATATTGGACCAGCAATTGAAGATTGGAGATGTAATCACAATATGATAATTTGAAAGATGGGGGAAAAAGTAAGGTTGATCGATTTCAATTGCTTTGATGGGTAGGTGTACAGATGCCCGATAAAGCTTATTAAAGGGATTTTAGTCGGTCTATTAAATTTTTACTTCTGCACATCGTATATATATCTACCTTTACACATTTCCTTCACTATCTGATGAAATTTATCCAGTGTCTGTGTATCTAAAATGTCCAATTCTTGCGGAGTAAATTTACCCAACACATATCGGCTTACTGAGTCACTATCTTTACCCCCTCCACTGTAATTCCGTCCTATTCCAATCTTGATATTTGTGTAACCCTTCCCGATTGAATTCTGAATAGACTTCAATCCATTATGACCCCTCGCAGATGCATTCTGCTTCCTCACTTTCACTTTACCAGGGTCCATATCTAACTCGTCAGAAAGCACCACCAATGCCGGATTCATATCCATACTATTCGCAGCTTTAACAAACTGCCGCCAAGGTTTAGCCAAGTTTTCTCCACTAATGTTCATATATCCTTCGTTTCGATAGAAATACACCGGGCATTGATCCTTGGCATGTACCGTGTATCGACCTAGATTTTCTAGCCTATTAAACCCATGTGTGGCACAGTACTGATCCAATATATAATGTCCAACCGAATGTCGGGTACGATCATATGCTGGTGATGGATTTCCGATAGAGGCTATGAGTATCAGAGGTTGTTTTGATTCATCTCTTATTGTAAATTCTTTCATACCAGTTGATTTATGCGACATTGCTCGCCCAAACACTCGACAAAAGTTTTGCATTGGATATATTGGTTTAGTTGAAAGAAGTTGAATGTATGATATATATATCACTAAATTTTCACATGGTTGAATATTTTCATATTTTCCACTTTGGATCTGACTCTGAGTTTGATACGTTTGACTCATACTTCTAATAAAAGCTCACATATAACAGCATGACATCAGATACTGATCCTACAGAACAATCGTCTGCAAATTTGGCGACTTTTGGCCAGGCCTTGGTCTTTAAGATGCTAATAGCAGCGATTCTTACATTAGCAGTTTTCATCTATTTCGATAAGACTTCTTCTCTCAATGGCCATACACCAGAAGAGAATCAAAAGTTATACGCATTCAAAAGAGAAGAAGAGGAAGTAAAAGAGGAAAAGCCCCGAAAAGAAAGTCGAAAAGACGCCAAAGCGGCAAAAACTACAAGACGCAGACTACATAGTCGGAAAGTTTAAGTAAAGCTTAAGTGATATAATTTAATGACAAACGAACAGTGAAATTTGCAAATTTCTGTAGAGAATAATGCACGTTGGAGTATGGAATTTTTGAAAGCCCATACGAATCTGACTGAAGCACGAGTAAACTAAAAAAAAGCAACAACGACATATGAGTTACACAATAAGATGGGGTGGAAAAGTGAGAGAAGAATACTCGGTCCATAGCGAGAGATAACGTTTAGGAAACATAGTAAGGGAAAGAAGAACCATTCTTCATCCTAATTATTTAGCAGGTTGTTCAGTACCATCGGCTGCATGCTCCTCCGTAGCTGGCTCTTCCGCTTCTGCTGTAGTAGGCTCTTCCTCCGCAGGAGCAATCTGCTCTTCATCCTCTTCGGCAGGTTCTTCCTCAGGTTGAGTGTAAACTTCGTCATGATGAAGTGACATGGTTGGTTCCTTGACATATGAATTTCCCAGAGTCCAAGTAGCAAGTCCATTTTCACAGTCCATAACAATTTGTCTGGAAGTTTCATAGCCATCGTAAGCAGCTCTGGTCTCACCTGGTGTAACTGGAGCATCATCTAACAATTCCAAGAGGGCCTTACCGTATCCAGCAATAAGAGCTTCCTTTTCTGCAAATTCACGAAGGGAATCTAATTGATAAACATAAGCAGCCTTCAATTTTTCTCTGGTAATATTAGATAGTTGAGCTTCGGCAACAAGAGACTGAGCTTCGGCACGAACCAATTCTTGTTCTAAGACAGGAATCTTAGGAGATTGAGGATCTTTGTACTTCAAATGAGCAATTTCATCGGTAATCTTTTGTTTTCTGTTTCTTGTTGGCTGAACAGAAGATTCAATATCACGAATAGATTTAAGGGTAATCCGATATAGATCATACTTATCGATGAATTGATCTTCCAATTCACCAAGTTCGTACAGAAGAACACCTAATTTATCGGTAACATCAGAAACATCATCATCATTCTCTTCACCCCAAATGGAGAGTTGCTTAGCAACCAATCTTCTTTCGTTGGCAACAACTTCCATACTTCTTTCTAAACTCTTTTCAATCTTAATTAGCTGGGCCAATTTTCTTGACAGTTCAGGACCAAATGATCCGGCAGCTTGTTTCCGCAGAATTGAAGCAATTGAACCTGTACCGAAGAAACTCTTCTTGGCAGAAGATGGTGGAGGAGGTGGATTAGCAAGGTCGGAGGCAGTTGGGGTCCTTGCCTTCCTCATGGAATAAGTTCTTTGCATCATATTGAATTGATATTGAGGTAAAATTCCTTTATCGAGTTAACCAATTGAGTTGTAGATCGAAAGAAATCGTAGATTATAAGAAGAAGAAATGGCCATGAAAGGAGAAGGAATTAGCCTTTTAAAAAAAAAAAAAAAATAGGAATGGGTCAAATGGCTGGAGAAAAAGTTACAACACCATGAGGCAAAGACAAAGTAGGAAAAAAGCAAATTAGCCGAAATGGGATATATTGTAATTTCCTAAGAAAATATATATGTCAACAATGGGTTTTGTGATCATAGAACAGTGCAGACAATAGATTTTGAAGATAGAATAGAAGATGATTTCAAATATTAATTGCAGGAGGTAAAGGTCAGCAAGGGTGATGTAGCCAAAGCTTGAAGCGGAATATGAATATGTAAACTATTAATGTTGACTTATAATACAGTATTAATCAACTAAACAATCGTACAAAAAGGTATTTTCTAGCTGTACAGAAAGCAGGATGCAAATACATTTTTGGATTGGTACTTGCTAAAATGTCATCTCCAGCTAACTATTCCACTTTCTGCCTGCATTCCATAAGTATCCGTACTCGCGCGTCACGAGTGGGGCTGGTTTCCATATTGCGGCTTTCCGAAATTATATGGTAAGGATTTAGAAAAAAATTTAAAAAAAAATTAAAATAATTCTTACTTCGTCTTAACTGCTTTGGATGCTGACTCTTCTGAATCTCCAGACCTCTTATTAATGACGGCTTTGGTGGTATTCTTGATTCTCATTAGTATCCGCATGTAGTCATCCCTTATGCGTTGATATGCAGTCTGCAACTTATCTCTCATTTCAGGCTTCTGCATTTCTGTTAGGGCATCTCTATTCTTCTGGTATAATCTTCTCTTAATCTGTAACCTAATTTCCTTCTGATCTAAGTTCTCGATTCCAGAAACTTTACCCTCTTGTTGTTGCTGCCTTAATGTATACAGTAATCCCATCTCAACGCATCGTGCAAATTGTCTCTTTTCCATTTTCTCTGTTTTGCATGTTGCCTCCATCCATTCGTCTGTTACTGGCAATTTCTTTAAATTTTTAAGAAAGTAATGTTGGAAAAGTAGTCGTTCCATATCACACCTATCCCTTAAGTCATCAAAGGCTTCACTTGGATCTTCCACCGTCATCTGCTTTACGGATGAATCTTGTAACCACTCATCCACGACTGTTTCATAAAGATGCTGACCATGGCGTCTTCCCTGGAAAGGTGGTAATATAACAAATTGAGAAATCTTCTTTCTCCAGAGTGAAGATGCTTTTGAGTCATAGATCAAATGTCCTGGATAATACCAATATCCATATGTAGTCATATATCCAACAAAAGTCTCTGTAGATCCATCCTTGGGGCACTTGTATATACAATAGACATCCCAGGCTGGATCTTTTTCATCAATGTATGATCCTGCTTCAATATACAGAAGCACAAATATTTGCATCCGTCTATGAAGCTTCCTACCTGCCTCATCCTTTACTATATTGAACTTATAGATCTTAAATGTATTGTCCGTATCACCCCTAACCTTATACTCTTTAATAAAAGTTCCTGGGATCTTGAAGTCTTCCTTATCAACTGCATCAAGCCATTTCATTTCGTCCTTAATTACAACATCATCCTTTGGTAAGAATGGTAATATCTCTTTATTGATATCTTTAGCATTTTCTGTAGTTTTGGACTTATATCTATAATTCAAGAATGGCTTGAGTGACTTGCAATTAAAGGCAAGATCTATTCTAAGACCTTTGTAACCAAAGATCTGTTCGGCATTACCAAAGATGGGGTATGTAAACTTTGGTTTAAAAGTGAATGCACCACGAGGTTCTGCAATCGAAACATGAAGAGCATCATTCGATGAGCATGTCCAGCTTGTAGGATCCAATTCTGCCATTTTTAAATATTCTATGTCCCAATTTATTGTAACCTACAGCTTTAGTGTCATACAATGCATTGGGGAAAATACAACGCGTCAAGTGCTAACTGAAAAAAGAAAAAAATTTATGCGATATATTTTCACCCACATCCATCATTGATATTGTTGATAATTATTTAATCTGAAGCATTATTTCCTCTGAATTGAACAAATCCCACCTTCTTTTCCCGCAAACCGATGTCGAAATTGTTATCTCATTATCGCTGGCCATAGAGAGGATTGTATCAAAGCACCTAACTGCTTCTGATCTTGTTGTTTCCTCATAGGGGCAAACCTCATTCATCGAAATCCCTTTCTCATTCACATTCTTTCCAATAATTTCAAGTACTTTTTTCTTTCGGCTCACATCCAATAAGCTACTAGTAAGATTCCTAGTTTGATTGATGTCTCCAACAAGGCTGATATCGAGCATCGCATCATCTTCATCGCCCCTTTCAATATTAATATCTAAAGGATCTTTATCAATTTCATCGTTTACGTCAGACTGTAATGCCAGCCGAATTTGTTCAGGGGTACTAAGCTTTGATGAAATAGATGCTCTCCTAGCTTGCTCAACGGATGAAGCATTGGAATTTCTTCTGGCTCTTTCAATAGATGAAACACTAGATGATCTAATTCTTGGAAGTAAGGTTTCTTGTTCCTTCCAATGTAGTCGCCTAATAAATTCTTCCAAAAATCCCTTGTACTTTATATCTTCACCCTTTCTAGCTTTTTTAATATTTCGTTTAAGATATGACTTACCTTTTAAATACTCCTCCCTTTGCCTTTTTAATGCTCTTAAGCCGATTTCTATAACTGGATCAAATATAATCTTGCTAGTCCTCATTTTATTTCTAACTATCGGATTTAATTGTGTAAGAACTGTCGCTTGAGCAGTTTGAGGGGTTTCGATAGGAATAATCCGCTCACGAAAGGAGTGGTTCATAGTAGTAGGTGTAATCGGTAAGTTTTCTATTGTTCCAATAAGATCCTGAAGTTCACCGTTGGTTTCATTATTAAGTATAGATGATGCATTTGGTGATACAATGTTGGGACTACTACTAATCACCTCCAAATTATTGATATTCCCATTCTGATCAAATCCAAAGTCAATATCGGAGGAAGATTCTAATTCATCATAAGATGAACTTCGTTCCGTAGCTATCAAATGAGATGCATGTTGAATTTGACGTTCATCATTCCCATCATCTGCAAAAATATCATCGAGATTAAATGCCTTAGCATGAATATCATAATAAGGATCATCGTCGAGTAATTGAAGTGATTTCCCCTCATTCAGAATGCTTTCATACAATTGGTATTTCTCGGTCGGAATTCTAATGGACATAATACTACGCTTCACTCTAAAATCTAAAGCCTTGGAATCTTTAAAGAACCGATCTACCTGTCTCCGATAAATGATCACCGTACCATATAGGAAATTGGATGCTTTCCTTAGGTTTAATGACTCAGCATCCTTTTCAATATGGCTACACGTTTCAGGTATCGATATACTCTCAATATTATGACGTCCCACTCTTTGGCATGTTAGTCTATATCCTAATATTGCCAATAACCTGAACAAAAAAATGGGAGAAAGGTTAGTAGGAAGGAAAACTAAATGGCTCCCATAATTCAATTCTTACCAAACTGTAACGAGATCCCCGTTGGACTTAGAAGGCAGAGATGTACTTGCATCAGACATATTAAATTGAGTTAATGTATTTTAAAGAGAGGCAAGAGTTTGAAGAGGGCAAAAGTTGGTTATAATACTAATTTAACTTGGGTTGAAGTATTTGTGTGGGAAGGGATCACATCTATTCAACAATGGAATCCGTTAAAAAATATGTGAAAGGTCCCTGAATAAAAAATGGCATTATTTTTTTTTTGGATATATTTCGGATATAGGAAAAGGATTCTAATAAATTTGGGAATGAAAGATATAGATGTCTATTTACAAGTTTCATTAATTATAAGAGATACGACAAACAGCACTAAAGTAAATTCAAATGTATAAAAGCAAATATAATCACATTATTATGACACTAGTGGATCCAATTATGGTGCATAGTACGGAAATTGAAACCATAGCATATAGGAGGATTCTCTGGGTCGAGCCAATCTCATTTTTGTAAACATTGAGGTAGAAAAGCACCGGTAAAGTGATACACACAGTAAAGCAAATAGCAGAACCTAGCAGAGACATCACTTTACCAAAACTGGTAATCAATAGAGCCGAGGCTAAATAGACAATACTGATCACGGCTCTATTGAGTAGCTTTCTAGGGATTGAGCAGTATGGCTTACCTTTATGATATTTATTAATGCCAATCTTATCAGCAGCCGTAACAAGAGGTCTGCAAACGAGTGGTAATTTTGAAAGTGGGAGTAATCCCATGAGTGCAACAATGGCAGTCTTTAAAACAACTGGATAATTTTTAGTAAGAAGAATATTTCTAGTGACTTCCGAATCAATGCCTGCACCATACATAAGGAAGCCTGCCACACCCGTCATTGCATTGATGAGATAACAGAAAGAAAATGTGGTTTTCATAGATGATGAAAAAGTGTTTGGTCTCTGTTGATCGGAATAGATTTCTGGGAATGTAGCATGTCCACCCCAAGGGGCTAAGAAAAGACCAAGGGAAAAACAGAATCGAATAAAGCTAGTAGGGAATAAATTTGTGACCATCGGATGCAATAACGATCCAGGTTGGGTCTGTTTTAAAAAGCCACTCACCACGATAATTAGGAATGTTAAAGTCGTGCAGATGATACCCGTAAGACTAAGGAATGATAGGAAACGAAGTGGCATCATGTTAAGGAATAGTAAAAGAGTGCATAGACCAGTTTTGAGTAGATATGGAGACAAGTTTGGAAGCAAGGCATTGAAGGAATCCGAAAATAAGATGATCATAGACACTCCTGCTCCATATAAGTCCAAAGAAAATGTAGCCAAGATGAAGTAGCCAATGGAACGACCGTAAACATAGACAGCTATATCCTGGTATGTTTTCACTTGCGGAACTCTAGCAAGGATTCGTCCTAGCAAAATAGCTGTATATCCTGTACTGAGGGCAGCTAACAAGAGACATATCATTCCTGGGATCCATCCGGCAAGATGGAAACCTAAGGGAACGGATAAAATTCCCAAACCTATGAGAACGTTGATACTGTTGAAGATCGTTTGCATTTGTGTTGAACGTCTCATATAGGTTCCAACACTCATCACTCTGGATAATGCAGATGCCTCTTCTGAGAAGCAGCTCTCTTCTGCAGTTTGCACATCCCCAACATAATCGAGTACGCTTCGATTTGATTGATCTGTTCCCACGGAGCTAACCGATTCTTCGTTTATTGGATCGACTATAGTCGATCTTGATGACAAAAGTGGTGTTCTTTCATTTTCCATAAAAGAATCTGAGTGAATATGTGACTTATTATTATTATTTGTTCCTGCAGGTATCAAACTCGAGCTGCTTGCACGACTACTATTCTTACTGCCTACACTTCCTAACGAGCCAGAAAGGTAGTCGACCGATCTTTTCACAGATGATGCAAAATTATTCACAGAATTAGATCCTTCCCTACCTCTGCGATTCTCACACCGATTGATAGGTATAGCTTGTCTATTTGGCGCTTGTTGGAAGGATTTCTTTGAATCGATACTTTGGGATATCTTGGAAGTATTTTGGGGCATCCGATAAGAAATATGTGTTAAAGAAAAATTAGTGAGTCTGAATGTAATGCAACAATTGTGATTCTAGTTTGAAGTACGCAAGATTATGATGAATATACCAAGCTTTGTTTGTGGGGAAATTAAAGATAATCAATCCATCATCAGTCACAAAAAAAAAGCTTAAATTTTTCACTCTTGATATTTTTCATTGACATTTTTTTTTTCTTTTTTTTTTTCAAACCTACTTTCTCTGATTGTGTAATCGATCGGTTTTCATGTATCATATATCCATCTCTCCATAGAATTTTACTGAATTAATTGTTTTCTGTGACTGTTGATCTGGTCATATTCATAGGCTTACAATGTTACGGGCATTGACACGGAAACCTCTTGCTAGAGCTACTCAGGTTGGTGTGCTTAGTTACTGCCATAGGTTTTCCACATTAAATAGCGTAGTGTTAGCACAGGAATCCGACATTGATTTTAAAGATATTGCACACAAATATTCTTCGACAGTTATACTTCCGAAATCAGGATTTGGTAATAGATCAAATAGGAAACTGATTGAGACAACCCTCAAGCCGGAATCAACTTCACAGTTGTATAAATGGAATATCGAAAGACCTCTCAAGGATAATGATTTAAAGAACTTATTTATTCTTCACGATGGTCCACCTTATGCAAATGGTAATATCCATATTGGACATGCTATGAATAAGGTTTTGAAAGATATAATTAACCGATTTGAACTTCTCTGTGGTAAGAAAGTTCATTATAAGCCAGGCTGGGATTGTCACGGTCTACCGATTGAGTTGAAAACATTAGAAAAGCTTGGTAAGGAAAGAAAAGCCAATATTAAAAAGATTAAAAAGGAGTTGAAGAAGCTTGATAAGGATTCTGTTACGTATAAGGATAAAGAAGCCGCTTTGAATGCTCTTAGAACCAAAAGATTGAGTCCTCTAGATATTATCCATCAATCCAAGAAGCATGCACTTGCAACCCAAAAGGTTCAATCACAATCTTTCCAGGATATGGGAATTATGGGTGATTTTGATCATCCTTACCTTACTCTACGTCGAAGCTTCGTGATTGACCAACTTAAAATCTTCAAAAAATTGTTTGACCATGGTTTGATAAACCGTCAGGACAAGCCTGTTTACTGGGGATGTGAGAACGCCACTGCATTAGCTGAGGGAGAACTTGAGTATAATAGTAAGCATGTTTCTCATACTGCATATGTGAAATTCCCTATGGTCCAGCTTGGTGAATCTCTCAAATCCAAATTAGGCAGATTTAATCGACTCTCAGCTTTGATATGGACTTCGACTCCTTGGACTTTGGCATCAAACAAGGCCATATGTTTCAATAGAAAATATACTTACACAGTTCTCAGCTCTGAAGAAGATGGCGACGTTATTGTTGGAGAAGATCTGAAAGAGTCAGTCAAAAAATTGAAACCTGAATTGAATGAAACCGGTGTGAAATTTCCAGGATCTGATTTGGCTGATTGTAGATATACAAATCCTCTGCTTCCAAAGGGAAATAGCTTCCCCTTCCTTCATGGAACGCATGTGACGAATACTACAGGTACTGGTCTTGTTCATACTGCTCCAGGACATGGTCAAGATGACTATTTGGTGTGTATGAAAAATGGAATAAAGCCATATTCTCCAGTTGATCATCGAGGAAGATATACTGATGACCTACCTTCTACTTTGAAAGATTTGGTGGGTATTAAAGTCTTAGGTGAAGGTAACGAGAAAATGCTTGGAAAAATCAAGGATTTGAACATGTGCTTTTACAGAGATGACAATTTTGTTCATTCTTATCCATATGATTGGCGTTCAAAGAAGCCAATTATTATTAGAGCTACTCCACAATGGTTTATAGATGTCTCAAAAATCAAGAAAATCACCACCGATGCTCTTGAAAAGAGAGTGACTTTCCATCCTGCAAGAGGTGTCAATCGTCTAACATCATTTATTAAGAACAGAAATGAATGGTGTATATCGCGTCAAAGATCATGGGGTGTTCCTATTCCCGTTCTATACAGCAAGCTTACATTAAAGCCATTGCTCAATGATGAAGTGATCCAAAAAATCACTGACATAATAGAAAAAGAGGATATAGATAGTTGGTTTGCGGAAGATAAAGATATGTCCAAATGGTTCCCTGAAAATTTCAAAGGTAATCCAAACGATTATGTCAAAGGTAGAGATACTATGGATGTTTGGTTTGATTCTGGTTCGAGTTGGAAAGTAATAGAACGGTATCTTTCCGAAGAAGGTTTATTAGATCAAGCTCACGAACGTGGCTATTTGGCAGATATATATCTTGAGGGATCAGATCAACACAGAGGTTGGTTCCAATCATCTGTTCTTATCAAAGTTGGTTCTTCTGACTTTAACGGTAAAAAAGAAATTGTTTTACCATATAGTAATATTATCACTCATGGATTCACTTTGGATGAAAAGGGTGAAAAGATGTCTAAATCAATTGGAAATACCATCAGTCCGAAGGATATTCTTGATGGTAACAAACAGCTGAGAATTCCATCACTCGGAATCGATGGCCTCAGATTGTGGGTTGCCCAATCAGATTATTCATCAGATGTCTCGGTTGGTCCAACCGTTCTTAAGCATGTCGCAGAAAACGTCAAGAAGATCAGATTCACCTTCAAATTCTTGTTAGGAAATCTGAACGGTTTTGACCCTCAAGCTAGTATCGTTCCATACGAGGAACTTAGTCCATTGGATCATTTTGTTCTTTCACAGGCTTATGATTTAGAAAAAGCATGCTTCGATAGTTACAAGCACTATAACTATTCCAAGATTGTGAAAGATGCAAATCATTATATGAATTCCGTTCTTTCAGCCATTTACTTTGATATAAAGAAGGACTGTCTATATACAGATGCACCTTTATCTTTGAGAAGAAGAGCCACTCAAACTGTTCTTCTTGAAGTTCTCAAGACTCTTTGTTCAGTTTTATCACCCATCCTTCCAATAATAACCCAGGAAGTGTGGAATAATTCCTCATCCGCTGTCACAAAAGGACTTGCATCGCCATTCATGGCTAAATGGTATGAGGTTGATCATAAAATGTACAGGCCAGAACTTGAGGACGAATTCTCTAAATTATTCATCCTTAGAAATCGGATCAAGGTGTTAACTGATACTGCAATGAGAAAGGATAAGAATGTAAGAAATTCATTAGAGACTGTTGCATATATCAGTGTTAAAGAAGGTACTGACCTTTACAAACTTTTAAAGAAGTATGAGGCACATTTGGCGGACTATTTGCTTGTTTCCAAATTTGTTCTAAATGGTGAAATTCCACCAGTTGCTGTAGATGGTTACAACTACGAGGATTCAAATGCACTGGTGGATGATTTGGGACATTGTAAGATAAATCTTATCAAGAGTGATAAGTTAAAGTGCCCAAGATGTTGGAAATTCACCAGAGATGAAGGAAAGGAATTATGTGATCGGTGTGATGATGTTGTGAAGAACTTGTAAATACATAGATAGACTGCATCTTCATGTAATAGAGATGATATGAAAATTATGATTTTACCTGGGGTTTTCTGTGTTTTAATATCCCACGTTGATGAAAATGTTTCTAATTTATTCCACGCTTTTCTATAAATCTTTCACTTAAGGAGGGGTACATTTGACGGTTTCTGATTGCGTGGCATTGTAAAAAAAAGGATATATACTGGCTAGAAATTGGATTGTTAGTTACTCCAACCCACCTTTCAATTATTAAGCGATCAAAAAAGGTTCAGGCGCTTAAAGATCCTTGAGAAGAACAACTTTAAAAAAAATTTCAGCAAATGTGAAAAATCCATTCAGTTGCGTCACAGCCGCTCGTTAGCACAATTCACACCCCATGTTTCTCTTCCAGAATATTATTGTTATTAGTAATTACATCAACTTAGATGAACGACTTTCCTCCCTATAAATAAAAGCAAGTTTCCAGTAGTCAACGATCTTTAGAAAGTAGTTTGGTTGTTCTGATCATCATTGTTTAATAGAAATTATCAGAATGGGTGAACAAATCAAAGAATTCCACGCTATCGGTGTCCAGGACTTTAAGAACTGGATCGAGCCTAAGCTATTTACATACAAACCTAGACCTTTGAGACCCTATGATATTGATATCCAGGTAGAAGCATGTGGTATCTGTGGTTCAGATACTCACACTGCAAAGGGTGATTGGGGAGAGTCCTTCACCCCTATGGCTGTTGGTCATGAAATCATTGGTTACATCGTTAATATGGGCTCCGACGTTGACAAGTCCAAATTCTCTATCGGTCAAAGAGTCGGTGTTGGTGCTGAATGTGACAGCTGTGGAAAATGCTGGAGATGCCAGCACCACTTTGAGAACAACTGTCCTACCCAATGTGGAACGTATGGTTCAACTGCTCCTGATGGATATCATACGCAGGGAGGTTATGCTGACTATGTTAGAATTAACAGCAACTTTGTGTTTGAAATTCCTGAATCACTTGAAACCAAGTATGCCGCACCTTTATTGTGTGCAGGTGTTACCGGTTACAGACCTTTGCTCGTTGGAGGTGTCAAGAAAGGATCAAAAGTTGCCGTTAGTGGAATTGGTGGTGTGGGCCATCTTACAATTCAATTTGCTAAAGCCTTAGGTGCAGAAGTCACTGCTATTTCAAGAAACGATAAAAAGAAGGATATTGCCAAGAAGTTGGGTGCCGATCACTACATTGCTACATCCAGCCCTGATTTCCCTGGTAAATATAAGAATTCATTTGATGTTATTGTCAACACTGCTTCCACTTTCAGTGAAGGTCATATCCAAGATGTTATGTCAATGATGAGACCGGATGGTAAATTCCTTTTCATTACCATGCCTAAAGTTGGTGACAAGCTTGTCATGGATCCATTCTTCTTATGTTCAGGAAATTACTCCGTCGGTGGTTCAGCAATTGGATCTCCTGATGAAATCAGAAAGATGCTTCAAATCGCTGCTGAACATAACATCAAACCTTGGATCGAGGAATACGATATCAATGAAGAAAATGTTTCTACCGCTTGGAAGAGACTGGAAAAGGGTGATGTTAGATTCAGATTCGTTCTTACCGGCTACAAGAAATTCTTTGGAAAGAGAGCATTGGAAGATTAAATAGCAATCGCATATAGGGTTTCTTAATCGATTATTTCTAATTAGATGTATACAAGTAGTAAGATGTTCTTTGCCATATTTTTCAACTTTTTTATTTTATTTTTCAGGTGAAATTTGGATCTACTATGTAGTGTAACCACAATCACTATTTCTGATCATCATCCTATTGCACCATCCATTTATATATATAAACTCTCTAAGATGTCTCCAAGATCACAAGGTATGTATATGATCTGACATTTGTTTTTCCGCCATGCATCCTTTACTAACACTTACAGATTTTCAGGCACTCTATAACGCATATCAAGAGGAGATCCAGACTTTGAATGATAAGCTAGTACAGATAGATTCTGATTTACATGAATACCAGGTGGTGTTAAAGACTTTAAAAACCCTTCCAGATGATCGAAAATGCTGGAGGATGGTGGATGCATGTCTGGTTGAGATGAACTGCGGAAAGGCTAGAGTTACACTGACAGATACCATTCAAGAAATGACGAAAAGCGCAAAGAACTTGTCTGAGAAACTAAAGGTGAAACAGCAAGAGTTTGATGATTGGAAGAAGAAGAATCATGTGAGGGTTGTACGCGCAAACTAGTTTCAGTCGATAATTATGTAATATAGATAAATAGCTTACTACTTACACAGCTTTACTTGGAATTTTTCAGTCTATTATCTGAAGTAGGAAAATATACATACACAGACTCCCTTTTTTATTCCTCTTCACTTACTGCTTCTTCTTTTCGTCGGCAACGATAGACTTCTTTCCCGAGAAAATGTAGAGGAATACAAAGACAAGCCATCCAAGGACGACGGCTAAGAAACTTGCTAGATACACCCAGGAATTTGTAATAGACCAAGAGCGTGGGAACTCGTCGTTGGCAAGATGTCTCACGGGAACGACCTCAGATTCTTTAACGAATGTAAGACCAGGTCTGCTATAATCCACTTTAAATGTGAACATTCCGTGGTGATCGGGAATTTGGAACAAAGTTCCATATGTGGCGGCCGATCCATTGATCGACTCTTGTTGTAGGTTAAGTCTATAATATGGATCCAACATAATGAACTCTAATTGAACATCCGTAGCATTGTATGGAATCCATTCATTACCAGCCCACTGTGACAATCCTATCTCAAACTTACAGTAATCTTTCACTTTATAACCACCTTTCTTAGACAAAGTCTGACCTTCGGAAGTCACTTTATTGTTTTGAACGAAGTCTGAACGTATCACACCGTTAATACGGAAGGCCCACTTTAATAAACTATCCACAAATTCAGAATCAATTTTACCATCGCTGAAGAATTCCTCAGAGCCTGCCCAGACCGTTCTGGCATTATCTCTGGCTTGGTAACCAGTCAGTAGATAGCCCTGAGAGCCAGAATGCCATGTGGATTCCTTGTCAATGGAACCTCTGTCAAGGTCATAAGTGAAAGAAGTTTCAGATGCCTGAAGAAGTGGAACAAGATATTCATTATTGTCCAAGATGGCCACGGCACCGTCTGAATAAGGCAAAGATTGAATACTATGAGGAACAATTCTTGAATTTAAGAAGGTAGGCTGATCGATTTCTTCGACATATCCACTTTCTGATTTGGTACTATGATAATCAATGAACTTGAAATTCTTTGGGCTTGGGAAAATACCCAATTGATTTAAAAAGATCGAAACATCTGTTTGAGAACCTTTACTGTTTGTAACAAGCAAAGTGTTACCACCATGTTTTGCAAACTTCTCCAATGTCTTATAATCAACGTTATTCGACAATATACGAGCTTTGGATGGCATAACAATGACGTTGTCGTATAATCTGTGATCTAATTCATCAAACAAGTTGAAATCAGCGTCTGTTCCAACTGCTTGGAGTTCATATGAGAACCCATTGGCCTTAATGAGCTTCAATAGTTCGGTATGACTGACACTGAAATCATCATCAACCCTTTTATCGAAAAGAATAAGGGTTTTATTGGTGGATGCCAAAGGTGAAAAGAACTTGACAGCCTGGCTGGACGAATCTGGCTCTGCGCGGCATACTAACGAGAAAAGAGATAAAATAGCCGTATACCAACCCAGCACTGTATATAAAGAAGCATATGCCCGCATAATGACTTAAGTATGCGTATGCAAATTTCTATCGCAAGGAAATCGAAGCAAAATTGGCCTAAACGGGGGGTGTGTCTTGTAATAGTGATATGGGATAGTAAGCGATGAAGCAATATCGAAAATATCCAGCTCTGAAAAATTGGGTAACGAAATTTTGGTGAACGGATGTACTCCCTTCATTTACATACTTAAACAAATACTTTGATGTATATATATCTACTGTGTGTTCCAGGTCCTTATAAGCAAGGCACTACAAGCGGAACTATTCGATCTTTACAATGACAAAATCACACCCTGAAAATGGCACCGATGATGGAGGGATCAATGATTTCATGGAGACTTACCAGAAGTTAAACGAGGGTGAGGCTGCGGCTACAGTAAGTAAATGATATGACTTACACAACAGTTATATACTAACAATTATTAATAAGCACCTGGAGAATATGCTTGATAAGATAGAAAGCCAGATTAATTATGTTCTTAACAATGCCGACAGCGTAACACCGAGCGATGTTCGTAAAATACAGCAAGATTTAAAGCAACTGGAGATAAAGAAGGCTGCTATTGCTCCCAACGCTGATAAAGAACAAAATGGCAAGACTAACCCAGATACTTCAAATTGACATTTTTAACATATGATATTTATATACCTAATTTATACCCTTTGCTAGCTGTATCCAACGATGATGTAATCTTTCTGGCAAGTCCAGATCTAACGGAAATGAATTTTGGCACTAAATGGTAATGATTCTTCTCAGATCTAATCGCGGAATTAGCTTTCAGCTGATAATTTCTGTATTATCCAGATCTATTTTTCAATTTTCTCCGACATTTTAGTATTCCAATCGGTACGATAACTGTGGTCGATAAGTTTATAAAGCGTTGATCTACATTTGACTATTCTGATAATCCCAAAAAAGCTTTCCAGTATGACTGTTACAAATAAGGATGATCAGGTTGTACTTTCCTTTCCTGGAAGTTCAAATACCGAGCTTAGAATCTTAAAGTATGGTGCTACGGTGTTCTCATGGAAAATCAATGGAGAAGAACAATTATGGTTATCGACGGCTGCCAAGCTCGATGGTTCCAAGCCCGTCAGAGGAGGAATCCCATTAGTTTTCCCAGTTTTCGGTAAATCTGCTGACAAAGATTTCCTCAAGTTGCCCCAACATGGATTTGCTAGACGCTCGACATGGGAATTCTTAGGTCAAACTTCAGAGAATCCTCCGGCTGTGCAATTTGGTCTAGGTCCAGAAATTGCGGACCCAGAATTATACAGCAAATGGGGGGATGGCAATAATGATTTCACCCTTGTTTTAACGGTTGAATTACGTGCCAAATCTATCAGAACAGCCATTGAAGTAACCAATCCTGGTAAGAAGGAATGGAAATTTAACTGGCTATTCCATTCATATTTACAAGTGGAAGATATTGAAAATGCTCTCGTCAATAATTTACCTGGTGTCTCTTGCTATGATCAATTAATAAAGGAGAATTACTTGGAGAGAGAGCCAGCAGTCAATTTTGCTGGTGAGCTTGATCGAATCTACAAAGATGTTCCAACAGATAGGACGTTGCAAGTGGTCGAAATGGGTAGAATTGATCATAGTGTGCAAAGAAATAACCTACCCGATGTTGTTATCTGGAATCCTTGGTCTAATAAAGCTGCCACCATGGGTGATTTCGAGCCTAAAGATGGTTACTTACATATGGTCTGTGTTGAATCAGGACATGTAGGAAGTTTCGTCACTTTGAAACCTGGAGAATCTTGGAATGCTGAACAACTTATCTTTAAGGGCGATCCTAATGTTACCAAATAGGAATTATCCTGTTGGCGGTACGCACGAGTGGTATTACTTTTCAGTTGTTTCGGATTATTATCCTTTGCACTTCTTAGTATTCACGCATGGCTGGCTGCCAATGGGGATTCATTCGACTCAGTCATACATGAGTTGTAAAAGCAAATATATATGTATATATACATGTGTCTATGTTTATAAGCATTAACGAGATTTCTTTTCCTATGCACTATGCTATACGTTTCTTTTCTATAAAATCAGGCTCTGTTGTACAGATGAATGGATTCTTTGGCAATGCTGGATTGATGATAAATTTTCCCGAATCTAACTGTGGAAAACGAATCCTTGATCCTGTTGTTTCCTGATTTCCATCCCGCTTGTCCTCTTTGTCTTCCCCCTTCCCATTCCACCATTGATGATCAACATTTGATGGTGCTGGAAGTCCATACCGTAGGGTTGTCTGCCCAAAAGTCTTGGTCACATCCTCAGCCACAATAAGATTCAACACTTCAACTTGCGTTTTCCGGTTCCTGTATAGTCTCCGCTCAATACTGGAGCGCATATCTTCATCAACAATATTAACATCTGCATTGAATATCGCATACACTGGTTTGTGATCGCTGAAGAAGAGTGACTCTACCGAATTGTATGAATCTTGTTGCAGTAATCTCTTGTCTCTTGTGTAAGTGACAATTCTGTCCGTCCATGCAGGGCCCCTTTGCTTCTCAGATGTATCAAATGTACTAGTTCCCTTATCATACTTGTATGTTGGTAAGAATGTAATTTCTTTCTCATCGAAGAAGGGAAACGTTTTACCCTTTGACATCTGTTTATTAAGTTGATCATTTGCAAAAAGTTTATTGATCGTATCCTGACGCTTCTCAGGATGTCTCATTGCGGTGTAAACAGAGTTCCGAACATCCATATTCGATTTATCAATCCTGAAATTGAAATCACCCATCCATATAACAATATCAAAATCTCGTAACATTCTATTCTGACTGAATCGAAGTCCATTAGCTATTGTTTTGAAATCCTGATGTCTCTCGTCCACATTAGTTAAGCCTGCAGCTAAATGAGAAGCAACAAAGCACATTCCAACACTGTTAGAATAGTTAAGGCATATACCAACCCCGCCTTTATTAGCAGCCATTCCCTTCATTCCGGTCTTCTTTGTAGCCGTTTCAATTCCTTTTATATATTTTAAGTTATCCTTTTCCTTCACGAAAACAAACTCTAGTATACCACCCAATTGTTCACCTCGAAGTAAAATATAGTTGTCACCATTAAATTTAGTAAGAGTATCCTTTAATTTGGTTTCCCAGAAATTCCTGATCTTGTGATCAATATTCATAATCTTGCCTGGTGTCAGTTCAATCACTTCTTCCAATCCGATGGCAACAAAGTCATAACTCCTATATCTTTCTGGTTCTGGAAAGATGAATTTTTCTATACTCCCTTCAAATTGTTCGGCATTAACATTGAATGTCCCTGCGAAAACAATAAGCTGTTTTGTTGATACATATTCGTTTGATCTCTTTTCCAACTCAGTCTTTACATAATTATGGATTGGATCAATCAAAATCACTTTCCGTTCTTTAGATGATCTTCCCAATAGCTGATCGAATTGCAGTTGCTTACCGGATTTTGATGATGATGTATTGGAAACATACTTCTTGGATTGATTGGCGACTTTACCCACAATACCACCTCTTTTTGGTTTAGTTCTAATCGAATTATTGTATGATTCTGCCAATTTCTTCAAACTTCGTCCATTTGCATCCCATAAGAACACATGATTATGTTGAAATCTCCTCCACGTAAATATATCTCCACATGAAAACACATGGAACATTTTTCTCACAATACACTCACTCAGTTTGGACTGGATCCAATTAGATCGTTTATTTGAATCCAATGTATTGACCAGAAATACGCCTTCTTGATGCATAATTACTATGCCGTCACCATAATCTGTATGTGATGTATCAATCGATGAATCCGAATCCTGTATCCTCTCCCGATCGGCTGCTTCACAATAAAATATATGCATACTTTCAATTGTAGACTGCAGTTTAGAGATCAGATCTTGACATGTGGTATCTGTTCCATATTTGATATCGTATCTGGAAGTATCGATCTTGGTATACTTTATTGGAGAGTCATTATCTATATTCTTTTTGATCGCATCGGCATATCGTCGACTAATCTCTGGTTGAGCACCTTTACCCGAAAGTGCATCAATCACATGAATGAATCCATATTTCTTAATGAGTGTGTTGAAATGACGGCTGAATGCATGCTTTGATGCTTCGTTAGATCTAGGGAATTGCACTTTGGTACTCACCAACTGAGTTTCCAATTTCCAGAATAATGGAACATTGCCCCTAAGTAGGAGAAATGAACAGCATCTAGTTCTATTGGAGACGATAAATTCCGTTTCAATGAAATTTGTCACATTTCCGTTATCATCCATGCCGTAAGGCCCAAACATATACCCACTCTTCTGACAGTCCTGCTTTGAAATTATGGTGGACAAAATAAACTCACTTGAATCCTTTGCATGATTATTGATCGTCAATGATTGGGCAAATCCTCTAATAATGGTTAGCAGAAATCTTCCTTGATCAAAAATCTGCCTTTCTTTAGCAGACAGTCGACCTCTAAAGGCAACCAATCCAGCAATCATGCTTCCATTCCAGACAAATCGATTATTTATGCTGTCATACAATTTTGAATCAAAGTAACGCTCCGATGTTGGTTCTGTTTTATTGACCTGAGATTGGAAGTATATCCCTCTCTCTTGAACGCATGAAGACATATCATAATCAGGAGAATAGTAGAAAGTTCCCGAAGCTAATAACTTTTGAATTGAGCTGAGGCCAGAAGGCCGCGAGTTCTGACTGTTTTCATGTGGTTCGGTGCCATCAGACGACGAATAATAATAATCAAAGGCGTCTCCACTCAATGATATGAATACCGTATTATCAATTCGATATATCTTCTGATGAAGAACGACACTTCCAACCTCAGTCCTTTCTGTGATGAAACCTGCAAAGACAGAGTTCTTAATCGTATATAAACCTAATAATCCATAGAATTGTCTCTCATGTTTTTTGGTATAGTACGGAATATCACCGAGTCCACTATTAATTGATTGTGTAGTGTCAACTAGTCTTCGTCTGTCATCTCTATTACTAATGAAAATCTCTTTAAATCCAAATCTGTTTAATTGTGGAAGTGATTCTTCGCTAACGAATTCAATAAACAGCTCAGGTGCTTGTAAGCGATGCTTCTTTCCTTCTTCTTTATCTGTTGTGGTGATTTTAGATCTGAGTACTAATGCATAGCCTTCAGATGCAATAACAAGGCATTTCGTGGTTGAATTTGCAAAAACACGCATTTTAAACCATCAATTGTTGGTGAATCCATATATAATACAATGAATCAGTTACCTCTAAATCGGAATCTTAACCTTGTGTCTGGTTCAAACGGCTTTAGCAGATAAGCCACGATGAGAAATAAGGAGAGAAAAAATTACTAAAACGAATTACGCGATATGGCAGGTTGTCATATTTTAGGGATTTAGTATTGCATATCGACAATTTACTCAATTTTCTTTCGCATGCTCCAGAATTCGTACGGTTTACTTTCCTCTGGAATATTAAATCTGACCTTACCGTGACCATCCATAAATTCTGCATCATCATCTCCGTTTCTTGTTGTAGGAGATGTATGGACTTCTGCATTGGATTGATCCTTAAGAGGGATGGAATATCCCTTTACCTTTTCCCATAATGTTTTCATATTAGCTTTCACAGATGGTTCTAAATGCTCTTCATTATCCTTAACATTGTTGTTTTCTTTTTCCACTTTCTGTTCCTCCGTTCTGTTATGTTCTTCGCTCGAACCATATGTTGCTTTTAAAATCCAGTCCATGCTTTGTTTTTCATCCATTTTCTGCAACTCTTTCAAGTACTGCTCGTTTTTGTTATTTGAAGTCATCTTAGAGTGTTGAACTGGCATTAAAGGGAGTTTCACATCTTTGATTGTATCGTCGCTTGTATCAGAGCATGAATCAGGAACTACAGTAGATTTTAATTTGGCTTTGCTCAATAATAGTCCGCAATCAGATGCACTCTGTGATGGTTTGGTACTCGGTACACCATATTCATATTCAGCAGAAGATTTTGAAGACGACTCAAAATTGTATTCTTTTTTAGAGTCTGATATCTTTTGCACATCATTTCTTCCCATTTGTTCAGACTTCACAATCAAACCTTCATAAAAGCTTTGGAGATACTTGTATTTCACTTCTTTGATATTCAAATTTTGTGGTATTTCTTCTTTAACCCATTCTTTATAACCTCTTGGGCTAAGACTCCTGATATTTAAACATTTTGGATAGCTTTCGCTCTCTAATCTAAGATCCATTTTAATAAAGCTTTGAAACGCAATGTTCATTGTATCGAGCACATTTGTCACTGCCTTGATCTTGTAGTTAAATACCGGTCGTATTTTATCAACCAAATGCTGATACTTGTCAAGTAGCTCTGAGGATAATGGATTGTAGCCCGATTTTACATCTTGTTCCATTGATTTAATTACTGAAGCTTGAAAATGATATAATCCTTGCAGCAGACCAATAATTTCAGAATTGAGAATGTTATGCTTGCTCCATTCGTTTTGAAAATTATACTCAGTTACCAAAAGTTCACGTATCTTTATTGCAGCAATTACTTCCAACCTCCTTTCCTGATAGCATTTAATCAGAATTGACCGCTTGAACGATGTTATATTCCATTCATTACCAATACAATCCATACCAAGCTCCGAATTTTGCAATAACATATTACCGCATTGAATGAATGTGGAGCTATTCATAAATCTATAATTCCGAACAAAACCCTTGAATTTGTTGTACCTATTTTTTATACTATCCTTTAAATCTTCTCTTCCCTGGTATGGATCTGAGCTAAATACGATTTGCATTCTTATACAATCTTCCTTTATGGATTCGAACTGGTTTGTTAAAAGAATTAGGTTATCCTTATTTCCTGGTTTTGTGTGAATCTCATCTCTTACTGAGTCATAAAATTGATGGTCTGCTTCCTGCATTCTTGTATTACTAATTTCCTGAATGAATATAGTACCGTGGTATACTAAATCCTGAAGGTCATGAAGTTGATAACTGGGATGTAATGAAAATTGATCATAAAGGGTATGGCAAAGACCTTTAGTTTGTACAAGAATGTCATCATAGTAGATCACCCATCGAATATCACCAATTTTTAAGGCATTGCAGAATCTAATATTATTCAAATAAAAGATGAACTGCAAGCAAGGAATGAAGGAACCACGGAAGATAACCGATATGTATTCATGGATATAATAGTTTAGATCATGAAAGCTTCTTTTTAATATGTGATTAAAATAATCAATAGTAGTGGTAGTCTCACATGAGATTTTGTTCCTCCTCATTAATTCAAAGTATGTATCCATTAGCTTGCATATTTGAATCCATAGATTCAAAACTGTAGTAATGGCCGAGGTATCCAATGAGGAAAATTGATCCGCTGCTTTCGGTACTGTTTCTAAGCCATTTACAGTTTTTAACTTCAAATTGCACATACCGGTATGTATATCAACGGTATGTTTTGATTGAGACATAATCCCAATAAGGAACTTCACTTTATGGAAATATGTCCAAGTCTTAAGATTTTTTTTTGTTGAAGCATGGAAATCCTGTAAAGACTGAAATTCAGAAGGTATTTTTAAAGCAGACCGTGCTTCGGTAATGAAATCATTTACCAAATCATATAGATTGTTGAGAACCTCTAGCGAGTGCATCGCACTTGGTTGAATATTTCTGTGAGTTTCTAATACTTCTTCAATTTCTTCGTATGATTCTTTTAAACTACAGTAATCTGCAGTTGACATTCTGCAAATGCATAACTGAATGATTCTCTTGAAGCTAGATTTGAATCTAGACAAAAATAAATCATACCTGGATTCCAACCATTGGAGGCTTGGTACACAAAGATCGTTGGGGGATTCGGAATCCGATTCTTTGTAACTTTGAAGGATTTCAAACACTTCATTGATAGGTAGATTGTTATACCATGGTAGAGGTTCCAGCATGTTAGAATCTATGGAATGTAGCGTATAGTTTTATCAAGCTTTCCCTGATAAGGGACTCCAAAGTTTGTCAAGTTCTCTTATTCTCATTCTTAGGTATTATCAGGCTTTCCTAATCGAGGAATTTTTTTCCCCAGTTCCCAGCTAGAATAGTAATATATTTGAATAGCCTCGGTATACAAAAGGAATGTATATATTATGGATAGAGATATTAAGAGGGAAATGATTAAGATCTAAGTGGTAAAGCCATATTGTTGATTTGCACCGATTAACCAAATGTGGATCAATCGATTATACAGGATCCGATCTTAAACAATCACACAATAAAGAAATTAAGTAAAGGATATGGAAAGCCATTCATTTCAAGTTGGGACTAACGGCATTGCCGAATAGCTTTAACTAAAACGTAACAAGTAATTATATATTCCTGTCAAGTAACAAAGCCAGATATGGCTGTAAGAGGTACTGTTTGAGATATGAAGACAATGACATTTTGATATTTTTCCTTTTAACGGCTTCTACACTGCCTGGATTCTTACCAAAATATGCCGTGATTTTCAAAAGAGTTTTTCATATTTAGGGCATTTTAGTATGGGCTTTGAATAGAGAGTTTAAAAATAAAAATAGGTTATGAGTGGGGGAAAGGCCATTGTATTAAACTAGCCGAGTGATATATGCTGAACAATGCTATGTGCGCGAGCAATAGAAAAAGCACCAGATTTATCAGTCTTTGCCATATAATCAGAAACATTTATATGAAAAGCATGATCCACTAAATCAGTATAAAATAGCCTAAGAGTTTAAGTTAACTTTACGATCTTAACTCTTCGATCTTAAACTGAACTACCTATACCCACTAGTAAAGTAGTAGAAAAGAAATAAAGAACAGAAGTTGTTTGTTGCTTGTCTCTTGGCTTTGTTACAGTTGATACATATATCTCTATCATCTATTGAAGCCTGAGGCATTGCATATATACACCTAAGCATCATCGATATTATCTGTGTTTTTATTAATAGGAAGACTTCCTGTTTTATTACCGTTATTATCACTACAGTGCTTAACATAGCATAAAGTTTCCAACAACATGCTTAGATCTATCACATCCAGCTCTATCAAGCAAGGCCAAAGGGTCTCTGCTAAAGCTTTCCAGCATCAACCACCAGGTCATCATCAACCTCAAAGATTCTTTAACAATATTGTTGAGCAATCTCAGTCCCAATTCGCACCTACCCAACATCAAACCCCGTACTTAGATACTTCGGGATCTTCGCGGCTTTTTTCTGCTATCCAGTCACCATCTGCCATATTGGCCGGAGGTAATGATAAGCAACATTCCCGGTCTAAAGGATCGGCAGATGAGGTGACACCTTCCCCTGACTATTATCAACTATTGAAAGTATTCGATCAATGTCTTAAGGAGAATTCAACCTATGATTTGGCTACCGGTAAGATAACTGGAGGTGTTGATAAATTCTGGGATGCTGTTCGTCGTATAATCCCTGTTTACAGAAAGTTGGCATATAGTGGTCTCTTGAAAGAAAAAAGGATGGCTGAATTTGTCTCTCTGTTAAGAAATGGACTAAGAATTCATCGTCTGGAACTTTCCAAGATGAAGAAGAATTTGGACAAAGATGCTAACAATCCTATTAAGGATATTCATCATCTTCTAACCTGTGCTATTAGAGAAGTTTCTTATAATCTTTTGGATGGCATGGTCACCATGAATTCACATGGTTTGACTCATCTTTTCAAAGCTTATAAAGATTTAGGATTCACTTACGAGGCTGTTCATATCTGGGAAGCAGGTAAGAACAATTCAAAACTTCATGCACTATTTACTTCCGAACCAGTTCTTGGTGCCATTTTCCCCTTCTTAGTTGAATCTGGTGATTTCGATTTCCAAGAAGTTTGGAAAATGTATACTCAGATTAAAGCATCCAAAAAATCTAATGAGAAACTGCATAATGAACTTCAAGTCGGTATGATTCGTGTCTGCCTTTTCAAAGGTAGAACTAGTGATGCTTTACATATCTTTAAAGAATTGACTGACGATGTCTATTCGACTTTTAATGCAAAAGGTGTTGAACCCCCAATCAATGTTAAAAGTTATATGACTATGGCACACTTATCATTTATTGGTTTTTGCAAAGATATTGACACTGCCGATTATTTCTTTTCTGATGCTGTTTCTGAATCGATGCCATACCTAACACCTTTGCAATTGAATTTCATAAAGAAGTATCTTTCAAACACTTGGCAAGTCACTCATGACTACCAACGTGTTAAAAAAATCTGGCTTATTACTTGGCATCATTATGAGTCGAGGCACACATCCAATTCTTCTGTGTCTTCGTCTTTGAATGATTCTTTCCTAACTATTTTCTTCAACAAGTATAGACAGTTCTCCCCCGAAGCATTTACCGAACTTCAACATGTAGTTGCTGAGTATGGAGAAATTAGATCCATTGATGAACCATTTATCAATGTCCTTCTTTCCAAATCTACTGGCTGGCATAATACAGAAGTGTTCCGTTACATTCTTGAAACTGCAAATGCACATCATTTCTCAAAAACAAATGTTTTTTACCGCTGTTGCTTGAAAGCCACTGGTTCAGTCAATATCAACATCTTGGATGTTTTAACTCTATTCAGACAACTCCTTTCCACTAATGTTTCGTCTGGAATGAAGTATATTGCGCACGCCGATTGGGTTGCCCTAAGAGATGCTACAGTCAATTCTTCGCAGTTGTTCTCTTTCCCTAATCCAGGTGAGAGAATCGATTTGTATTTCAAGCTTTG
Source organism: Brettanomyces custersianus (assembly GCA_012295335.1). Taxonomy (NCBI): domain Eukaryota; kingdom Fungi; phylum Ascomycota; class Pichiomycetes; order Pichiales; family Pichiaceae; genus Brettanomyces; species Brettanomyces custersianus. The sequence goes on along the minus strand of JAAVTW010000004.1, from coordinate 754,385 downwards.
GAAAATATGTTCACCATACTTCATCTCTTTGGAAAATTTCAAGAATTATATTTACAAAGATATCAAGTTGAACTATAATTATTCCAGAGTTTATCAACAGATGCCGAATATTAGATCCGATGATATTCAAATTCCTGAAGTTCAATGTCTTCGTAGAAATGCAGCCATCGAAAATTACATTGGATACGCTTACTGAATCTCTTTATTCTTGTCTGTGTTCTCACATTCCTTTACTTTGATCCTTTATGATTTCTTCTTATCCCAGCCGTCTTCTCTTTGCTTGACTTATGGCAACATTGATCAGATGCTTTATTTTGCTAAATGTTTTCGACTGTCTGCATCTGATATGCACCACCTTAATGATGATTGGCCCTTATTCTTTGGCCTTAATTTTGCTTTCAGCAACACGTCATTCATTCCCTTTGTTTCATTCACTCCCGTTCTTTGATTTACACAAGTCTTATCGTTATTCCCTAATTTGTTTTTATATAATTAATTTATCATTTCTTCTTTGGAAGTCATCGGTTTGTATTGTCCTCCCTAAAGTAACGCTATCAAAAAAAAAAGATGTTGGTAATGAGAGATCCAAGAAACAATCCATATCTTTAATTAAATCGATTGTTTCCTCGTAATCTTATCTATGAAAAAAAAAGCCATGGTCGCATTACTGATTAAATTGTGGTGGCGGTAGATAACGAATCTTATTACCCGATTGGGTGAAAATGTCATCAGGTTCGGTAATTGTAACAGATTGTTTAAATATATGATAGTATTCCCGACGTTCGGTATATTTTAAGTTCAGATGGCCTAACAGCCTCGCGATCCCCCATCAACTTCCCTGGACAATGAAAACAGGCACTGTCAAAGGTCAAGGTAAATTCCGTGTCAGAAAACCCAATGACGTTTCTGATGACACCGAGTCCAAAAATGATCCAGGGTTCTATAAATCTAATGAGCAGGGACCCTCTCAGTCTATTCAAATCCAATTTGAATCAGATAATGATATCAGCCAGTCAACGATTTCTTCGGGAAATAATCAAAGTTCGGTGGTAGGTGGTAAAAAAATCCAGGTATCCCCGGTGAAAAATGAAATCTCCATGAAACCTCATAAGGCCCATCGTCGGTCCAGCAGACATCAGATGGCGGCCTGTTGTAATTGCAAGCGTCGAAGGAAAAAATGTGATGGGAAATATCCCATATGTTCTAGTTGTGAGCATTTGAATCTAGACTGTACCATGATTTTTGCACCGACCGGAAAAGAAATCCCTCGTAATTATATAGAAACCTTGGAAACCAAGATTAATGTACTGGAAGGAGAAATTGAAGCTAAAAAGTTGCAGCGGCAACAAAATCAGCAGCAACAGCATCATAATCAGGTAATCATACAGCAGGATTCGAAAGTACCCAATGCCAAAAAGCAAGTGTCGTGTGGTAATGGCAAGGAGGATTTTGCTCAACAGGTTGGAATGATTACCTTGGGATCTGCTGAAGATCCTAGATATATTGGTGAAGCTAGTGCATATTCCATTGCAAAGGCAATTGCCCGATCGATTTCATGTTATTCGAAAAATAAGCAGGATCATATAGATGCCGTTACTGGTGATAAAACCCCCAATAGCAACAAAGCGGATACGAAATCTGTATCTTGGTCGCCATCATTGAAAGTTCCCTTCTTTCAGCCATCATCTGCAGTGGCACAAAATTACCTTGAAGCGTACAAAGAGGCTGTTCAATACCAATATCCGTTTATGGACTGGGATGAAGTGCAATCGTGGTTTAAAGAGGTTATGGATAAAGGCCCCAATACTAAAAGTCCCGATGCAAAATTCTTTATCTACATGATATTTGCCATGGGTACACAACTTCTTGATTCACAACCGGGGACAGAAGGTTGTACTAGAGCATACTATGATAAAGCTTTTGAAAGTGTCTGTGATGTTGTAGAACAGACTACACTTCATGCAGTGCAAGCATTTCTGCTGCTCGCTGTATTTTCCCAAAAAGTCCCTGATGGTGCGTCTGTTTGGCAAACTACTGGCCTTGCCATAAGAGGAGCAGTTGCACTGGGATTGCACAGGAATCCTCATGATTCTGGCTTACTTTCCAATAGATGCCTTCTGTCTGAAGACTGTAAACATCATATCGATCAGATGCGGTTAAGAGTATTTTGGTCTGCGTATGGAATTGAAAGAATGAATGGATTGGTGCTTGGTCGACCTTTCAGTATCTCTGATCTAGATATTGATGCTCCTATGCCAGAATTGACCCCAGAAACAAAGGTTGCAATTGAAGTAATCAAATTACGTCGTATCCAATCGGAAATATCCGACTTTGTTAATCAACCTTCTCGTTTCATAAAGAGTCCAGAAGATCAAGAAAATGCACGTAAAGATATCGTCCAGAAACTGAATTCATGGATAATGCATTTCCCTTGTAAGGATAACGCTCGAACGCCGTTCGAAGTTACAAACTGGCCGGTGATATCGTATCATAATTCAATTACTGTGTTACTAAGGCCATTAGTTCTTCAGGTTGCACATTTACAAAACCAAGCTTCACAAGGTCACCTACAGTGGTTTCGAGTTTTCGCAGAAAGCACATCAGTTATATGTCTCAGCTATAAGAGCATGTATTTAAAAGGGCTGTTTCGATATATGTGGCTCACAGTTCATTCATGTTTTGTAGCAGGGATTTCATTTTTATACTGTATCTGGCTCGATCAAAGCTTGCACATATTGAAGTGGAAGAACCAAAGTATTATTTATGAAACAATTGCAGCCTGCTCGAGTATTCTATATGTTTTAGCGGAAAGATGGAGAACTGGATGTATATTCAGAGATACATTTGAAAGACTGGCAAGTATTGTTAAAGATGGAATGAATACAAATTCTATAACCAATGAGAAGAAGTTGGTCTCTCTTACACCTTCACAATCTGAATCACCAGTTTCAAATTTGCCTGCAGCGCCTACTTTAAATACAAGTGCTAGTTTACCTGCTACATTATCAATGCCGGCTGAAGGATCAGATTATTATCAGAATATTGTATTATCACCATCTATGCAGGCATCTCCAGGAATTGATTACTTGTTGGATCCACAACTCTCTGCAGCGGTTGATATTCTAAGATTTCCGGCCAAGAAGGGTCAAGCCCAAGATAATACCGATAAGCTTTGGGAACTTTTAGATACTACTGGTGATAAGTTCCTGCGGCGGATTTTTGCTGATATGAAGGATTCAGCTGAATAGAGCATGTAAATGAATGAAAAAGAAAAATTAATAAATAAATAATTAAAAGAAAAAAAAAACAGAGGAAAGCAAAATTAATACTGCTTTAATCCTGTCAACCCAGCACTTCTATAAACTACACCACCATCAATTTCATCAATGAGTATAGCCGGCTCTGATACGGCAGATATCTTTTTAACATGCGAACCATCCAGAATAGCTGATCTTAAATTGGTCTTGCTTGGTGAATCCTCTGTCGGAAAATCTTCAATACTTCAACGATTTCAGAATAACACATTCAGCAACGATAAGACTTCGACAATTGGTGCCGCTTTCATATCAAAAAAGATTCTTCATAAAGAAAACGATGATTCTGTCAATCTAATTAATATGCAAATATGGGACACTGCTGGTCAGGAAAGGTTCCATGGGCTTACCCCACTGTATTATAGAAATTCCAACTTAGCACTAATCGTCTTCAGTTTAGTTGACGAGTCATCATTCAAACGTGCCGAATTCTGGCTTAACGAATTGAAGGACTATATTGACACCAGTTCAAGTGGAACTGAACCTTCTGTCCCAAAGATGAATATAATTTTTGTGGGGAATAAACTTGACTTGCTGGCAAGGAAAGAAACAGAGGATAAAAATAATAAGCTTACAGTTGATTCCTTTGAAGATTGTCCATTCATCGATCGAATTGAATCGTTTTTAAGGACTCATAAGAATATGGTATGTCAAGAATGGTTTAAAACAAGTGCGAAACTTAATATTGGTATATCCAATCTTTTCAACTATATAATAGACAATGTCGATGAGTCGTTGTATCATAAATACAACAAGGATGGTGACAAGAAGGATAATTTGATCGATTTCTACAAACCTGCCGGTGGCAACAGTTGTGAATGCTGAGCGATAATAGCATTAATAATAATAGTAATAATAACTACAGTGTACTATGATTCTTTCTTTATCATGATTCATTAAAGTTAGTTCAAATTTGATATATATATATTGCCCAATGCAATCCCCATACCAGATGCCAGAACGGCCAGTTGTAGTGTGATTAGATATGGCCTTATAATTGGGTTGACGGATGCACCAAGAGTAAGGTATTCCAGATTTGTAACAAGTGGCCATCCACGAAATATCCACACATTTCCGAATGTAATAACCACTAGCACCACTAGACTTGTATTCCAACGTGGCATGATTTTGATACATTTCTTGGATTGCCCATCTATAATTGCAAGCAATTCCGTTTTCTTCTCTTCATTATTCATGGTTTCATTCTCTGTGTCTGTAGCCTTCTCTTCATCAACCGAAGTACTTCCATCCAAATATGTTGGATTACGATTATTTGTATCCAATTTATGATAGATATCTCTCATGTTGTCTACAAGTTCAGGAGCAGATGGTCTCTTCCCCATATCTGGATCGACCATTCTACGAATGAGATCTATCCAGTCGGGAAGAATGGAATCTTCATCCATAGTATCCGATGAAAGGGATCTTATCTTTTCAATTCCATCAAACATCTCGCATTTAACGATCTCCTTACGAACATCGGCAGGAGATGTTGATTTAAATGGCAGACGATTAAAGCACAGATAATATAGAATCATTCCTAACGAATAAACATCAGATGCATGAGTGAATTCCTTCAGTGTCCTTCTACCCCTCTTCATCTCGAATTGAAACAATTCTGGTGCACAGAATTCCAGTGTCCCAGTAGTTCCAGTTGAAGTTCTTTTTGTGTTTTCCATAATTGATTCGCCAAAATCGCTCACCAGCAATGTAGGGATTCTATTGAACTGATCAACAGATGTAATTGGTTCATACTCATCTGAGAACTTTGTTTTAAATAGACAGTTAGAAGGTTTCAAATCCCTATGAATGATCTTCAATTTGTGAAGATATGCCACTCCATTGAGAGCGTCGTTAAAGATCTTGAAGATCTCATAGTTATTTAAATACCGTGACTTCTTTTGATGGAATTTCTTTGAATCCACTGGCTTGCCACCATTTTCACTGAGCCGTCTCATCTTTCGATAGATCTTTTCCTTCTTGAGGTCAAATTTGGGATTGGCAATCGATTCTATAAATTGCATTAGATCACCACCATCGCAGTACTCGTAAAGGATAAATATTACGGGGACTTTAGGACCGAACTTTGTCACCTGATCTATTTCGAGCCAAACATGATTGTATCTAACGATGTTTCCAGCGCCCGCTTCAGATGTTAATTTATATGCTTTGTCTCCTAAGTGGTACAAGAATTGTACCTCATTCAAAATTTTCACAAGATTGTGTACATCATCGCCAATAGCTATCTTCTTCAAAGCAAATATACCCAAGTTAAGGCCCAGAAGCTCATGTTCCACCTGATATACTTTACCGTTAGAGCCATTTCCCAACAACTTGATAACTTTAAAAAATTTGGTGAAATAGCCTTGATTGATCAATTTATAAGGAATCTTATCCTCCTGTTGATTGGCATGTTCGGCGTTTCCGGAACCACTTGCTACCCAGTCAACAAGCTCTCTGGATGAAGATTTTGCGTGGTTCAAGTTGATCTTTGCTAAAATTCGAAAATAGTCATCCCTCAATAGACCAGAAGTGGTGGTGATATAGTTCCTCGACATTCCCAATTCTTCGTTACTGTAGCCTCGAACTATTGAATTGGACAACGGATCATCGTGCTCAAAGCTTTTCCTTCTTCTCTTTCTTCTAACTGCATTGAGTTCATCCTCATCTTCATTGCGATCCTCGTCGCTAAATTCAATGGCAGCTTCCTCTGAGCCTCTAGAGAGCTGTTTAGCTCTCACGGTAGACGAGGATGATGGGCTATTTGAGTCATGATTATGTTCATGATGACGTTTATGTGATCCTCGATCTTCGGAAAATCGATTGATATATCCACAGTTGGCACATATGAATTCAAATGTACTCCTACCTGAGGAAAAGCTACCCCTCCTGGATCTAAAGTCAAACGATGATCTTCTCCTCTGATGATTAGATTCGTTTCTTATTCCAGATCCATCCAGCTTAACTACCTGGAAACTATTTGTACCTGCATTATAAACCACCAAAGAATTGGAATTATCATTTCTATGCACTATACTCAACTGATTGCTATTCCCACTCCCCACTATATGGCTTTCATTGTTATATCTAACAACTGACATTTTCTTACTATGAAAACGCTCAGTTTGATAGGAACGTTAATTCCTAGAATAACCTGTCAACAACTGAATGTCAAGTTTCAACTTTGTTGTTTGATATCTCTTGATCTGAATCAAATTTGTAATTGATATATCCTAAACCTTGGGGCCTTTTATATATAGTAGGACTGAGGTTCGGTGGAACAATGGAAATATTCCGATATTTACAAAATTATTGAATTTTTCATTGATCACCACGAAACTCCGGAAAAAAATAAATTAAATAGGAGGAATGGGTCGATTACAAAAATTGGCCAGTTCTTTTCTTTTTACTTTTCTAATATTTAGTAGTCATTAAATGTTTATACGTTTCCAGTTGCAAACAGAAGTGTTGGTCTATGGAGCTATTGGAATTTCCAAATCCATATCGTTTGGTAATTCTGCATACTTCACCCTATACGCGCTCTTCAAGTCCGATGCGTCGTGTAAATCAAGATTAAGTAGATCTGTAGTATCCATCTCGCTATCTCCATCTATTTCGTCACTTCCTCCTTCTTCTTTTGAATCATTATTATTGTTGTCATTATTATTTCCTTCTGTTGAATCGTTAGTCCCTATTGTCTTAAGTAAACCTTGATATTGTGCATGCATCGATGTCAAATCTGCCATAGACTTCCCAAGTTGTATCTTTAGGGATTTCATGTCCTGTCGCAGATCTCTATTTAAAGAAGTAAGTTTTGAAACCTGTTGTTGATATGAGTGACTCTGTTCGGATATTTGTTTGATTTTTTGTTGCAAACACTCAATTGTTTCACTACCGATATCCACTTTTGAATTTAAACGATCATTCTCTAACTCCATACTTCGATTCTTCCGCTTGAGATCCTGAATTTCCTTTAATAGTGCAGCATTTGTAGCCGACTCTTCACTTCTCCAATCTCTTGTATTAGTCAATGAAATAGGTACTGATGATTTCTTTCCTGTATTCTTATGTAGCGGTAACCGTCGTTTCCCATATCCCAGTCTATTCAATTCCCGTCTCTGTCTATCCAATTCTTCCCTCCGACTCGTTAATAATGCATCTATATCCAACAGTTTATGAACTGCCATTCCTTCGTTGTCTATTAATATCTTGCATATATACGTTGAATCACCTAAACGCGTTAAAACCAACCGGCGCTTATTACATAAAAAAATGATCCTCTATGTAATCCGAGCGCATAAATAAATGAAACTAATAAATGTAAAATTATGTGAATAGCCAGCCGATGGGTTGTTCGGTTTTTTTTATTTATTTTTTTTTCTCTTGATCATGAATTTGCTACGAAAACACCCAAATATATATTAAGTGTCTATAAAATCACACAAAAATACCTAAATTTCTCTGCAATTAGACTTTCATACGAACAAGTTCTATACTGAGTGAAATTTCCAAGTGTTTATTCCAGAAATTTATCATTTACTGGATATAACAACCAAGAGAATCCGTTTTTCAATCGTTGAGACTATCGACCTAACACCTACAGTCAATCGACTTGATCGACCGGACGATATTTTATCACTGCTGAATCTAGAGTGATAGGACCGAACGTGTTTGACAAACCAGGTATTACCCAAGTGTCCTTCCAGTACATATTAATAGTGCTTTGGACTTTCCCATATTGATACCTTCAACACCGTTTTTAAACTTGTATATCTTTGCTGATTACATAATTGGTGCATAAATTTGCATAAAAGGTGCACAACTATTGATTCTGTCGCGATATTACGATGAGTCCCAAATTATATTCAAAACATTTGAATGGTGGTGATGCAGATACATCAACTGGAGGTGATAAGGATGATGATGTTACCGATGCAGAAGCTGCAGTCGCTGCTGCGGCTGCCGTCGCAGCTCAGGATGATAGTGGAGTTGAAGCTGGTAGAAATGACGATGCCGGTTCATCAACTAAGAATGGAGATAACCCAGCTGCTGAAATGTTTGCAAATCAACTTAAAGAGTTGACCGAATCTATTGCAACATCATTTGATAGTATTGCATCGACCATGGAGGATCTCCGGGTAAAGACAAGTACTCTGACAAGTCTTTCGGCATCATTTGTGGAGGGAGAAGTGGATTTATCTACCTTTAATGCCAAAACTTTCTCTGAAAAGGATATCGATCGTCGTCTCATGATGTTAGAAGGTTCTCAACAATCTAATTTTACTCCTACAAATGCCCGTTCTGGACAAATGGTAGGACAATCTACTAATCAAAGTAGTAACTTTTTACGTCCATTAGGAGCTCAAAAGAGAGGAAGAACAGAGATGGACGTTCCTGAGATTGATCTTAACCCAAGAGCCAAGACGGTGGGCGATTTATGGGATGAATGGATGAACGGTTATCGGGGTCAGAAATCACTTCAGTATTTGGAGACGCAGTTTGGTACGAAATGGAGACGGGGTAGAATTGCCAAGAGTGCTCAAAGAAGAAAGAAAGTTGTTGAATTCATAGCTGCAGAGATGACCAGATTCCCTGAGAAGAAGCCAGAACAAGTTGTACAAGATTTGGATGATTATCGTAAGGCTATGGGAAAGGGAATCTTTTGGCTCTATGGTAATATTCCCGATCGATTATACTATGATGATGGCACCTTGGTCCATATCAATGGTATGTTAGATTCGGATGACGAGAAATCTGGTGAACCTGATCATAAGAAGATAAAGATTGGTGGTAACCTACAGAATTCTCAGGCGGTGGCTGAGGCTACTGCTGCCGCTGCCATGGCTGCCAATAATGAAAGAGCTGGCAAATCAATCAAAAATGATGGCAAAGATGAGCAAGAAGGACTTGTAGCCAATGAATCAACGACGGATCCTGCATTGGCCAAGATGGGATTAGGGGATGGAAAGGATTGAAAATCATGTGTATTTTACTGTAGTGTTATTATTAATTTACATCAAAGACATACATAGGTAGTTTTCAGAATCCAAATGGATTATCTGGAGTGGCATTCGCAAGGTTGGCCTGACGACCCGTTGGTTGTGACCTGACATCGGGTGCATTGCCAAATCCGGCTCCTGTGGGCTGTGCGGTCAGCTGGTTGTTTTGCTGAGAAATCGACATACCACCCATCATTCCCGTCAGTTGAGGAACGCCAAAAGATGTTTGTGGCATTGCTTGCTGCTGTGGCATGGTAGGTTGCTGTTGGATTATGGGCTGCTGCTGCATTGTAGGCTGAATCATTGGTTGACCACCCGTGAACGTGGTTGCCATAGGTTGTCCAGTATACGCATTCACCATAGGCTGACCACCTGTAAATGTTGTTTGCATAGGTTGAACACCTGTGAATGTATTCTGCACTGGTTGAACTCCTGTGAATGTAGTTTGCATGGGTTGGACGCCAGTGAAAGTGGTCTGCATAGGCTGGACACCTGTAAAGGACGTTTGAACAGGCACGCCAGTGAACGTTGTCTGAATTCCTGTATGTGTAGGCTGCATGGCTGGGAAACTTGTAGCTGGAGCAGCCAATTGAACCCCACCGGTCTTCTGAATTGTAACACCTGTTGGTTGAAGTTGAACTAACGATCCTGGAACGGTTGGCTGAATTCCGGTAGGTTGTTGACCAAATGTCGTCACAGGAATAAATCCAGTTGGTTGACCCGTAAGAGCAGATCCCATCGATATTGGCATAAAGCCAGTAGGCATGGCAGACAGTGGTGCATAACCTGTAACTTGTGGTGGAATAATTGGAGCCTGCTGAGCTGGTTGACTATTCTGAACTGGTTGAACTGGTTGAACTGGTTGTGGCTGAGCAGGTTGAGCAGGTTGAGAAGGCTGCTGAGTAACAGGTTTAACAGGAACTGGTGCCACTCCCTTTGCAGCAGATGAGGTCTTTGTAGGTTCCATAGGTTTAAGATCTAATAAATCTTGGATTGAGCCTGTAAGTTGTGGCTGAACCGATTCCGGTGGATTGAGAACATCTGCACTCTTCGATGCTGGTTTAATTGCCCAGGCCTCATCTTCGAATCCTGGTTTGCTTGAACCAGTTGGTTTGACTTCGGACTTAGTTTCCTCCTTTTCGGACTGACTTCCTCTTCCATACTTCTTGTTCAATGCCTTCATCACCTTCAACACATCACCTTCACGCAGTCCCAGTGAACGCAGTAACGTAGGAGTAATATCTTCAAGGACTGTTTCATCCATCTGCTCCCGTGCAAATGTCCGTGCATACTGCTCACACATATTGGCATCTGCTCCACAACCAAGGAAAAAGTTGAACCAATATTCATAGGCTTTTTCATTGACCGGTGGTTGCGTTACAGATGAAACACCATTAGTAGAACTCCGCTTCGTCGAAGCAAGATTCTTGGAAGAACTATTGACTGATGATCCAGTATTCTGACCTGTGCTTTCATGTCTATGTCTATGCTTCTTTCCACTAACTTTGTACTTCTCCAGTGAAACTCCAGTTAATCTTTCCACATATTCTAAATCTTCCACACTGAGTTTCTGTGCAGACACAGCAATCTTCACGCCATTTATCTTATGCAAATGGATCTTACCATCTTGAACACCCAAGAATTCGGCCTCAACTTTGAAAGCTCCTGTACGATCAATCCATGTACGGACACGATGTGGGTTTGGGTGAGCCAGTTGATTGTGCTTGCTTTTATGTTGTTGTTCTCTAGAATCTCTAGAAGCTCTAGCACGTTCATCTGCCTCCCTAACTTTCTCACGCTCCTCTAATGTACGTAGTTCACGCTCACGTTGTTTTTGACGCTTTTCTCTGCGTGCCAGCTCTGCCTGCCTCTGTGCGAGGTCTTCCTTCTGTCTTAAAACCTCCAACTCCTCACCTGAAGGACGAGACTTTTTCGTGGGTGATCTCAATGGTGTTCTCACAGGAGATTTATGAATAGGTGCATTAGTATCATCATCCAATTCATCATTTTCATTCTTACCCTTACTACCTCTACCAAACAACCGTCTCCAGCCACCGTGATTATTGCCATTGCCAACAACTTTAATGTAATTTGACGGCACAACGCCCTTCTTACCCGTTCCAACACCTTCAACCATCCACCACTCCTTGGATCTCTTATCGTTAATAATATACACCAAATCACCTTGGTAGCAGGTCATTTCATCAGGCGAAGCGGCTTCAAAATCATATAAGATCTTACCGCGAGGTCTTTGTGAAGGTTTTGATGCTTCCTCTATGTCTTTCATTGCAGACATCGAAGTCATACCTTTCAAATCTGCCAAAACAGAAACGATTGCATCAGCAGCATCTTTACTACCGGCATGCAATTCGTACGATGCAGCAGGATTCTTGAAATCAAGGAAAACATGTTTCTTTTCACTGTTGTAATTCATCAAATCTCTCATAGTCCAGTTCCGTGATTTAGAAGAACCGGCCGGAGTAATGAAAACTTGGGAATCACCAATCTCAAGCCGTGCCTTCCTTTTCTTCTTTCCCTCAATTTCATATACTGGCCACGTGAAGAAATCATCCTCATAGAATTCATCCGGATTAGATTCCCTTGATCTAGTGTGCTTTTTAGGTGAATTTGAAGACCTAGGATGACTACGAATAGGTTGTTGATGATTACTTGAATCAACACTGGACCTTGCGCTTTTGACTGGTTTAGGTCTGGCAGGCATAGGGGGTGCTTCCGGCTCTTCCTCTTCCTCATCCTCTTCCTCTTCTTCTTGTTTTGGCTCTGGCTTCTGTTCTGGAGATCTCGCAGACACCGGAGATCCAGATCCACCGGTTCGATCAGTATTCAGATCTTTATGCTGAGGTGGTGGTGCAAAATCAGCTGTGGATCCCATACCATATGCATTTACCGGTTGAGTAGATGATGTGGGTTTAGAGGCTGGAATTGCTGGAGCAGCATCACCAACTTCTATGTAATTTGCAGGAACAAACCCATATTTATCATCCATTCTAACTAAAGTCCAGTTTGGATCGGAAGTGTCATAGACGTCGAATGTGGCGCCTTCTTTGAACGTAAGTTCTTCTGCTGTCTGTGCTTCATAATCATACAAGGATTTAGCCTTATTTTGCACTTTGGCAGGTTCAATATACGTAGATGGTACAAGTCCGACGGGTTCTTCCACATCTGGATCTGCCACACTCTTCTTCACCGTCCACCAATCATCCGTCTTAGATTTCTCTAAAAGATACAGCAGATCATCTTGTTTAATACTAAGTTCCTCATCGGTCTGAGCATCGTAGTCATACAATGCCACATAGACTCCTATGAATTGTGGCATGTTTGGTTATTTAATTTGTATGCGAACTGATACCTCTATGCGATTCTATTGTGTATTCAGTACGTTATAATTTGCTCTGAATTGACCACTCAATGTTCTCTCCAATATTTCTGACTTTACCGATGCAAATTAGTATATGTTTAAGACCTCACCTCTTCTCTCCTAAAGGTACACCGACTCAAAATGAAACTAAACCTTTTTTTTTTTTTTTYATTTCATCCTCCAATTATTTATCATTTCCTATTTCATACATTTTTTGAGCCTTGAACTCACAGATCTCAGATAGAACCAGGAAAGAAAGATACTTTACTATGGGATGTTTTCAGACTTAAACATGGTGTATGTGATTCGACCGGTAAAATGCAAATACTAAAATGTCTATGATCCATAATCTTGCTGTTATGTGATTACCTTGAAGACTACAACATTCAAGTAATGAATGTGCATGTACAGGATTGTGATTATCAGTCTATTGAATATTCGTAGTTACAGCTATCTCTATTAGATAAATCCATGATATTTATCTGCTTCTACGTTATAATAGTTTAAAGTGTTATTGCGAAAGAAGTCACATTTAAAACTGGAGCTTTGGTCCATAATCATAATAGCGGTGAAACCTACCGCAAAAAGAGTATGTATAACTTAAGTCGACGTAAATCAGTGGTCTATGAATCTGTGTGTAATATAATCAAGAACATGATTTATCAACGGTGATGCTTGCTATATCCGCTTAACCTTCTAATGCGTCAATTCTAAATTGGCACGTGACTATATTTGATGTACCATTACACATTTATTTGTTGTTACAAAAACATAAAATATCCCTATTTTGTTATTAAATTGGTTCTAATGATCCATAAATGAGTCTCTATCCTATATAATATTACGATAAATATTGTTCAATGATACATATTGTCTTTATAATGTGTTTCTAGGTGATTTCACTACTTTTTAACATCAAGGATTCCGATTTTAAGATATTTTATTCAACGCCTTTACACTTGTTTTAACATTATAAAATTTTAAAACTCCCGAACAAATTGTAGTGTTAGCTGAACGTAAAGTCAAGGATATGTAATCTACTAATCGGTTCCTTGCATTTTGTTTCATCTATCGGTAAAAATTTCTGTGTACAAAGTATCAAAATCGTTCAAATCATCGTTATCAGTAATTATCGTTATCAGTATATCAATCGATTCGTAGATTCTTCCTTATCTCCACAGTCTTACATACAAACATAATGGGAGCATATGGTAGGTAGTATACGATCATACCGTTCAAAGCGATATCTTAATGAGCATATTGTCACTTCATTTCCATTCCATTACCAGCCACTGTAGGTATTTTTTGATTATAGTAGTAAATATTGAATAGGATTTAATCTTTAAGTATTGCGCGTTACCCTTCTCAGGTAGTTTCCTAATGGAGTAGTTTCCAATTTAGTCATTTTTTAAATAGAAGTTTGAAAATTTCATTTATCATCTATCAGGGAAACAATGAATCTAGGAGCTTTTTAATTTTTTTCACATCTACATCGATTCCTATCATGATCCCGTCGTTATATTTTTACAATTTGCCTTATCCAGATATCATTGATGAACTAAAATGACTGGATTTTTATGCCGGTCATATCCCGGTGCAAACACAGGCCCCTTTGAAAAGAACTTATAAATACACAGTGGATCTCTCAACAGGTTCGTACACATCCAACTTGTCTTAGTTCTCGACTGATACTCATACATACATATCAATGGATAAAGAAAAGGAAGCATATACTACGGTGGTCGAAGCTTCTGAGAAGAGTTCGGGATTAGATCTCGATACCGCTTTAACAACTGGTGATGTTGCTTTGCAGGTCATTGCACATACCCATCAAGAGCCATACTCTCCCAAAGAGGAAAAAAAAGTGATTAGGAAAATAGATCTTCATCTTATACCATTTATGTTCTTCTCCTATTTTTTGCAATTTATGGATAAAAATGCTTTGTCAAATTCATCTGTGTTTGGATTGATGGATGATTTAAATCTTTCAGAAGGACAATATAGTTGGTGTGGTTCGCTCTTTTATTTTGGTTATTTAATTGGTCAGCCTGTGGCAGCTAGATTCCTTCAACGTTTCCCAATCGGAAAATTCGTTGGTGTGTGCTTTGTGCTATGGTCTATTGTCCTCATTTGTACTGCAGCTGCTAAAAATTTTGCTGGTCTTGCAGTTATTAGAATCTTTTTGGGTGTTTGTGAGGCAACGGTCTCACCAGCATGGCTTCTTCTTACAGGAATGTGGTATAAGAAAACAGAGGTCTCTCTCGTTAACTGTGGATTCTACGAGGGAAATGCACTAGGTGTGATCTTTGGTGGTCTTATTGCATATGGTTTGGGTCATATCAAATCAGCCATAGCTCCATGGAAATGGTTCTACATTATCTATGGAATTCTTTCATTCTTTTGGGGATTCGTTATATTCTTTTTCCTACCTGGATCAATTGTGGAATGTAATTTCCTCAATGAAAGAGAAAAATATATTGCAGTGGAAAGGTTGAGAGCCAATCGTACCGGTGTTAAGAACAAGACTTTCAAAAAGTATCAATTCAAAGAAGCACTTCTTGATATCAATGTTTGGCTCTTGGCTATCCTTGAATTTGTTGGTTGTTTACCTGCCGGTGGTGTGCAGAACTTTGGTAATTTGATTATCAAATCGTTTGGATTCACATCATTCCAAACTGTGCTTATTAACATGCCATCTGGTGTTATTCAAGGTCTTACCCTTTTAATCTCAGGTTTACTTCTCTCGAAATATCCAAACTGTGCAATTATTGTTTTATCTCTTTGCAATATTCCATGCTTAATTGGAACATGCTTGGTGAAATATCTTCCTAACCATCCAGAAGTTACAAGAAACGGTAAACTTGTTGCATTCTATATTATTTACATGAACACCATGAGTGATATTGCTTTACTTACTTTGATTCAGAGAAATATTTCCGGCTTTACTAAGAAATCTACATCTGGTGCTATTTTCTTCATTGCATACTGCATTGGTATGATTGCGGCACCACATTTCTTCAAGGATGCACCACATTACTCTATGGGTTTCAGAATGATGATCGTTTGCTGGGTTCTACTTATCGTACTACCTTGGATTCTATACGTTTATCTTAAAAGGGAGAATGCTAAAAGAGATAAAGATGAAGCTGCTGCTGCTGCTGCTGGAAAGGATACAGCTGTCGAAAATGAGGAATTCCTTGATCTCACCGATAAACAACAGCTACGTTTCAGATATACACTTTGAGTTGATGATGTTATTAATCCTTTTTTATAAGTTTTTTTTTCTTTGATCTAGAGTTAATGATCCAATTAAGAATTAAATTTCCTAAAACAAGGAGAACTGAGAATTGTATATAAAACCTTGTTTGAATTCCAATTTCTTTTTATCTTTTAGATGTTCTTCTTTCTGTGTACGCCCGGTCTGTGCGTACACGAGGTATTAAATCGGACTGTACCCAGCATTTACAACAAGTTCACCGATTTGGAATCACCTACTTAACCGGTTGAATTTTTGGTAAGTTGTGTGATTATATAACTTAGTCCCTTTTTTTTTCTGCTGTTGCTTTTTTTTTAGGGACGGTCACATAAGTTTGAAAGGTTGAATATATCAGGTGTCTTTGATGCTACCAATTATAAGGTAGTTTAGTACCTATATTATTAGAGCCATTATAGAGTGATCACTTGATGATTAACCATCTTCTCCTTCTCTTAGGCTGGTGTGTTATATGCTGCTTAATTGCTCTTCTACTAAGTACTGGGAAATTCGGGAACTCTGGACCTCACCAGATTGTTTTCCAGGCTTATTAATTCCTTTGAAGGGTAACACTTTTTCTGTTGTTGATATGTGCAAAAATATGTGACCTCACCATTTGCAGGAAATTGGTTAAAGAATGGTCCTTGTTGCACCAACTCTTTGTGTGCACATAACCACTTGGTGACGACAATTGCATCTATCAACACTAGATTATAAAAATATTTTGTAACAGCATTATCAAACTGGGCACAAGTATTAATAAATACTCTGTATATTATAACACATGTAGAGTTGTAATATGACTATCCTTTAAGATTATAAAATTACAATGCTTATTATTACTCTATTAATTTAAAGAACAAAAACACCTGTTTTACGAGCCATAACGTCCCCAATATCAATTCTTCTTCCAGTTTCTTCTTGCTTAGCAATACATTCTTTGAATAAAATCCTTGTCTTACCTAAATTCAGTCCCCAGCCTTCTTTATCCGAATCAGATAATTCTTTAGCAATCCAATTCTGATACACAACATCAGTTGTCTCAACACCAGCAATAAATAACGGGAAAGGCCACTGTGTAGAACCAGGTGTTCCTTTTGGACGAAGAGTTTTAAGCTGAACTGCAATCTTAAGTATTTCTGATGCTGCCTTCTGGCATTTCTTGTTAGTCCTTATATCAGGATAACAGATTCGATCAAAATATATTATAATGGCATTCATCAAAGCATTTTCAATCAAAACATGAAAGGCAGACATCCTTGAAGATCCGCAAAGTTCTGTTAGCTTTTGGTTCTGAACTTGTAAAATGCTGATTTCTTTTACCAGTGATTTAGTATCGAATTCGGTTGAGTTCCCACATTGATTGAGCCAGTTTCGAAGCCGAATTAATCTACCAAACATCATCATATTTCTAACCATTAATACAAGGATATTCTCTTGTAAACTATCATCTTTAGTGTATTCGTCCGGATACCATGACCCATAGATTCCTTTAAGCAAATTTTTTGATTTAGAGAAGATATTCGAAACGGCTCTTTTCTCATAGGTTTCGGATGTAGATAAATATTCAATATTTGGATTCCTGTCCATCTTAGTTTCTTTAACTCGTGATTTATGCTTTCGTCCATGATCGACTTCTGTGCTTGTACCAAAGATGTAATCGGGGAAAGTTATATTTCCTGAAAAGAGGGCAGATCTAATATCGACGTAAAGAAGCCATATTATGATTTGGTATGCAAAAGGTGTGAGCTTCGGAACACGTGATTTTGACTCAAATAGTCGTCCTATTCTCAAAGTCGACCAAACAAATCTAAGGATTTGATATGTATGCCTTGTTCCAGCCATAATATCAAACTGAACCAAGAAGTATGCTGTAACAAGAAACAGCTCGATAGGAATCTTGTCTTTATAGTTAACCATTGCCACCAAAGCAATATTGTAATACTTATTGCCAATTTCACTGGATGATGATTCTATGATAGATATATGTAATGCAGACCAACCAAGAATGGCATATTTTAGCGGCATATATCGGCTGGCTAACCTGTCGGCAACATAAGAATAAAAATTCCAAGAAGGATCTTTAACACTATAAAATCTCGACATAACATGCGAATAGTGCGTGAAAAGTCTTAATTCATTGTAAAGTTCATATGGCTCAACTGTCTCTACCTGAGATTCAGTTAAGGGCTTTGGATATTTCTTCATGTCAGTAGCTATATCTTCATGCTCATCGTCATCGTTACCATCAGCATCTTCACTGAGATTATAATCATCGTATCCATCCTGATCTCCAATCCAGGATGAAGTTTTTGAATGGGATTTATCGTCACTAATATCTTGTTCAGTGAAATTCCCCGTCAGAGGTGCAAGAGATTGCCAAAAGTTTGCTGTGGAAACGACTGGAGCACCCCAATCTGAAGCATCATTTTCTAGGCCAGATATTCCATAGCTAGCTGCTGGCTGGATCAAATCTGACAACTCCTTTTGAAAAAGTGCGGCATCTTCAATAAAGAATGGATAATTAACGAATGTATCTTCCTTCGATAATTTCAATGTGGAAACAGCTGTGGCTTCTGCTTTCTTCTTTGATGAATCAAAATGACATATACGAACCCCAGGGATAGCCTTTTTAGTAATTTTCTTGACCCCAGACTCCTTTTGGATCGTCTTTCGAGTTTGATCTACAAATTTCACCTTCATTAACTTAGTCTAAGTATCCAACAACATCTATAGTGTAACAGCTCTCTTACAGGCTACAATAAATTTTGTTAGATATCGATAATACATTTCTATTATATTTCATTTTAATTTCAATTTTTCTTTTTGCAAAACTTCTTAACTTTTTATTGTTAAATATTTATTACTATCAAGATCCCTTTATCAGTAATTTTGTGCTATTTCAAACTTCGGCTCAAGTTCCGGGAAAACATTAACCAATTTGCCGTTTTCTACAATCGCTCCAATTCTAGAACCAAACTCAACAGGTGAACCTTCTGTAACTAAGAATCCATTCTGATGTGGAAGTCCGAAAATATCGTCAATATTTGTAGAGATCGAATCAATAGCTTCTTGTGGTGAAATAATCGATCTGGAAGCTGCTATTCCCGCTTCTTGAAACAAGAATTTCACCAACTTATCATCATCGACAGCAATTCCAAATTTAACTCCATGTTCTTTCAATACAGAAACCACTGTTGGTGTTCCATGTAATCCAGTCAAACATCTACGTTCATCCCAAAACTTTCTCTGGCATCTCCAAGGAGAAAGAACAACCGAGATGTCATTTTGAGCAAGATCATCCGCAATTAAATGGGACTCAATTGCACCAATAAATATCATCTTTGGAGTAACTAATTCTTTTTTCAAATTAATAAGTTGTAACATAACGTACTTATTATTTGTATGAAGAGCCAATGGAATTTCACCTCTTAAAGCTCTACCGTAAATATTATCTTTCATTCTGTTATCAACCAATAGCCTTCTCAACTCACTGATTTGAGACGATATTGTAGGTAGTATAGTTTGTTTACCCATATCTCCAATGGTTAAATGCAATGCAACTTCTGATTTGGTAATATTTTCCAAGTTAGTAATATCCGTTTCGAAAGCTGCACTGACACCAGTCAGGAACTTATGGCCTTCATTTCTGAAAGGTGGTGTGATTACTCTTAAAGTTCCAGAATTATGTGCCCTTTCAAGATGTGCACTTTCCAATTGAAGACCATCTTTTGCAAATAAAACATTGTGAGGATCATTGAAGTCATTTAAGATTCCAGAATCTAGAATATCACCATCACCTGTTTCTGGCTCTGAGGGCATTTCAACAAGTCCATGAGTAATGGTTAATGCTGTAGCACCAGGTGAAAGATATCCATGATGTAAATTTAATACCGGAACATCACTGATGGTACAATTCTTACTGAAGCAGGTAATAGTTCCATTCTGAACCAATAATTCATTTGTACCAGTCTTTTCAACGTTAAAACCATTCAAATATGATTTTTCAATTCCACGTATGATAAAAGTAGTTAAACCCTTTAAACTTTCCAACTTTTGCTCCTTAGTGGTAATAGGCTTTAAAGATTCTGGACATGATTGTCTTTGATGTGTCACATTCAATGGTGCATCAAGAACAGAAACACCATCAATGAACACTTTAAGAGGACTGGAACCCATCTGCAGTGGATGCCTGTCCCAAATGACGACATCTGCATCATAACCTTTTTTAATATATCCAATTCTATCATCGAGTCCTAAAACTTTGGCAGAGTTTCCGGTAACACCAGCAAACGCTTTATCAGCTGGGAGTCCAAAGTTATGACCAAACTGGGCTTGGATGATAAGATCCTGACCACCATTAGCTGGATGATCTGAATGGAAAACAACCTCGATTCCATTATCATCTAATATTTTTGGACTGAACACACTTCCTTGGAAAGCTTCTTTCTTAAATCCCCATTCAGTGGAAAATGTGGCAATAGCGATCTTATTATCTTGCTGTTTAATGATATCCGGAATCTTGTAAGCATCAAGAGCATGATGAATGGCGGTAATATTGAAATGAAATTCTCTTGCCTGTCTAAGAAGGGTTTCAATATCATAAGTTTCATAACAATGTGAATTGGATCTGACTTTTCCTCTCAATAATGCAACAGGGAGTTCAAGTTCAGTACTCTCAGGGAATGGCTTACCATTAAGATCAACTCCTTGTTCAAGCTTATCGCACCAGTTATCTTGTTCTTCTTTTAAAGATGTAGCTCTGGCAAAGAGACTACGGAAAAGATAAGCCGAACCCATTCTGGTTTTTGGTGCAGATGTAAGAGATTTGAATCTTCTCTTTGGGTTCTCACCACAAGCTAACTTAATATAACGCTGTCTATTAATCGATGTATTAGGACTTGTATCATTAGGATCATACTGAACAAGCATCTGCTCAGCAGACACTGATGGTGGAACCAACATCTTGAACACAAATCCTTCACCAGAAACGGTATTTGCACTTGGTAAAACCAAAGCTGAAGTAACACCACCAAAGCTGATCAATTTAATTGCTGGATCTCCAACATTAAATGCATCAAGAGTTCTCGTGAATGGTGTGGTAGGAGACATGAGCTCAAACATATCATTAACCCCCCTCAATTCTGGTTGAGTGCAGATTCCCACATGTGAGTGAGTTTCCACTAAACCTGGTGTCACATACAAACCTTTAGCATCAATAACTCTAGAAGGATTAATTGAAACATTGTATTTCAATGATTCCTCAGATCCAGCATCTGCAATTCCATAGATAAGTCCATTGGCAATATAGATATCTTTGAGATTTTGTTCCACATTTCCATCTCCATTTAGTAGGAGAGAATTTTGAATTACTGTCGAGAAATCCTTTGGTTTGCTAGTGGAATTAAGATATAGATTCAATCTTGGATTAAACTCTCTTGCCTCAGCATTAATCCTTGAAGGGAAGATGAACCTTTCTCTGCATTTTTGTAATCCCTTAGAATATTGCTTATGCTGGAAAGGACTTTTATGGAGAGATGGATATATTGGAGATGCTATTTCTGCCTTTGTTTGGGTATATAATAGAGCCAAACCAATAGACAAGGTTATAGCTATAACTGATCTTAGAGTTGTCCAGCGCCCTGGAGAGTGAACTGAAATGTGCTTCTCCATTACTGGTTGTTCTTGTCTACAAGAGTACTAGTAATCATTTTTCACTAACTGTACGGTATCTCTGGTTCATTTATTATAACGTTATATTGAATGATTCACCGTTGATGACCTAAACATACGCTTGTGGGCCGTCCCGTTTTCATTGACGGGAGTTATACTACTTAAAGAAAATACCCGATATGGACATTGCCTAATCTGGATATTACCAATCTCAGAAATCGAGAAAAATGTAAATGTTAGATAAGGCAACAGAGACAGGCCTCTTTCTTGCAAGCCTGTGGAGATGGTCATTGGGATCAAATTGTAACATGGGCTTTTAAATAGAAGAAAATAAACTTAATTCTGTAGAGATATCTAAGGAAAAGGAAAATATACCAATAAGCGCCAATCATGAGGGAAGACAAGAAGGTCTCTAAAAAATCAGTGATTGTGAGGCATATCATTACGGGCTTCATCCTAACATCTTTGATTTTATGTTGGTTTGTCAAGAAAAATATTGAACTATTTGGTAATGTTGAGAAGACTCCCTTCAGGTGTCCGGAAACTTCGAAGATCGTTCCAGAATCAGTTTCGGAACTTGATGATTTGAAGACTGATGAATATAGGAATCACTCACTAAATGTTTGGAGAGGGGCTGTGAAGATTTACACACCAAGCTTCGATGATTTAGGACCTGTTGGAAATGATTCCAGATGGGATGTATTCTATGACTTGGAAAAATATTTGAGAACTACCTTCAGTCTAGTGAATAACATGACAGAGTTAGTTCATGTCAATACTCATGGATTGGTCTTCATCTTACACGGAACGGATGAAAACTTGAAACCAGTGGTTTTAACTGGTCATCAAGATGTTGTCCCAGTTCCAAAGGAAACTGTGGGAAGATGGACACACCCTCCTTTAGAAGGTTATTTCGATGGTACTTATCTCTGGGGTAGAGGAAGTAGTGATTGCAGAAATAATGTTATTGGAATCTTAGAAGCAATGGAAAAACTTCTTGCTGAAGGATTCCATCCTAAGAGATCGGTCATTCTTGCATTTGGATTTGATGAAGAATCAAAGGGTCTATATGGTGCTGCATATATCAACAGATATTTGTTACAAAGATTCGGAAGGAAATCTATGTTCTTGATTATTGATGAAGGTGGGTTAGGAATTCAAGATATATATGGTAGTAGATTAGCTCTACCATCTACGGGTGAAAAAGGCTATGTTGATGTTATAGTTGATCTCTTCACCAATGGAGGTCATTCTTCGGTTCCTCCTAAGCATACTTCCATTGGTATTGCATCTGAACTTGTTACTTTGATCGAAAAAGAGACTTATCCACTTAGAATATCAGATAGTAATCCATTCTACTACCAGCTTCAATGTGAAGCAAGCAAGGGAAAGGACATGGATTCTAAGATGAAAGAAAACATCAGAACTATTGATCAAAGCTGTGCTGCCAAGAGGAGTGTACTTGAAGCAGTTGATCAAGATATTGACCAGAGGTACCTTGTGTCAACATCACAGGCAGTTGATATCTTTAATGCAGGATTGAAAATCAACGCTCTACCTGATAAAGTCACCGTAAAGATTAACCATCGAATTGCCTATGGATCTTCTGTAGATGAAGTGATGGCCAAAGTTAACAAGGCATTACATCAGATTGCTGACAAATATAATCTCGGTATTCATGATAAAACCACTCAAAAGATCATGTCTGAACCAGGAGATATTCCTACAGGCTATTTTGAAATTCATACAAAAGATGCTATGGAACCTGCCCCAGTGACTGATGTGAATAAAAATCCATCATGGGATATATTGGCTGGTACCACTAGGTATGTTTTCGAAGACTTTGCCGAATACCCAGATTCTTCTCCTGACGTTAGTCCTGAGGTTACGGTTTCTCCAAGTGTTATGACTGGAAATACCGACACTAAAAACTATTGGAATTTGAGTGACAACATTTATCGTTTTACACCAATTAGACAGAACCGTAGATTTAACGCTCATGGTATCGATGAAAGGGTGGATCTTACTGCCCATATTGAAGGAGTGGCATTCTATTATGAGTTCCTAAAAAACATTGACCATTACGACAATTAAAATGATTAATTCAAATTATATTGGAATTTACAAATTGTAGCTTTCATATACTTAGTTTGGTATCCGAGCTAGCTCATCACCTATAATTGGCTCTTCTATAGCAGGGAAACATCTGGTAGTGCGGCCATTTTGTGAGGTCAATGCCAATGTAGCTCCAAATTCGAATGGATTATGCTCAAAAATAACGAAATCACCTGAAGCTGGAAGACCAAAGATCGTTTCCACATTCTTGGAGATGAGATCTGATGCATCTTTAAGAGTGAAACCATTTATCAAAGCTTTTGCCCAACCTGCATCCCAGAAACTTCTTCTGCTACCTTCATCAGCTTCTTGTCCAAGAGCAAATGTTACATTGGCCTCTTTAAGAATTTGAACAGAAGACTTCTCTTCTAGTGGGAGGTTAGGGGAGCAGAATCTATTATTCCAAAACTTAGCAGTACAACGCCATGGTGCAAGAACAACTGAAATCTCGGCGTCCGCAAGTTCATCTGCAATCAAGTATGCTTCTTGACCACCGACAATAACGAATTTCGTATCAGGGAACTCCCTTTTTTTCAATTGGATTATGTGCTTCATGATCTGAGCATTATGTGTATGAATTACAACTGGGAGTTTCTTGTAAGTATCTGAAATATTAGCCAAAACTTTCCTTAACTTGGAAATCTGACTTGAAATCGTTGGTGTTTCAGGATTCTTGGAACCATTTCCAATGTTGAAATGAAGAGCAACATCAGATTTAATGATTGTATCATCCAAACTGTTTCTGTCACCTAATCTGAAATATGTACTAATACCCTTGATTAAAGATTCTCCAAGAGGCGCCGTAACTGCAGCGTCAACACCAGATCTAATTAATCTATCAGGCATTAATCCATCTGTTCGAATACCATCAGCCGCGCTGATTAATTCTGAGTTTGAATTCTGGCCATCTGATGTATCATCTTCCAAAGTAATCTCCCTGAGACCAATACTTGGAGCAACAGCGATTGCTCCTGGAAGAAGGTATCCATCTTTGAGAGTAATTACAGGCAAATCACTATATTGTGAGAGATCGTTAGGATTCTTTAATACTGACACCTGACCATTCGAAACAAAGGCTGTGGTATTCTCATTGTAAGCTTCACTACCATTATAATAAAGATAATGCAAGCCTGTAACAAGGTATTCTTCAGGTAGTGAATTACATGATTTCTGCTGAGGAATCACTTGTCTCTGCTTTGCTTGTCCAACATTGGTAGTCTGATCAATTTTAGTAAAGTTGAACCGTGGCATACCATCAATTATAACTTCTACTGGATGTGCTCCAAGCATTAATGGATGATCTTTCCAAATAACGAGATCTGCATCATAGCCTTTTCTTGCATATCCAATCCTGTGACTTAGGTTAATTGACTTAGCTGGAATAGAAGTGATTGCAGCAATTGCTTTTTCTGAAGAAAGACCATAATTATGTGCAATCTGGGCTTGGAATAATAATTCTTGCCCTGGTAATGCTGGATGATCTGTTTTTAATGCCACATTTAAACCTGCTTCAGTTAAGAGTTTTGGTTGGAAGACCGAATTCATGTACTGCTCTTTCTTGCCACCCCAATCTTCTGCAAAGAGAGCGAGTGTGATGTTATGCTCTTTGAGTAGTTTTGGGATTGTCCATGCCGACATTGCATGATGGAAGGCATTTATTCTGAATCCAAATTCGTCAGCCGTCCTTAATAAAGCTTCCATATCATAACCTTCATAAACATGAATGTTCAAATTGACATCTCCACGTAGAATTGAAACCAAAGTATCCAACTTAATGTCAGTCGGATATTCAGTAGTTTCTGCTCTATACTTAGGATTGGAACACCATTCATCTTGCTTCTTCATAAGTTTGGTTGCACTATCAAAAGACTCACGAATGATTGCATTCTCACCCATTCTACTGACTGGGTAATCTCCCACTCTTTGCAACTTCCAGTTCTTTTCATTCTCTCCATAGGACATTTTGAACCATCTAACAGGCTTGTTATCATAATTGTCTGATGGAAGACCATATTGGACTAACATTTCCCTAGCCTCATTATGTGGTGGTTTATGAAGTTTTATTGCATAAGATTCACCACTGATAACATTTCTACTTCCAGTAAGTACCAAATGAGTTGTTACACCACTTGCGAGAAGGGAATCCATATCTGGATCATTTGGATCTATTCCATCTATCGAACGCATGTAAGGTGTAACTGGGTTGGTAAACTCATTTGTATCTTCAGTGGCAAATAGTTGTGGCTGAGGCCTGGTTCCAAAATGGGTATGCATATCAACAAGACCTGGAGTCACATAGGCTCCATTCAGAGGTATAATATTCCAGTGATCATGAACGGTTTTTAAGTCCTTTCCGACATCAACAATAGTACTGTTGGAAAGAGCAATGTCAATATTTTCGGTAATGGATCCATCACCATCAATTAAAGTAGCATTTTGAAGGATGATCTGCTTTGAATTAAACAGTTGAGACCTTTCGTTAATTCTATAAGGATCAGCTGCATAATGAGGTCTCACCGAATTGTATCGGCAAATATTTGGGATTTCCTCGATCCTGTTAGAAGAAAGAGCCTTACTAGTAGCGTTAAGCTTCTTTAAAGTAAGAGTGAATGTCAGAACAGTAACTATAATGAAAAGCCATATTGGGTTGGTAAACCTTTTCCAGATCGGTAGATGATGCTCATTTATGGGAAGAGCTATCGAGTGTTGGCACATATTCATTTTGAATAATCCTGTTATTTTTTTATAGTATTCCAACATTTAATAACATAACATAGGGAGTTGTAGATACTCTTTATATCCAATATCACATATTCGGATACTGTATGCCTACCTGATGAGAGAACTATGGCTCGGGGATTCGGATAACCATAGTAGTCAAGCTCTTATCACTTTGAAGGTCGGTTCTCCAAATTAGGCAATTACCCGTTATAGGTTGCCTTAACAATAAGAAAAAAATTTAAATCGATCAAGGAAACTTGAAATTGATTTGGTCCTCAAGATTGGTTGGAGAATCAGCCATCCTGATGAAAGTGGTAAGAAATACTCAGACTAACAATGTGCATAAACACGACTTCTCCATATATATATATAGATAAATTGGGTTGTAACTATAAAGTGATATATATTTCGAAAATGCATATTACACTTTTCAGTTAGAATCCTTAATCCAAAGCTTCCAACATGGATTCTCAGATTAGTGGTACCAGCACTCCTAGTGATACAACTTCCGAGACATCTCCCTTGTTGGACAGGTCCAAAAAACTTGATGGCTCGGTTGTTGAGATAAGTTATGAGGGAAATGATAATACTTCCACAAGCGAGAGTCTTGACATTTCACGAACCCAATCCATATGGAGAGTGATCCCATCTCTTTGGTGTGGTGCTTTCTTATCTGCACTAGATTCTACTATTATCGCAGCAACTTATGCAACAATCGGTTCGGAATTTAATGCTTCCGACCAGGCTTCGTGGGTGGCTACATCATACCTTCTTTCTTCTACGGCTTTACAACCATTGTATGGTGGACTTAGTGATACTTTCGGAAGGAAAACAGCTCTAGTTTTTGCCAACAGTTTCTTTCTGATTGGATCTTTCTTCTGTAGTATAGCACCTACATTTTCAAGTTTGATCGTGGCCAGAATTGTGGCCGGTATTGGTGGTGCCGGTTTAGGAACATTAAGTTCGATTGTGGTTAGTGATCTTGTGCCATTGAGCAAGAGAAGTACCTATAATGGCTTTGCTAATCTTGTTTATGGTGTTGGACAAGTTGTCGGTGCACCATTGGGAGGTTATTTTGCCGATACTATTGGATGGAGATATTCATTCTTCATTCAGTGTCCAATCACTTTAGTATCTATGCTTATTATTATGTTCATTGTTCAGTTACCTAAACCTAAGCAAAAGGGACATCTTAGTGATATCGATTTCATGGGTTCTATCACTTTGATTACTGCAGTGACTGTCTTTATGCTTGTGTTCCAATATGGTGGAACTACATACCCTTGGACATCTCCTTATATCTATATTCCACTTATCTCTGTGTTTGGCTTATTTGGACTCTTCTTTTATACCGAGGCAACAGTGGAAAATCCGATTGTGTTGTTGGAAGTCATTACTTCGAGGAACCCTCTAATGTGTGGTTTAACCAATCTATTTGGTTATATGGCAGTTATGTCTGTCACCTTCAACGTTCCTCTCTTCCTCCAAGTTGTGATCAAGGAATCGGCAAAGAAGGCAGGATCTCGTCTTATTGCACATATAGTTGGTATGTGTACGGGATCCATGTCAGCCGGTATTATTATCCAAGCTACCCAGAGATATTACCTTGTGGCAATTGCTGGTGTTCTGTTTGAACTATTGGGATGTTCATTGATTGCTACATTTGAGATGGATACTGCCTCATGGAAGTACTCTGCATACCTATTCCCAGCAGGTCTTGGCCATGGTTTGATTCTGAGTGCTACTTTAATAGCCTTAATTTCCGCAGTTACAAGAAGCCAGCAGGCTAAAGCCACCTCGGTCAGTTATTTATTCAGAAGTTTCGGTAGTACCTTTGGTGTTTCATTGACGGCTGCAATAAACACATTCTATTTACAGAAGAAGCTACCTAGAGCATTGGAATCCTTCCCCAATGGATTAGAAGCTGCCAAGAAAATTATTACGTCACTCAAGTATATAGACAAACTTCCGGAAAGTATGGCTCAGGTTGCTAGAAATGTTTACGACAGTGTTATTCATATGAGTTTTTATACCACGGTGTTATTAGAGGTGATTTCGTTGGGTTTCTGTATTTTCATTAAAGAGTACCCAATGGATAGAGAAAGAAGGTAAAGAAATTACCATAAAGGGGATTGAGCTTATCAGTTTCAATAAAATTACTACTTTTAGGTTCGAAAAAAAAAAATTAACAATAAGATTTGTAAATAAAACTAAAGAAAGGGGCAACACCTGTTGAAACGTTTAAACCGATCAACATAGCAGGAAGTAGGCTGAGTTTAAAGATGTGAGGTAGGGTTGTATAGAACAGCAATATGAATGAATATATTAGATCTGGGAGCGGTGGGATTAAACGACATATACGGATAAAGTTTGAAAGTAATATCATGAAACACCAACAAATTAGTGAAAAGAAAAACATTAGGTATAGTTTAACATATTCCACAAGTCAAATCCTTGAAGGGGTCGTCGATTTACAGAATTATATAATTAATTAGCAAGTTGAAGATTATGTATCGAGATAGAAAGGGGGAAGATCATATTACGAATTAAGATAGTTTGCACTTATCTGAGGTTAGAATGTGTAAATATAGTACAGAATTTTAGAATCATTTAGTTTACAAGTATGTAGTTTCATGATGATATCAAGTAGTGGAATGAAAGGGGGGTCGTAAAAAACATATCGAACAATTACATCATCAGCATACCGAGTACAAAAAAGGAAATTGGCACATTACACTATCCACAGTAGAACAATAATAAAAAATACCGGTGTGCATATGATCACATTGATCAATTCATAAAAAATGAAAATTGTTTGTCAAGAGACTATCTATCTAATCTGTAGCGACTAAGAATCACACCTATATCTGGGAAGAGTATGTTTGAGCCGAGGACGACACGTAACATCTGTAAGGGTACATTTGGGAAGGGGCAAATTAATGCACTATACACGGTTGTTAAAATAGGATTCTCCACTTAAACAATGTTAGAATATCCCATTTTGATTCGGAACTCATCAGATTTAGCTCAATGAATTGTACCTCTCAACAATTAATAATATAATTAATACTCCTATGTTCGGACTGCTGCTTTTGGCTCTATTAGGATTCACCGCCTCGTAATTGCTCTATGTCATCTCCAGAATATTCGTACAACCTTTTAATTTAAGTTTAATTGATTTATACATATATAAACCTCTCACATCCTCAAATACATTTATTAATAACTGTACCTAGAACTGATACTATCACCATTACTATCCTTTCAATTGGTTCATCCAAGTGCTTGACCACAGGTTAATCTTGTTTCCACTCCTGTATCGGTCAATCTTTTTCTTTGATATTCTGATCCAGATCAATCAAAGAATCAGCTGCTCGATTAACAACTACCAGAAGCTTGGCAGCGAATCTGCCCAGCCCATTTTATTATCTTTGAATTCCTCACTCCTTTATAATTAAAGAGGATTTGCTGAAATTTATACCTCACCAGATATCTCTTTGTTGCAGATTATTTCATATTCAGAAAGCTGTTAACTATGGTAAGTATCAAATATTCATATACTATATTCAATGTTCTCATACTAACAATCTAAGGACAATTTCAATCGTCTATCCCCTTCGGCAATTGCAGATTCCTGTGATGAATATCCTTCACCTCTTGATACTGCTCCGATTGTGGTTCCAAGAATTGATTCCCAGGCGATATCTACCTGGCAAGATGGCAAAATCTTGACAAACCCTAATGGCAATTCTTTGGCCTCTGGGTTCACGTCAAGTCCCTTCTATCATCACAGACAACAGAGCTCAACCAATTCTTCATTGTCCTCCTCTATCTTCACCGGATCTGTTGTTTCTTCCACTACAACTTCTCCAATAACTCAATTGAACAAACCTTATTTTGCACAGGCATCTTCATCAGCATCACCTTTGAATTCATATCTACTCAACGGTCTGAATTCAACGTTGATTGCTCCCATAAACAATCCACAGCCATCACTATGGGGAAAGAAGTATCAATGGAACGCCAATCAGGAGACAGATAGTGTTGCTCCATCGATTACTAGGAACTTCAGTAGCGCAAATGCTTCTCAGATACCTAATCTGTTCCAAAGGAAGCGTCAATTCTCTTTCCCACAATCACAAGCAGAGCAGAATCAAGTGAGAAGTACAAATACTGTTGGACACAGTAGAGTGTCATCTTTATCATTTAAGAGGCATAGATCATTCCCTGCAGATAGTAACATCATATCTTCTTTGAAGAACAAATTTAACAAGATTGCGTTGAAAAATGCAACCTCCACCCTAAGTGAAGGCCAGCTGGCATCCATTGAATTAGATGTTCTTGCCCTATCTAAGGATCAATGCGGTTGCCGTTTTCTTCAAAGGAAGATAGATGAGGATTTTGCCACGAATTATCCGTTGATTTTCAATTGTGCATATCACAATGCTGCAGAACTTATGGTTGATCCCTTTGGTAACTATCTCATTCAGAAAGTGACTGAGTCTGCTGGTCCAGACGAATTGGGAATGATTCTAAACAACATTGGACCTTCTGTCTATTTCATATCTGTCAACCAGTATGGAACACGAGCATTTCAACGGCTAATTGATTGCTTATCTATTCCAGAACATCATAGTATGGTACAGGCATTCGTCACGCCGCATCTGGTGAATTTGATTAGAGATACCAATGGGAATCATGTTGTTCAAAAATGTATTCAGAAATTCCAAGACAGGGATCTTCAGTTTATCGTGGATTCCGTGGCAAAGAATATTGTTCCTATTTCAACCCATAAACATGGGTGCTGTGTTATTCAAAAGCTGATCAACAAGTGTAATCCAGTTCAAGTTGCTCAACTTGGACGTAAAATTGTCGATAACAGTCTCATTTTAATGGAGGACCAATTCGGCAATTATGTGGTGCAATATCTGATTAGTTTAGAACTTCAAAGTTTCAATAGTGAACTTCTAGCAATTGTTTCATCTTATATAGTGGAACTTTCGTGCCAGAAGTTTTCATCCAATGTTGTGGAGAAATGTCTTCGGATCCATGTCTATAGGAATTCGGTGCATCTGATGAATCCACTACTACTTACTGTTCTTTCTCAAGAAGTTCTGACAAGGCTTGCGAGAGATCAGTTTGGAAACTATGTTGTACAAACAGCAATCGATGTGTCACCTTTGGCCTATAAGGTCAAGTTTGCCAGCTCTTTGCTACCAATTCTTCCATCCATCCGCTTTACTACATTTGGTAAACGAATCCATAGCAAGATCTCTACAATTTTGACTGATGCGCAAAAATTCGGAACCAATGATGTTTGGTCCTAACGATTTAATCTCTCAGCTGTCTTCAAGAGAATGAATGAGATGCAATCATTCTTGCTATACCCCACATGCCTTTTTTTTCTATTTCATTTCATGTCTCTCTGTTTTTATTATCAGCATTGTGTGACAACTAAATAGGCAGCGCAGAGAGAGAGATTAACTCTGTATTCGTTTCGTTTCATTTTATTTTAAACTGGTTTTCTAGGTGATTATTAATGTACATCTATATATTATGGTAGTAAAGCTATTAGTTACTCATGCATTTTCTTTCTGGCCCTCAGCCAAGCACCACCACCTCCACGTCTTTTCTTCCCCTTACCACTTGATTTCTCTCCGTTGATACTTCCTGAATTATTGAACATACTCCAATCCTCACCGAAAAATTCATTCCGGAGTCTCTTCTGCTTATCCTGTCTCGATTCTTTGGATTTAGATGATGGCAATCTGACGAAGTTCTCTTCCTCATAGCGCTTAATCTCATTATCCTTTTCAATCTGCTTTCTAGATTTCACCTCTCGTCCTCCTTCTCTGATCGTAGCACCAATAGATGCCTCCACAGCCGGTGCATCACCGACTTCTTGAAGATATTCATCCATACTCTGAAGGTTTCTTCTTCTACTTTCTTTTTTACCTTCAGCTTGTTCTTCTCTCATACTAGGAGGTAATGCTGCAGATATCTTAGGTGGCCTATATTTACCATCAGAAGAATAGCTGCTCTTATCCGTATGCCTATTCCTTGATGCACCAGCAATAACTTTCGAATTAGGTCTGAAGTTCAGTCCATCCTCATCATCATCCTCATCTTCAAGTTCTTCGTCCATTTCCTCATCTTCATCTTCATCCTCGTTGGCAGCTTCCAACTGTTGCTGCTCCTTTTCTCTCCTCCGATATGTATCCATCAACTTGTTGAGCTGATATTCAAGCTTTCTTTCTAAAGGCTTGATACCTTTATCTAACGTAACACGATGGACAACTGCATTTTGAATAGCCAAATTTCTGATCTTATCATCTTCAATCTGCTTATTGGAGGTGACGGATCTTAATCTGGAATTGATAACAAAGGTGAGGGAGTCAAGGTATCCAAGAAGAGCAGAATTCTTTAAAGATAACAATGACAATCCATTAAGGTGTGATTTCTGGTCATCTGGCATCGATTTAATTAGTTTCGTTACTGTATCTGGGTAGTTCTCTCCATAATCGTCAAGAAAACCATTGATGTTGTCGACGGATTTGATCGACGATTCAAGTGATGCATTAATATTATCTAGCAGGTCATCAACTGATGACTGTGGCTGCTTAGAAGGCATGTTAGAGGATGAATGCTGAAGATGATGGTATATCATATGTAAGGTAATAAATAGGGACTGAAATTTCTTCAAATATTGAAAAAAAAAAAAAATTTTTTAATACAAATTTAAATATCAGGATTTTATAGATTTCCAACAGATCATTACTGTGTTTAATCATTGTTGAGTGGTAGTATAACAACAAGTGACCAACCAACAATGGCTCAGAACGATTATATCGAGCAATTCATCCGAGAACATGGACGGAGACTCGACTACGATGAGCGAAAGAGAAAGAAGGAAGCAAGAGAGTCCCATAAGATAGCTAAAGATGCACATAGATTAACGGGATGGAGAGCTAAGAAGTATGCCAAACAGAGATTTGCTAAGAAGATCGCCATGAAGAAGAAGATCAGAGCACATGAGCAGAGTAAGGTGAAAGGACCTACTACACCTGCAGGTAATCCAGATGAGGCACTTCCACCATATCTTTTGGATAGGGAACAACAGAATACAGCTAAAGCAATATCATCTTCTATTAAACAGAGACGTTTGGAGAAGGCAGAGAAATACTCTGTGCCTCTTCCTAGGGTTAGAGGAATAACAGAAGATGAAGCATTTAAGGTGGTGAGGTCAGGTAAGAGTAAGAGGAAATCATGGAAGAGAATGATCACAAAACATACATTTGTTGGTGAAGGATTTACTAGAAGACCAGTTAAGATGGAAAGAATTATTAGACCTTCAGCATTACGACAAAAGAAGGCCAATGTGACACATCCAGAATTGGGAGTGACTGTTTTATTGCCTATTCTAGCAGTGAAGAAGAATCCACAATCTCCACTATATACACAATTGGGAGTTCTCACCAAGGGAACGATCATAGAAGTGAATGTGTCAGAACTTGGACTTGTTACAGCAGGTGGTAAAGTTGTGTGGGGAAAATATGCACAGATTACGAATGAACCGGATAGAGATGGTGTGGTGAATGCAGTGCTATTGGTTTAGATATATATATATTTACTAGATAGGCATATAATAACTAATAAGGTAAAACAAACATGCTTTAACGCCATACTTACCAATTAATCGCGATAAGCGCTCTAAATTTGGGAATACCTTGGGTCCTCCCACCAAAATTTCCATTATTCAGATAAGACCAGATCCGCCCACTGATAAGGATGCGCGATATAAAAGCAATAGAGATGCCAGAATTACTTCCCAGATACCATTTAGCATATATATCAAATATTGATATAACGATAGACATAGAACTGCAACCATGAAATTCTTGTCTCTTGCATTGCTAGCATCAACATCGATTGCGTTTCCATTAAACTGGGCTGATTTTACCCAGAAAGTGTTGGGGAATGACGGTGACAGTTCAGTTGCTGAACTTCCTCTCGTTGACTCAGATACACTTCAAGGTCTTATCTTAGAGGAGAATCTCAGATCTAGAGCTAATGACCTTTATGAGATTGCTCAATCCTCAAATAAAAGCTTTGGCCATCCTACCAGAGTTATTGGTTCCAAGGGTCACTGGAAGACAATTGGTTATATCAAGAAGGAACTCAAGAAGTTGGGCGGTTACTATAACGTCACCGTTCAACCATTCAAAGCTTTCTACGGTGACATCTTTTCATTCAATGCTACCGTCAACGGTACCTACTTATCTACCGTTGATTCCATGGATATGAGTCCTCCAACCCCTCACAAGAAACCAGTGACCGGCCAGCTTGTTGCTGCATCTAACTACGGATGCTCTTTGTTAGATTTCCCTGATATTACTGCTGGTTCGATCGTTTTGATTCAGAGAGGTAATTGCAGCTTTGGTGACAAGGCTAAGAATGCAGGAATTCTCGGCGCCAAAGCTGCCATTATTTACAACAACGAAGCCGGTGCCGTGAGAGGCACTCTTGGTGTTCCTGAAAAGGGTATTCATATGGCACCAACTGTAGCCCTTTCTAACGGTGAGGCTCAGCATTACTTGTCCTTGATAGCCGGCGGAGAATACCTTGAGGCTTCCGTTGTTGTCGATTCATTTGTTGGAATCGTTCATACTGTCAATGTTATTGCAGAGACTAAGCTAGGTGATCCAGAGAATATTGTAATGTTGGGTGCTCACTCTGATAGTGTTGCTGCTGGTCCAGGCATTAATGATGATGGCTCAGGAACTATCTCGTTACTTGAAGTGGCCAAACAACTTAGCAAATTCAATGTCACTAATAAAGTTCGTTTTGCATGGTGGGCTGCTGAAGAGGAAGGATTATTAGGTTCGAACTATTATGCCAACGTTCTTTCTCCAGCAGAAAACCAAAAAATTAGGGTGTTCATGGACTATGATATGATGGCCAGCCCTAATTATGAATATGAGGTTTATGATGCTAACGATGTCGACAATCCAAAAGGCTCCGAGGAATTGAAACTATTATACATCGATTACTACACGGAGAATGGCTTAAATTATACACTTATTCCATTTGATGGTAGGAGCGATTACGTTGGATTTATTGAACATAAGATTCCTGCCGGTGGTATTGCAGCCGGTGCAGAAAAGAAGAATGTCTTCAACGGAGGAGTTTTGGATAGATGCTACCACCAATACTGCGATAATCTCAATAATTTGGCATACGATGCCTTTATGGTCAATACCAAATTGATCGCACACTCTGTTGCAACATATGCGAAGTCATTTGAAGGATTCCCAGAGAGAGAGCCACTTACAAATGCAACTGCTGCAGCTTCGACCGATGAATTATCGGTTCCACTATTTAAATACAGAGGATCAGAGCTTATTATCTAAATATTAGAAAATCAATTATAATATACACACGTTAATCTATTGTACAAACCGCTACTTACCATTTTTAATTCATGCCATCGAGGTATTGATCCATAGTGAACATTGTACGTTTCTTCTTCGTTACCTTCTTTGATTTCTGGAAGAATCTCTTGAAGTTGATGTTTTCACTATGTTTCAACCTTGAGAATGAACCAGATCTTTTACCTTCGGATAAAATACTTGGGGAATGAAGTTCCGGTGTAAGTGGTATATCACTGATCTTTGGTGGTAGGGTATTTATTGTAAGAATTGAATCACCGCTTCCCTTTGGCTTCGAGAAGCTGAAATTATCGAATCTATCATCCATTGGTCCCTTACTAATAGATGATAAAGAGCTTCCCCCAGTGTAGGTTGAACCCAAAGGAGATGGTGAGGGGGAGGAATATTCGTCGAAATTGGAGGCAATATGGAGTGTTGGTGGCTTAGTAACAGACATACTGGAATTGGCACTCGATTGCTTTGTGGACAGGTTGGAGCTCGTGCTGGAAGGCATTCTATATATTGCTTTGTAAGGATGTTGAGCTGGAACTTTTGTTGGCGTTATATTGCGCTGGTGGTGGTGATGATGCTGCTGCTGCTGCTGCTGTTGAACACCTGCTTTGTCTGCCTGAGTGCCCACCTTAATCGCACGAGAGAAGTCAAGTGTATTCAACATACCTTTGGCATTCGGTATTTGAAAGCTTGGTGGAGTGTTCTGAGGGCGAGGAAGATGATGTTGGTGATGGTGATGATGGTGATGATGGTGATGGTGGTGATGGACGTGATTTGGCTGGTTATCTGGCTGAGGCTGATTTTGATATCCATTCTGCTGCTGCAATTGATGATGCTTTTCCTTTTCAGACGAATGATGCTTATTAGAAGTAGCAAGCTGGTTGTGGTGCGAATTAATAGGTAGAGATAACGCCGAACCGTTGAGTTTGAAGACGGAAATTGGGGGTGCCAATCCTCCATCATCTGATTCAATATCGGATCCCATCGAGCTTTCTGGGTCGGTATCAAATAAATTGTCCTTACTCTTTGGAATTGAGGCAAGATTATGCTTAGATCCAGAAGGAGGGATCTTGAAAAGCTTAGCGAAGGGACCCTTCAGTCTTGTAATGTGGCTTCTCGGAGAGATACTTGTGTCCGCACTTTCGGGACTTCCTGGGGATGCCGTCAACGCATCGGTAAGGAAATCGTTCGAATACGAATGCTTGGTTTGGGATGTTGGCGTATGCTGGCTTGGAGAATGGCGATTTGGAGAATGGCGATTTGGAGAATGCCTATTTGGAGAGTGACGATTAGGAGAACGATGCGTCTCTACATAATCATTTCTAAGCAGTGGTGCTCCCGAATAATTGGTACACTTAACATACTTATGATTGAAGTGAATGAATTTAGTATATTCTTCCTTGGTTACAAACATCTTCATGAGTTTGTGATGTTTAATACCATGTAGAGTAAGTCTTTTCGACGGATCTTTCACCAATAAACCGCGTAGGAAATTAATGTATGTAGCATAGAAAGATTCTAATCCAGGTCCCGAATGTAATCGTTGATCTTCGATTCTTCCAAACAATGTTACATCTTCATACGGACAGGGAGGAATCGGTGCGGGCTTCTTGACGATATCATTGAAAAGACAGAACTCATTTTCATCGTAGAATGGAAAGCATTGAAATACTAAATAGTACAGTGTAATTCCCAAAGCCCAGAAGTCAACGGCATAGAACGGAGTATCCTGCGCTTGCTTTGGAGAAGATCGATGCATCTTTAAAGCATGGAGGAACCTATTGAAAGGCCGAGACGTAGATGTTGTAGATTTGACCCGGGCATTCGGAGTGCTCTTATCCTCATAATCTTTACAAGTAACTTCGTTCCCATGAGAACATTCGTTACAACAGATTTCAGGTGGTAGGAAAAGGGGAGTTCCAGCCAATTTTCGAAGGATTTCAAAACTATCAGCAGTACAATCGTCGGTAAGTTGATAACAAGTACCGAAATCGGAAATTTGGACCGAACCTGTAGCATCGACCAAAAGATTCGAAGGCTTGATATCCCTATGAACTATCCGCTGGGCATGAAGGAATTCAAGGCCATGTATGATATCGGCCAACTTGTGTTGCATATTACAACATGCATCAATAGAGTTGGGGCTTCTAGTGAAGTTGGAAGGATTCAATTCACCCAATGGGCAGAAATGCATAATGAAATAGATTCGGTCGTTGGATTCACTTCTAATGATTGAATATAGTTGGACGAGGTTAGGGTGTGAATAACGATTGATAATGTTGATAATATGAATCTCACTCTGTATCTTGCTCAGATTTGATACTTTGGACATGGTCAGAACGGGCTTTTCCAATGCTTTGGTATCGACTATCTTAATTGCAAAGTAGTATGGATCTCCGGGACGGTTCTTATCAGGAGGTTGGGATGCATCGACATTATGGTTGACCTTGGTTTTCACAAGGAGAACTTTACCGAACTTTCCATGCCCGAGACTGCGAACCGTTTTGAATTCCCTAAGATGGAACTTGGTGGGAGAGTCCTCCATGATTGGTGGGGGTGTCGGGGGAAGAAACTGTGTATATGATATAGTAGAAGTGAAGCAGGAAGAAAAAAAAAGGAGTGTAAAACGTCAATAAGTTGACAAAAGAGGTATGAATATTAGATCAACTGGATGTTGAAGCTTAAAACACTCAGATTAGTTTCCAGGTTGGATGGATGTGATGCAATGTCAATTAGGGGTCTTTAAATTTAATTGGAATGCTGGCGTGAAGCGACGCGTCGATGAGACGAAACTGATTTTTTTCTATTTACTTTATTTTTTTTTTCACAACGTTTACATTATCAACTTCTGAGAAACTATATAAGGCCAGGAAGTTTCCCAAAAAATTTTCAAGCTTCCTCGGATCAGCTTAAGAAGAATTTCTTCTCCTTTTCCCAACGCCAGAGGATCAGGCCCTCAGAACATGGCTCTTGCCTTTTACCAGAGCCATCCGGGACTTGTCCTTATTATAAATGGCAGCTAACTAATTTTTGGAGTTTTTTCATTATCCTGCATCCATTCGCTAGAAGGGTGTAGGTAACAAGACCGTATATAGTATAGTTGTAGGTAAACTAGACTACTTAACTAAAATTAATCCAAACTTGGTCGGGGTGTTCCAGACTTCTTGGCGATATGGGGTTTACCAACAATGGGGGAATGTCGGTGAACCGCGTTTCAACAATAGAAAAATCCAAAACTTACATATTTGTCCCATTCCATTCATTGTTGCTACAATTCCATCTCATATCTTTTCAAATTCGGTTTACAACCGTTTCTTTTCGCGTCTTTGAATTCTTCCTATTTTGGTGCCCCTTTGGATTTCTCTCTTTTCATTACTTTCCCCTACTTCTAATTTCCTCTGATCCAACCGTTATCGTGTGTTGTTAGTGCACGTTATCAAAGTGCTGTAAAGGACGACGTTCAGTCATCTAATCTACACCTTACTATTCGATCTTTCATTGCATATTGTTTTTTCTTTTTATTTTATTTTCTTTTCATCCACTCATAGATTCAAGTTGATTCATACCTATCACTCATTATTCTTGCATATATCACTTGATGACTACTCTAAGCGATAAGAAGGCGTCCCAGTACGAGGAGACGAGCAACACAACTTCAACATTAGCAGTTTGTCTTGCCGTGATCATTCCCGTGATATTTGTTGGTGCCGTTGTTGGATATTTCGCATGGAGAGCTTATAAGAAGAATAAAAAAGAATCTCTGGATGATGATGATCCAGATTTCAACGGTGATAATATAGTATTACCTGATATGCCTGCACCTGGAAACACAAACGGCGGTGAGGGTGGCTATGCCTTTGCAGCTTCTAACATTCATATTGCCGGTGCAAAGGCCATCCGTAGACCTCGTCCCGCTGCTGCCAATCCATTCAATGACTCTGGAAGTTCTCAAATGAGTCTCTCTCATACTTTGCATAACCACGATGCAGTGGAATCAATCGTTCTTCCCTATGCAGACGAAACGGGGTCAAAGAGATCACTCGAAGAGCTGAATAGACAGTTCGGTGGTGAGTACGGTGGATATTCCCTTTCTGAACGGAAGATAGAAAATGAACAGGCCAGTGCCATGCATTCTTTTGCATCCAAATCAAACTTGTCTGTTTCGAAGTTGGGAAAGACGCAGACACATTCTGGTTCCAATTTAGCGGTCGAGCAGGTATGGTCCGATGATAAAGAAGATGCAGAAAGTGATAAAAACTCTAGTATCAACTATCGAGATCCTCCTAGTCCGCCAAAGCAGGCTGTTGTTCATAATAAGGGAGCCGTGGTGCCTTTGATGATGAAGAACCAGAATAGAAGTTATGCCGATGAGAAGCCAACAAAGCATGACAGTAGTAGTGACAGTGATCACTATAATGATGCTACACATCCAGCAGCAGCTGCAGTGGCATCTGGTATGACTAAATCCAATAGCGAAGCATCTGACTATGATATGAAGGCTCCTGCTAGGTATGCAGCTACCCAGAAGTTGATGGGGAAGCGCGTTACCTCTGGATCATCTGGAGATAGTAATAGCAAGACGCAACAGCCACCTGTTTCACATACACAACCGTTGATGAAGCATACGCAGCAGCCAAGACAGTCGCCATTTGGTGATGAGCATTCAGATAAATACCACAGCTCGGATACTACCAGTACACATTCAATGTCTCAAGTTGCATATCAGACTCCTAGTGAATCTGTATCGCAGACACCATCTAGTGAGATGGTTAAGGGCTTAAACTTCTCGAATGAGCATGTGGGAGAAACTGCTGGACCTGCAATCGAACTGACCGGTGCTAGCCCAAGTAAATCAGAAAACACAGAAAAGTCAGATGTGGAAGATGCCGAGGAAGAAGAACAAATCGATAGAATGAAGTCAGTCTACAAAGTCTATTTTTCAAGAGATTCGGTGTACTCAGGTAAGAGTAGTCGGAATTCTCGGTTTGAAGCTGATGGAGATGATGTTCCACCATTACCTAAAATGCCAGCGGGTATGAATGTGGATGGTACGGAAAATAAAGTTGAGGATAATTCGAGTGTGGATGGTGCACGTCAACTGACGGATGGACAATCGTATCAGAATTATGATGAACATTCACATAAGGCTGAAGCCCCATCGTTCCAACAATCAACAAATGACGAACAATCATACGAACGGAGCTACAAAGAAGGTTACGAACCAACTCAGAAATCACAGTCAGCTCAAGCCGAGCATGGCGCTATACCACAGCAAACACAATCTCAACATCCTCAGCAACAATCCGCTCAATCAGAATATCCTGATCAAGAATCACAATACCCCGATCAGGAATCGCAATATCCAGACCAGGAGTCACAATATCCCGAAAGCTCTGCGCAGTACCCTGATCAACAATACAATCAGTATCCAGATCAACAGTATCAACAGTATCCAGACCAGCAAAATTCGTCTCAGTACCCACCAACACAGCAGCAGTTCCAACCTACCGCACAGAATCAACCTCCTACTCAGGAGCTGCCAAGGGCAGCACCTCCTACTCTAACTGTGAATACAGATATGTCAGGAGGGGCGGCATCACCTGCTCAAAATGTGAATAATGATTCGACGACGAAGTTGACACCGGGAAATAATGAAGCAGGTAATAGAATGAGTACTGCAAGTTACAGTTCATCAGTTTATGTGCCGGTTTCAGGACCAGATGCAAGTACACCAGTGGCCAAGGCTAACAGTAACGAGGGATACTACCCTCACCAACAGATTCAATACATGATGGAACAACAACAACGTCAACAGATGCAGATGCAACAGAGTCAGGCCGCCATGGCTCGACAAATGAGCGTAGCTCCATATGGATATGGATACCCAGGTTATGGTCCACAGATGGCCCAGCCAGGACCTCAAATGGCTCCTCGAGTTTTGGGAGTGAAGAAGAGAAGTCAAAAGCTGGAGAAGTTACCACTACCACATCAATTTTCAAAGAGAAATTCAACGTTGGAAACTTTCACTGAATTCACAAATCAGAATGGACTTCCGCGTAGTGTGAGAGTGACTACCCCACACGGTACACCAAACCTTGAACAGATGCAGTGGAGTCAGACGAACGCAAACCCGTCGCCTCACGAGTTTGATGACTCGATGTTAATCCACAGTCCGATTGAGGTTCCCGCCAAGAAACACTACATGCCTAACGGAAGCTTTGAGAAACAGATCCATAAGATCGCCTCGTCTCCATCCTTGAACCAGCTACAGCAGCCTAACCGTTATGGTCAGTATCCCGCTGCTCCTGCATCGATGAGTAACCTGGTTCCGATGTGAGCATCTTGCATATGCTGCCATAGAGAGATTATGCAGCTTGTATTTATTAACTCTTTATATACCTAAAACCATTTGCATATGAGAATCCTGGATTAGAATTCGAAAAATTTCAGATTTTTTTCAAATCTCAGTAATATTATATAATTGTGCCCGACTAATATAATTCCTCAGATCTGATATCTCTGACATACTAATAACATCATCTTCCAGAGTAATTGTGTGTGACTAATTCCATAGTTTGGTGATCTTTTTATTGTACATATATTTCAGTTCTTGGGTGTGTTATTTAGATCAGAAAAAACATACAGCAGTCCCACCATGGCCCCTCAGATGAAAGGCTTGGTGCAATTCATCACCGATATACGAAATGCCACTCATGAGGCAGAGGAAGACAAGAGAATCAATGAAGAGATCGTTCATATACAAAAGCAGTTTCAACAACCTGATCTTTCTGGGTATCATCGCAAAAAATACATATGTAAGCTTCTTTATATGCGATTACTAGGCCATCATGTTAGCTTCGGATTGGATGAGGCAATTGAACTAACACGCTCAGAAGCTTTCAGCGAGAAGTCGGTTGGATATTTGGCTTTGAATTCATATGCAACAGATATTGACGATCACCAATGGGATGAGATACGTACGTCGATCGATGCGGACTTCAGATCAGCCAAACCCGAAGATATACTAATGGCTTTACAGGCCATTGTAGACCTTTGCGACTTTAACACGTCATTAAT
Organism: Brettanomyces custersianus; assembly: GCA_012295335.1. Taxonomy (NCBI): domain Eukaryota; kingdom Fungi; phylum Ascomycota; class Pichiomycetes; order Pichiales; family Pichiaceae; genus Brettanomyces; species Brettanomyces custersianus. The sequence continues at coordinate 711,414 of JAAVTW010000004.1, read as the reverse complement.
TGATGCATACGAAAGAAGTGTATATGGTGCTATCATCTCACCGGAATTCGATACTGTGGTAAAGAAAAAGGCTATCTTAGCTATGTCTAAGTTTACCAAGTTAGAACCTTCCATCTTAACAGATCATCCGGAAATCGCTGCGCATGCAATTCCATTAATCGATTCGGAAGATATGGAGATTACATTAACGGTGATTCCATTGCTAGAAGAAGTATCGAAAGCAGACTATGCTGCATGCGAACCATGCATTACGCTAGCCATCGCTAAATTACATCAATGGGTCGTGCGACGTTCCTGCCCAGAAGTCTGGTACTTTCACGGATCTCCCGCACCTTGGGCTGTTATCAAGCTGTTCCAACTATTAGAGATCTTGATCCCGGATGCTGCATCAGCAAGTAAACTTGACCCTGAGGATCAGAAAAAGCTTAGAGAAGTACTGCAAAGTGCTGTGTCTGCATCTGTAGATGCTTCTGATAATGCCGAATGTACTATAGAGGCAAGAAATATTGCAGGTGCTGTGCTATTTGGTGCCCTATCACTCAGTGCACATATTAGTCCAGAAGGCGGTGACAGAGCTGCGTTGACTGCAGGTTCCCTCTGTTGCCTATTGAAATCCTCAGACATAAATAGCAGATATTTGGCATTGGGTGCTTTACTCAAGATAGCTGCCAGAAATGATCCTAAATCCACTGCTGCCATTAGTACACATTTCGACAACATATGCGGCCTTTTAAGAGATAGAGACTCCTCAATTAGACGTAGAGCACTCGATCTCATATACATGACTTCCAGTACCGACAATATCCAAGATGTATGCTCTGCATTGTTGAACTATCTATCCGTGGCCGAGTTTTCGATGAAATCGGAAGTGGCTGTGAAAGTGGCAGTTCTAGCGGAAACTTATGCAACAGATGCATCTTGGTTTGTCATGACGATTTTGAAGCTTCTATCTACGGCAGGTAACTATGTAGATGAAGGAGTCTGGTGTCGGATGGCTCAGATTGTGGTCAACAACGACTCGATTCGTCCAACTGCCTGTAGAACTGTGGTTCGATATCTAAAGAGTGGAAGCTATCCTCAATCCATGCTAAAACTTGCAGCTTTTTTGCTTAGTGAATACGGAAACACTATTGAATCTACCACTCCATCCGAAGACCAATTCCATCTGCTTCATACTCGCTATTCTCAAACTTCTGTGACAACCCGTACCATGCTTCTATCAGCGTTTCTCAAATATTATACGAACTGCCCCGAACTGAGATCATCTATTGAAGGAATCTTCAAACAGGAGTCTAATTCGTTTAATTCTGAGATTCAACAACGTGCACTGGAGTACCTTGGATTAATTGGTATGAAAGATATATCTCTTTTAAAGAAATTAACCGACCAAATGCCACCATTTGTTCGTAAGGAATCACCATTGGTGTCACGACTAGGTACTGTCACAACACTCAAACAAAGCTTTAAGATTCCAGAAATGATGGCTCTTAGCGAAGATAAGACTGGTTCGAAATCGTTACTATTCACAGCAGAAGCCAAGTTGGTCAAAGTGGAAAACACGGGGAGTACCAGCAATTTAAGTAGTAATTCAACTGGACCCCCAGCTCCTCCTCCTTCACGTCGCCCTAGAAACATGGGTGCAACTTCAAGCACTTTGCTCACCAACAATAACAACTCTACTACTGTTCTTAGTGCCACTTCCACTGGATCTGCAGGCAGCCATTCTCGCAATAGACTGGTTCTTTCACCCAATTGGAGAAGTGGGTACTATCGTCTCTGCCACTTTGATCAAGGTATATTGTTTGAAAATTCACTTATTAGACTTGTCTATCGGTTGACCCGTGAGAAAAGTATCTTAAGTGTGAAGCTATCCTATTCAAACAAATCACCATCTGCTATTTCTGGTCTAAATACGAAGATTATCATTCCGGAAGCTATTCAAACAAATCTTGCATATAAGATCGAACAGTTAGAGCATCCTAGTTCCACGATTGGTGTACAGTCTAGAAGTAATCAGGTACTAAGAATGAGCGTTCAAAGTGAGTATAAGGATGCAAATGTTCCTGTAATCAGCATCAGCTTTATTTCCGGAGGGTTGACGAATCTTAAATTAAAATTACCACTAGTTTTGCTAAAAACACTTGATCCAGGTGCTCCATTATCTAGAGAGACATTTTTCCTCAGATGGGGGCAGATCGGACAGGCTCTGAAAGAAGAAGGAGAATCACAGAAAGTGATGAATTTAGATCGCGAGGTTACCATTTCTGGCTTGGAGAGGCTTATTTCACTAATTGGATTCAATATTCTTCCTGACGTTGATCCAAATCCCTATAATATTGTTGCTGCCGGTATTATTAACATGCAAAGAGGAAATTCAGGATGCCTCATGAGATTAGAATTGAATCCTCAGATGTTGAGTGTGATAAGAATTACATGTAGATGCACTCATCCGGAATTGGCATCTTTTGTAGTGGACAGCTTAGGTGATCTTATAAAACATGAGATTTAGGATATTAATAAATGGTTTACTATAGCACATAGGATAATATGGTAGTTGCACATAAAACAAATCATATAGGGGATTTACGTACTAAAATGGAAATAGAAGCGTGATTGTGTAAACAGATAAGGTCTTCCATCAAAATGAATACCCTCCTGGTGTTGGTGTTTACATCTGTTTCAAGGTGATAGGGATTGGGACTTTACTTTATCCAGATACAGAAGTGTTTAGATGTATGACAAATATTCTACTAGTATTAGGGTTGCTTATATCGCTACAAGCTCTGCCCTCTGCAATTATCCATTCCAGTAAAATTTGTTAACTATTTATCAATTTGTAGATCCATCTCTTTGCCTAATATTGGGTAGAAAAATTATACTTTGTGTGTCTTACAAGGGGTTAAACTCTGAAGTGTGATTGTGATTAATTCAAAAGTGTACGAATACAGTAAGGGAATGATGGTTCAAAGCATACAATGGAGCTTAAAAATTATATTTATAATCCCTCTTCCATATTAAGAAACGCTAAGCGGCCGAAAGCTCTGGAAAATTGAAAAGTTTCACTGATATCGGATTTGGCAATTGGTGCGAATATATTTATATATATCGAAGACATGGATATTACACTTTGTTCAATGAATTTATTAGTCACTGGATTACATTTCTGAATGTCAAGTGTGAGGTTATTTCAGAGATCGTTAGTTAGATTTCCCAAATTCCAGTTGCAACAGAACAGATTCAGACAGTTCATTCCAAACATGAGTCTTACATATACTAAAGAGAGAGCCGACGAGTTGATCAAGAAGGCCAACGGGGTTAAGGAAAATGTCGAGAAGTTAAGTGCTGGAAAGACCAGATTGGTCTGTGTTTCGAAATTAAAACCAGCAAGTGATATTCAGGCACTTTATGATGCGGGATATAGACACTTCGGAGAGAACTATGTTCAGGAGCTTGTAGCCAAAGCTGCTGCACTACCAAAGGATATTCACTGGCATTTCATTGGTGGATTGCAGACAAACAAGACCAAAGATCTTGCCAGAGATATTGACAACCTATTTTCCGTTGAAACTATCGATACGGAGAAGAAAGCTCGTAAGCTTAATGCTACGAGAGTTAAGGTCGAAAAGCCAATCATTAACATCTTCATTCAAGTCAATACATCTGGTGAAGAGCAAAAATCCGGAATTTCACCTACAGAGGCTGAAAAATTGGCCAAATTTATTACTGAGGAATGTCCTAAGTTGCATCTTCTTGGCCTAATGACCATTGGCTCACTGGCTGAGTCCAAATCAACCGGTTTGAACCATGACTTTGATGTCCTTGTTGAAACCAGAGCTAAAATCGAGAAAGATTTGGAATTGAAAGATTTGGAACTTAGTATGGGTATGAGCAGTGATTATCCAGAGGCTATCAAGCAAGGTGCTACTGAGGTGAGAGTTGGTTCTACGATCTTTGGCCCACGTCCACCTAGAAATGGACATTAACGAATGAATGTAATAATATTCAACTAATACTATAAATACTTTTTACTCTAAATGCTACTAGCTCTGTTTGATATATCCTAGAATTTATTAAACCTATACCATATTATTAGTGTGCTTAACATTTGCAGCATCCCTTAACGCAGACACAGTCCTTTCCGGCGTGACATTCGCAATCTTCATTCTTTGGGCACGCACACTTTCCTTCCGGACATGTGCACTTTTTTGTTGTGTCACACTCACATTCCTTCTTTGGACATGCGCACTTTCCAGCTGGACATGTGCACTTAGTTTGACACTTGCAGTCGTTCTTTGGGCATGCACACTGTCCCTTAGGGCAGGCACAAGTCTTAGTTTCTGTACATTTGCAAGCCATTTTGATTGAATTAGTTGATATTATTGAAATTTTGGTAATAATGATCTGAAGAAAGAAGAGATATTAGATCTGTTAGTCGATTGATGTATCAGGGGGTCGAAGTAATCCTTATATACCAAATTCGGCGGGACTTTTGCCTGAGCGGAAATCTCTCTTAGGGATTTAAACAATAGAAAATTGAGCAGAATTAACTCAAAGAACAATAGGCTGAGCGAAAACCGCTCGAGGATCATGATCCCTGAAAACCTATTTTGGGCAAATCTTAGATCTTGATCATTCAAAGGTCAGAGGTATTATCGCTGTAGGCGAATTTACCTCAGATACCTATTGTAATATAGCTCTAAATACAATAAACAGATGAACACATTCTAGATCTGTATTGATGTCGAAATCTAGACCCTGGCTATTATTACTATTATTATCAGTATCATTAAGACTGATAATCAATATGCTTCTACTATATTCTATAGCGCAACATGCTAGAATTCTTCTAATGACCTATTCCCTTTATCTAATTTTATCCTTATCTACCATTCCTGATATTCCTATCTATCAAATCCTTTTAGGTTCCTTATCGTCATTTTGATTTCGCTATCGGATCAAGATATTTTTCATGCTGACGTTTACCTTATTTTCTACTAGTTACATACTTTGGAAGTTTTCATTTATCCGTTTTCTTTCTGTAATTCTATAATGGGTCGTAAGAATAGACGCAAAAGCAAGCAACAATCTGCTGTGGTATCAAACAAAGGTCGAAAATCAAATGCCAAGGAGCTTATATTTGAGGATCCCGAACCTCTTAAATCAGATGATCACGATAAGCAAGAAGAAGCTGAATCTGAGCAGAATGCCCAGCTAGATAGCTTCCTTTCCGGTGCAATTCCTTACTACTACAATGTTGTTAGCAAATCTGTTACCATGCCTAAAGTGTTCCAATTGCTTGGTATATTTTTCGTGGTCAACATGTTGGGTGTTATCTATAAGGGCTATTTTGATAAGGCCAATGGCGTGGAAGCTGATCAAGCAGAGGCAGTAATGCCAGCAATTGTAGCAGTAATGACAATTGGTGCTGTTATTTTGGAGGTCAGTGCTGTCAGTTACATTTCTTATGAGAATTATAGAGCACAGATGGAGGCTATTGAAAAAGCTTCCAAAGATAACGATAAAGAAACTGTCGAAAAGCAAAAAAAGTTGGTCGAATCCCCTAAGCTTCCTGAATTTGAATACATTTATAGTGTCATACTTCCTTTATCTGTTGCTATACTTGCGTTCCCATCGAAAGTAATTGCTGTTGCTGCTTGCGTCGTTCAGGTACCATTCCTAAAATTACCGGTCAGATTGGCTGTTGCGTACATTAGTTTATATCAAATGGGTATTGGCGAATTACCAACTTCTCAGGCTATTTTGGCACCCTTAATCTTTTCAATGATATATATTCTCATGGAATATTTCGTTGGCAAATCACTCAGTGTCACAGAAAGACTTTTATTTTCACATCTATTAGTGGCTCTAGGAGTATTTGTTACTGATGAAGTCGATGCTACTCTTATAATATTCAAAGGATTGACCATTGGATTTGGTAGTGCGCTCGCTATTTCAGTTTGCTTGTCCATGGCATACCGTGAACAGGCTCCAGGATCTGCCAGTGCATTTGGTATATTAACGATGATGTATGGTGCGTTCATTAGCGATGGAATCATGGTTTCAAGGAATATATTGGAAAAACCTCTTCAAATGGCTCCTTGGAATTGGTTATCCAAGTATATTTCATCAGATGATTCTCGCAAGACTACTCTGTCATACTGGTTTATGGTTACTGCTATAATCCTACCATCGGTATTTGTGTTGTACCAATATCTTGGAAATTCTCTTCGTAGGAAAGTTTGGCACTTTGCTATATTTGGAAGTCTCTGCAAATCATTTGTAGATCAGCCACAACTTACTTCTTTGGCTCTAGTTGGTGTATTTGGAATATTAGCCATGATAGAATTGGTTAGAGCCAATAAGCTACCACCTTTCGGCGATGCCATTGATAAGTTATTCTCGCCCTTCGAAGACGAGAAAGATCGTAAGGGTAAATATGTTCTTTCGTATCTATACCTTGTTCTTGGCGTTGGAATTCCTCTATGGCTAAATAACGGTCAGCCAAAACTTTCATCTTTAGTCGGTCTTGTTGGATTAGGAATCGGTGATGCACTTGCAGCATTAGTGGGCAAGTACTTCCCATTTACTCATTGGCCGGATAGCGATAAAACAATAGCAGGTTCTATCTGCTACTTTGTCTCCGTTGCTCTTGCACTTACCCAATATTTGAAGTATCTACCAGGTAATTCTACCTCGATCAGTTCTGCCATTATAACCGCATTTGTAATGGCTTTCTTTGAGGGAAACATGACTATGAATGACAACATAGTTGTACCTGTGATTGGTTGGATATGTATGGAGGCATGCGATAGGTTGGCTTGATGTAAAACTATACTTTCGTTTACTTATTAGAAAATAGAATATTTTTTGTTTATCTTTTCAGCGAATCCCTGATTCCAGATTTGGAATTTATTCTTAGTAAGAATCTCTCAAAATCGGAATTGTTTTTAACATGGATTCATCACTTTAAGCATTTCGGCTTTTGGAGTCGATATGAATATACTCCATGACCATATTAGAGAAGATAACCTTTCGGATGTAAGTATAAGTCAAACTTACACATATTGACCTTATTTTTACTAACCATATTATCACAGATCTTACAATATCCTACTCGGAGTTTCACATTTCCAGATCTATCTTCATATAATCAAATACAACTCTTAACGAAAGATCGAACAGATGACGGGCCAAGATATTTACAAATTGATGTTTCGGATACTTGCCAGTGGTTAACTGTGTTACAAAATCTCATACTGGATGAGTTTTCAGCGGGGGATCAAGCAGGAATCATTTTACTTATAGACTGTGGATATCAGCTTGGATCAATATTGGAACAAAACACTTTTCTACATTCAATCTACGAACAATTGTGTGGTAAGAATGATAAAGAAGATGTTAAAACATTTATGACTCGCAAAATCGTGGTTTGGAATGATATCAACGATCTCGGCATGCTTAGTAGTCGATTACTCTCGTTAGGATCGAACTTAGAACCCAAATATTTGAATCAAAGCCTAGACTATGTTGTTGTTTCGAACCTTTCAATCTTTTACTGGGAGATGAAATATTCGGCTGACTTTCATGAATTAGTTAAATTTCATCGCATATGCCAGAAGATAAGCAACTCATTCGAGTGCGTAGTGATCAGTTCTCTCTCCTTCGTGCCATAGTAATATGCGCATCCTTACACATCTAAATCTACCCTGACAGGTTGAAAAAAAAAATAAAAAAAATTTTAAACCAAATTTTTTCAGATGTGTGCCTGATTTGAGATGGTAGCCATTTCTTCATCTTGGTTACAGTGTGTTTATTGGTGGTACACGGATTTCTCTTGGACATCGTCAGTAAATAAACGAAAAATATGAGCACTGCTGTCAATACAGAGGATAAATCCAAGGTGGAGTCTCCAGAGAAGGCTACCCCTGTCTCTGCTGCTAAACCAGAAGAGGAATCTAAGCTAAGTCCAGAAGAGAAGCAAGCTGCCAAAGCCAAGATCTTGAGACAAGTTGAGTTTTATTTCTCAGATTCAAATCTTTTGAACGATAGATTCTTGTTTACCACTCAGTCGGCTAATGAAGGATGGGTTCCAATTGAATCCATCTCCCAGTTCCAACGGATGAGAAAATACAGACCAATCAGTCTTATTGTGGAAGCATTACGTGAATCAAAGGAATTATTGGAAGTTTCAAAAGATGGTGAGATGGTTAGAAGGAAAGTTCCTCTTCCATCCAACCACAACCAGGTTCAACTTGGAATTGCCAAGAGATCAATCGTTGCCGAGAAGTTCCCAGAGGATATTACATTGGATCAACTATTGGAGTTCTTCGGTAAGTTTGCACCAATAAACCAGGTGAGAATGAAGAGAAAGAGCAAGAAATTCACCGGATCAGTTATTGTCGAGTTCCAAAAGGAGGAGGATACCAAGAAGTATCTAGAACAGGAGCCTAAGCCAAAGTATGGTGATTCAGAGCTTAAGATCGTCAGTAAAGTTGCATACGACGAATCAAGAGCTCGCAGCTTTGCCAAGAGAAGAGGTGGCAGAAAGTCACACGGCTCTGACAGGAAGAGAGAAGAATCACCAGAGAGAGGTGAACAGAGTTACAGGGAGAGAGATGGTGAGAAGAAAACTACTCAGGACGAGAAGACCGAAGAGAAGAAAGAAGAGAAGAAGGAATCTAATTAGGATCAAAGTGTAATTATAAACTTAGTATATATAACAAGAAGTTGAATAAATGTGCATAGGTGAAATCAGCTTGGTTGGATAGCACTTGGATTTTCAGGGACTGAATTTTTCACTTTCGAATTTTTTTTTCAGACTTGCAACAACCGCGTTTTAACGCGTCGATTAGACGTCTGTCTATTCTTAACCGTGTTTGACTACACAGGTAACATCTATATCCAGTTAACATAGCTCATTTATTTATCACTATGTCTCCGTCAGTTGGTGCGCAAATTGTGGCCAAGTTTGGTCCCAAGGCCGACGATCCAGAGATCATCACCAAGTGCAAACAACTGATAGATCTGTTTGGACTCTCTTCGGAGGAACTCTTTCTCAAGTGGGAAACGTACGTTGTGACAACTTCCACAGTAGAAGATAATATTCAACTTAGCGTTGAAAACCTGACGAAACTTCAGGACTATATTCAGAAACAGATCGTCAAGGAGAATCAAAAGACTTCCACGAATGACGCTCATGCCATGCGACCCGTCATTAGAGGTACTCCAAATTCTAGTATGACCAATATCGTTGTGTCATCACCGGTTTCATCGACCCGGAAGCGTAGAAAGTTGGAAACACCGCATGCACATCGGTCGGATATGTCTGACGATTCCAGCTTCTTTAGTGCACGAAGCACATCGTCTCCACTAGTGAGTTCTGACCATGAAGACTTACCTAGCAAATCCCACATGAAACAGTCGGGATCGATTTTAGAAACTTTGAATGGTGAGATCTTGAGTAATACGGATTCTAAAGCAAATCCTATCAAGCCTAAGTTGGTGGCAAGTTTTGACCCGGCAAAATATAAGTTCAGAACGATGAACCAGAAGCTTTTGGAAGTGGCAGACTATCTTGATGATCAAATTGATCGAATGGCTCAGGTGATACTTGAACAAAATCATTTTGAGACTAGCGATTTTGGAAATCCATGTCTCCAATCCCAGACAGAGATTTTGGCTGTTGGCCGAATCGTCCCTGATTCTCCATCGACAGATTTTGATGCAGACCTCAATTCCAACTCGTTATTCTTTGAAACATCTCGTTCCGGCGGTATTGGCCAAAGAGTGAGACTTGGGCTCAACAAACTGAAGGACTACAGTCTTTTCCCAGGTCAGATTGCATGCTTCCGTGGAATGAATCAGACGGGTGATCTATTTGTTGTCTCTCAGCAGTATCAGATACCATTCTTAGGATCCCCAGTGTCTGCACTCACGGACCTGGAGAGTTACCAGGCACAGCTTGCGGATTCTCCAGCGATGAAAGTTGTCGTTACATCTGGCCCTTACTGTCCTAGCCGAGAGATGAACTTCGAATTGCTCGCTAAATTTGTCGACAGAATGAATAATGAAGTGAAGCCTAGTAGTATCATAATGTTTGGCCCATTCATTGATGTCAATCATCGTCAGATCAGAGAAGGTACACTTAACTTCCCTGGTTTGGACCCTCAACCTCAGACATTGGATGAAGTGTTCAAGATGGTTGTTGCACCAATATTGAGACGTCTAACCTGCCAGCAGGTGATCCTTATTCCATCAACCAAAGATGTGACTACCGATCACGCAGCATACCCACAAAAGATGTTTGAAAGGAAGCATATGGGATTGAAGAAGAACTTCAAGTGCTTCCCAGACCCGGCCACATTTTCATTGAATGAGGTGTTTATTGGATGTTCCAATAATGATGTCTTCCGTGATTTGAAGGATGTCAATTTTGGTCAACCATTATTGGAGTCTCGTTTTAATAGAGTGTCCGAACATGTTCTCGAACAGAGACGATACTACCCATCTTTCCCCGGTGGAATGAAGAGAAAGCATAGCTCTGTTTTATCAAGTACGGACTTCGATAACCAGGACCAACTCTACACTTCTGGTGCCGATTTACATGCCTCCTACATGGGATTGGCTGAATTCCCAGACTCTTTACCCGATATTCTTATTATCCCTTCAGAACTTAAGCATTTTGCCAAGGTCGTGAAGAATGTATTGATTCTCAACCCGGGAAACTTTATTAAGATGAATCGTAATGGCTCATATGCACTGATAAGTGTTAAGAAGCCGGACATTACCGATTTCTCAAAAGTTGGTGAAAATAGATACTTGAACAATATCTGGAAAAGAGCTAGAGTGGATATATTCCGATCCTAAATAGGGTGGGTGGTTTGTACAATAGGTAATGCAATAAAAGCACGCATGTTACAATAATGTAGATAGATATGTATGAATCAAAAATGCTAAACTTATTTCTTCACGGTAGCAATACTCAAGTTCACAGCCTCACTGGTTAACTTGGTGACATCGTTTCCTGCTGGAGTCTCCTTCTCATTTTTCGTTGTGAGAATGCTACGGATATGTTTCTGCTTCTTGGTGATCTTATCTGCTGGCTCAGCATAGTATTCGTCTATGACGGATTCACCAACTTTGAGAACGGCTTGCATAACAATACACGAGAGGAAAGCAGCTGGCAAGGTATATAGCCAAGTTGCCTTAACCGAACTCTTATCTGAATAGGCCAAAACATCACCACCATTATACATGTATGCAATACACACAGAGGTGAATGAACCAATAACAAGCAACACCTTGAGCAACATTGGCCAAGGGTATGAGCTCTCTGCTCTCTCAGCTATTGGGGTACGAACAAGCTTGACGATCTTGAAGAAGTCTGCCTTCACTTGTAACAATTCGATAACTAATGAAATGAGAGCACTGGCGGACCAAGTTGGACCAAACATAATCATGAAACCAAACTGTAAAATGAATTGACGGTAATCATCGTTGATATCATAAACAGGAAGTGATAACTTTTCTCTAATGATATCAAGAGTTTCCTTCTCACCCTGCTCATCTTTCACATTTTGGACTTTGGCTGGGACACCAAGGATTTTACCGATAGGCTTTATGGCAGAAAGCTTGGTAAGAACGAATGGTAAGCCATACTCCATGAAAACTCCCACGATTTGGTTTGTGAGAATGAAGTATGTGAATTGGGTTTGCAACCTTAGTTGGTTAACAGAATAGTCTTGAGTCAAGAGTGGAATTCTTGGAATGAATTTAACTCTATTAGTAAAGTCCAAGGTAAACGTATCGATGGTACCTAAGTATGCATTGACATGATAGAATGCTGGTAAATACACGAAACTGGTGATGAATAATGGCACATAACTCGATAGGAAGTTAAACACAAACATCTTGATAAGGTATGATTTATCCTGAGACTCCTTTGTTGGATTGTTTTCAAAATGTAAGTATTGATTGGTGACACCAGAATAGAAGAAAGTACAGATTGGAACGATTGAGCAAACGAGGATGGTAGGGACGAGCGAAAGTAACGATTTTCCAGGACCTTGGTACAATTCGGTAAGGAAGATCTCAATCAAGAAACACACAAATTGGTAGAACACAAGATGGATGGAACTTCCGACAGCAATTGGGGCAAACAAAGCCTTTTTAAGCAAAACTTTATAAGGAGGATCGATATTCTCGGTTCTGGCGATCTCCACATGTGAAACATTGACAGTGTTCCATTCCTGGGCCCATTTTTTCTCAGAACCATACCAGCATAGATAGAATGATGCACCGATGGCAAGGTTAAGGAAGGTGAATACTTTAGAAAGTGGACCGAAGATGAACTGAGATAGGCATCCAACAAGGGATAGAAGAGAAAGGAAGGCTATATATTCAGCAACCACTTTGAAGTAGAGGGCATACTTGGAGCCGAAATTCTTGAGCATGAAGTTTGTTTCAGCTGCAGAAGCTTCCTTATTGAAGAATTTAAAGATAGATTTCTTGAAAACGTCTGCACCTTTCTGGGAATTCAAGGTGGCTGTCACTGGTACAGAGGATTCGATAAATGACCACTGACCTAGTCCAACGGTAATACCGGCACCGCCTTGAGCTTCCGAAGCGGATAGTCTGGAATTGACGAGACTAATTCTCTGGGCAGGGGTGACTTCATCTGGGGTAGTAAGTTGGGAAACGTCGGCAAGAGTATCGATAGCTTTGGCCTTGTTGAACCAAGCTTCGAACTCTTGATCCTCCAACTTGATCAAAACAAGAACAGATTCTTCAACACCGTCCGGTTTCACGGCAGCTTTAAAATGGTTTACTTCTAGGACTTTGAGGAGCAATTTGATGCCGATTAGTGCGCTAGGACTGGAAGTCTTGGACTTCTGGTTAATAGGCATGTAAACTCGAAGTGCCAAATCATAGTTAGAGATATCGGACGAGGAAACAACTTTCCCAGCTGCTTTCTCGGAAACCTTTTCGGTCTTTCTGTTTCTCAATTGAGAGGAACTCATGATGTGTTAAATGGTTGTAAAGGTGACGACTGCTAAAGTGATTGGTAATAGGATGAAATTCGAAATAAGAAAAAAATAATTAATTGAAGGTAAATAAATGAAACGAGTGAGGATTCTAATTAAGAATAAATTAATTCCGTCAATTGTTGCTACAGATAAATTCGACTATTATACATATACATTTCTAGCAAAGCCTATCTAATGAACTGTCTGATATAAGCAGGTAATTCCTTTGGATTGATGTGAATTTTCTCCTGTGTTCTTTTCTGCGTTTTACGTCGTCTGGGCTTTCGGGGCATATTTTTCACTTTCTTGATTCGAGTAAGACTGTTAATCTGTGAGGGTGGGGCATTAAAGTAGTATTTACCATGTAAATCGACGTTTGGATCGCCAAATTGACCTGTCTGACATGCCATGGGCGTTAGGAATTTCTGGGCATAGTCCGGTATGTCCTGTGCAGAAATATGTGCCAGCACCCTATCGTTATTATCTTCGTCTTCGACGTAATCTTTGTCTGAACCTTTATCTTCAGACCCTCCCACCATATTAGCTTCATCATCCACATTTCTGTCCATATCACTGATATATTCATCGTCGGCGTTTGCTTCTTTATCTTCACCATCATGTTTGTCGGCATATTCCGCAACGTACCTCCATAACTCATCGGTTTCACTGAGATCCGAGTCTCCCTGGCTTTCCACGATTTGTTGATCGACTTCATTGGCTTCCGGTTCGGAGTCGTGTGGGTCGGTTTCCTTGGCTTTCTGTTCGGAGTCATGTGGATCACATTGTTGTAATAGCTGACTCAGTGAAACTCGACTTTCCCCCATTATACGATGCTGACTATCATTCTGTGAGCCTATAATACTAGAATCTGGTCCTAATCTTCGCGTAAAGCTTGCAAGACTTACCACCTCGCGTCCTTCTCCATTATTCTTGGGCGTATCCATCAAATCCCCTTCTATTCTCCTCCAACGTGACATTTCCCCTGAATCATGTGGTGGATGGTGACTTACTATGTTGTTATGTTCCTCATCGTCTGACAAATCAGACAAAATTTCATTCTCTATTTGTCTTAAAGCATGCTCAACTGACGAAGCATTTGGTGAAGAATTTATGGAATCATTTCTCACGAAAAGCCGTCCATGATCCGACATCGAGCTCTGTTGGTGACTTGGAGCAATCTGATCAGAGGCATCCATATATTCGTGGTCCTGACTTGGAACCTTCGACGGTGACACCGACGTCGACGATGACGGCTGTGAAAGATTTAGAATGTGATGTAATTCGGGTGTCATGTATGCATGGAGTATTAAGAAAGAGGAACCAATTGGCCTTGATACCTCGACTGGGTGGAGTACTATCTGCAAAGAGATATCAGGGAGCAAGATACCTTCCATCTTTACACCACTCGAGTCGTTGAATTTTTCATTGGAAGATAAAAAAAAAAAAAAAAATCAAAGTAAAATAAAAATAAATTCATGAACACTAAAATTATTACCTTGACATCCAATCAACTTAATATACGGCTCGGTTCTTCGTCTCCATCTCATTTAATTCACTGCATTTTTTGTTCTGGTAGCTACCGCAATGAAGGGACCAATTCCTTACTCGGCACAGAACCTAAAGTACGTGTCCTCACTCTATAGGAGGGCACTACGTACGGCACACAATTGGATAAACAGAAATGACTTTTACAGATCAAAGGCTGCAGAAATAAAACTTCGGTTTGAACAAAAGAAGAATATATCGGATCCAAAGGAGCTTCGTCGGGTGTTACAAAAAACCGAGGAACTCTTGGAGAAATTCGAGCATCCCGATCCAATCATTCCACCTAAGAGACCTGGTGGAATTGAGTATGACAGAAACGTTCCTCCTAGATATGTGAAAGGACCGGCAAACTTTAAGAATACAGTTTGAGCTGTCTCGTATCCGGGCTTGTTTATTTATTTATATCTATTTATTCATTCAATCATTACGAATATGAAATTAGTAGTTGTGTATCTATATGTATGCTTGTTCGTGCTGGACGATCTGTTCTTATCAACAGACATTACTGTAGTCCTATAACCGTTAGTCAATCCGAATGGTTGGTTCGAGAGTCGTTGATTCTACGCTGTTACATCCATCATCTCTACAGTTATTACTACGCGTCGATCGACTCGTCGACCTCGGATCCCTATATATTTTGTAATTACATTTATTACTACAAAAGGTGTTGTAGGGATTTTTAACTTATACTTTTATTAATCATCTATAAAGCTCTAGTTACAAAGTATATTAAAATGATTACATCTTCCATTCTTTCTACTTTCTATAGGTTATATAAACATAACGAAAGTATGCTTTTTTCTTTATCCAATCAAAGCTTTTTTACTAACAATATCCAGCTCTTCCTCTTAAATCATATCCAATTGATACTAATTCGAATACTTATGTATATCAATTGGCAGAATTAGAAAATAGGATCACGGTTTTAGCTATTTGCTTGGTTGTCCAATTCTTCGTTATGATCACGTTAGGTATTATAGCATATACCATACTAGGGAGCCATATCAATGAGGGCCGCACAAACAAATACCATCCTCCACTTTCACAAAGTACAGAAAGCTTTCTTCTCAATTTAAGGGTACCGGAATCAAAGGGTCAGAATAGATCAGGGATTGGGGCTATACCTGAGTATGTAGAGAAAATATCCACCAAACAAGAAACACATGCAATTACTTCTAAATCACCTGCTCTATCAGGTTATGAATCAATTCCTCTTCCTACCAGCGATTCCGATTCTGGATCGGTTATTATCACTACTCAAACTAAAGATACCTCACCCGAAATTCATAGTGGTGGTCTTTTCGAATCAAAACCCCTGCGCAATGTCACATATACTGAAACGCTGAAACTTTCCCAAAATTGCCCCTCGTATCTACCTACATACTTAGACCATTGCTATGGAATATCGGATACTTTTAATGATATAGATGAACCAGATTTCGATATTCAAGAGATTTTACTTTCGGATATTCAATGGAACAACCTCTCACTTGATGACTTCAATAATAGAATTGACAAAGTATGTCTTTGTATGTCACTTGAATTCAAAAGTGCAAAAAACGTCTTTGATATGATAACAAACCTTCAGGATTACTGGTGTAAATTGATCACTTCAAAGAATACTGCCTCATCTATCAGAGTCGGTCTTTATAGAATGGTCGCAGATTTTGTTAAATTTGTTGACGATGGTGATGATGATCCTTTGGATTACAGCATTTATTTGAAATTCGTAGAAGCTATGCTTTCAGGATTATATTATCAAGATCAACATGCTACATGGAAACAATATGGCTGTTGTATACGGGACTTTCTTACAATTTTAACAAGTATCTCGCCCAAGGATTTCTTTGAAGTAATATTTGAAAAATGGTATGATTCAGAAAAGGAAAGGCCATTTTCAAAACAAGATCTAATAGTTGGAGAGATTAAAGTTGAACTATTGAAATTGATCCTTGCAAGTTCTTATGTCCTTATTACTAGTGATCAAAATACATTTGATAATGTATTTGCAAGACTTGATTCTGCCAACTTACTTCAAAAACATCAAGAGGATGGTCGGATTCAATTAAAAATTCAAGAACTTATTATCATCCAAAATACTTTAAAAAGTGCATTTGAAAAAGGAGACAATGAAAATCACGGAGAATTGGGACTAGACATCTCTTCTTTCAAAAGAAAACTATCTAGTTCAACAAGGAGTTCTACAGTTGGCCAGCACAAGCGGCTGAAAGCTCTTGCTGACATTACAAATCATATCGATAAATGAAAATAGTTTGATACCTTTGATGATCGTCGTACGTATTATTAAATAAAAGCAAAACGCAAAAAAGATAACCGTTTGACGCAAATGATTAAAAGTCCGAAATAGAAAAGTGTAAGGCATAAAAAAGGATTAATTAACAGAATTGTATGACTCCTCCCCTAGAGTCATGTTTTAAGTAGTGTTGCTCCAACTCAAAAAGTAATACTAAGTGCTTCAATTCCAACACTGACAAGCCATAAACTTCATAGAACCCAATGTTTATAAAAAGTGTGTGTGTGTGTATGTGTGCTCAGAAGTAATGACTAAATAATCAGGCCAGTAAAAGAAAAATCGCTCAGAATAATTCAACAAATTTAAGCTCTATCACTACTTAAGGAAACAGCTTCTGCATTACCATCGGCTGCAGCCTTTCTGTGTTCCTCTTCACTCATTCTCTTAGCTTTCTCGTTAAGCTTAACCTCAGCTTGCTTGAAGAGCTTTTGTTGCTCCTCGGCGGTTAGGTTTTCATCCTCCTTGTGCTTAATATAGTACATTGGGTTCAACTTCTGTAATCTGAAGTTCTTTGTACCTGGTAAGTGACCATACTTCTCATCATAGAGCATCAAAGTCAATGCAACCATAACAGACAACCAGTAAACGTTGTAAGAAATGACGGAACCAAAGGTAGCAGAATTCTGCCATCCAAGCAAAGCATTGAAGACATCCCAACCATTATCAATTTCAGGGTTACAGCAGTTAACATGCCAGACACTCTTAGAAATATCATAAGAACCTGGACCAGAACCATTCTCAGAAGCATCACCACCAGTCTTATGGTTGAATCTGTTTGTTTCGAAATCCCAAACAGCTCTTGAGAACAAACCGGCAGAAATCAAGTAAAGAATACAGGTAGAGATACAAAGGAAGATCTGCAAAGATGATGAAGAACCACCGTAGAACAAAATACAACCGACAAGAATACCTGCAATAATACCACAGATAACTGGCAATGGGAAAGATTTGGCTGGAGAACCAATACCAACACCACCGACGAAGACAACAGCCTCCAAACCTTCTCTTAGAGTAGTAATGAATGGAAGAATGAACATAGAGTACTTTTTCATGATGTAACTGAACTTGAATCTACCCCATTTCTCAGCAGGAGGAGTAGTCAAAGCTCTAGCAATCTTGATTCTCCATTTTCTTTGCATCTTATTAATACGAAGCATAGCAATACCCATAAGAGTAATCAAAACGGTAGCAATAATGGAGAAGATACCTTCCCAAAGATCCTCAGAGGATGACCAAAGATTCTTACCAAGAGAGTAATAGGCACCAATGAAACCACCACCAATACACAAACAAATGAAGACACCGGCAATGGAACCACTCCAAACTTGCCAATATAATTTGTTCTTAAGCTTTTTACTTTTTGCACCTAAGGATTGCTTGACGAAAGCAAGCAACACCGAAATGACAACGACGGCCTCCAAACATTCCCTAAAAACGATGAAGAACACCTGGACATTGAAAATAGAGTTTCCAGCAGCCATTTTGCCAGAGTCGTTTCAATATCAAACGATAATGTTTAAGAGAAGAAGAGACTTTAGAATTAATTAAAGAAGATATAATACTGTAGCAAGGGAATGGGCACCTTAATATATAATTCTGGGGGAACAAAGATTTATACAAAGTGAAAAAAAAGTGATTATGGTTAATCAATGAACAATTGTGACAAATGTATACGGCAGATGAAAGGCAGATGGGTTTAATTATGCTTAATTTAATACCGGGAAATAAATCGTTGACAATAAGCGAGGAAAAGTAATACAAATCAATTGTGTTATTAAATACAAAGCTTAATATTCAAAGTAAGCCGGGGACTGGACCCTCCTCCTTTTTCAAAGGGATTATTTGAAGTTTATTTGATGAAAGTTCTGTGCAATAAAATAAGCAAATAGGATTGAAATAAAAATCAATATTCAACCTCACGACAAAAAAAAAAAACAATTGGTTCATTATAAGCCGTACAACAATAAAGAAAGTCAAAAAAATCTCCAAGAAAAAATGGGTGAAAAGAGTAAAAATTCAAGATGCATTGTTCGCGATCTAATCTAATCGATCACTCGATGGATGCACAGAATCTGTGGAGAAGGAACAAGGAAATAGATCATATAATAACAGGACATAAATCTTTAAATAACTATCAAGTAATACATGGGTGAATGTATTTGGCTGCATGACTTTAAATAGCACTCAGAAATTCTAATTTGAACACCTTCTTCGTACCCAACGGCTGCAGAGATGGTAAAGTTGGATCTATGAAGCAGTCAAATAAAATTTTTTTTTTTTGCTATTGACGAAACGGAGTTTTCGGATATCTACTGCTTTCGTCCTCAAGAAGTATTAATGATGCATTGTATTGGAAATATGGTTTCCATTTATTACATTTTTCAATCGGAATGATACGATGAGTTAAGCGATGCTACTCCGTTCTACGGGGACAGATCGGCATTACATGGATGTTAAGAGAGATTTATACTCATCAGATTGGCTAAGTGCTTAAATAAGCTTAAACCAAGGGTGAATGGAATAGAGGAAAAAATAATACCTTCTTTCAAAGTATATAAGTTAACAATGCATTTCTTTTCACAGCTCATCCTCATCGTCCAAGTCTGCCTCTATATCACATATTGCCTTACAGTTAGGACACATGAACTGTGGATAATTCTTAACGATCAATGGTCGGATACATTTATAATGCCATGAGTGAGAGCAACTAGAAACAAACACTGCCTGGCACGGCTTGATTTGTCCGAGGCATATAGCACAAGACGATAACTCCTCATTTTTACCAGTTAACGTCAACATCTTCAATCTTTCATGTGCTTCCTTGGTGAATTTTGCACCTCTGCGACGCCAAGAGTAGTTAAGTTCAACTTTCACCTTAACACAACGATAGATCTCTTCGCAACCTCCACGATAATCCATACCAAATTGTAGGATGTCCGAATTTCCCAGCTTGTAGTTAGCGCTAGGAACATTTGCAAGTGACATTCTCACGTGATTCAAAAACGTACCGGACGATGAGCTCACGTCTTTTATATACCAGTGACCGTAACCATCCACCGTTAGTAGTGCATGCTTTCTAGAAACAACTTTACTCTTAAATACAATAGGGGCCGATGATCCCTGGGGTGCCGTTGCTGCGCTCTTACATTTCTCCGTGTATCTACCGATAGGGATACTCATTCCTGGTTTCAGACGTCGGATAATCGGTCCAAAGAACATATATGGTGCAGAGGCAGCATGATCCATAAATGGAGTCAAACGGATCGAGTAGAATCCATTTTCATCTGCTTTACCACGAATATCATGGTTATGTTGTGCAGCAGCAGAAGCAGTGGAAACTGAATCAGATGATCCTTCCGATGCAGTGTCTGAATTTTCATGTGGTGTATCAGAACTAGAATTGTGCATTTCAGAAGAATGATTGGATTCATGTTCAGTATCGGCAATGATGGCCGGAGTAACCATGTTACCATTTTCTATGCTAATACAGGATGACTCCCCAACCTGAACCGGAGGAACTGTATACCGTGGCTGCTGGGTTTCATGGATTACTCGTTGAACTTCTCGTTGAATGCATGCATTCCCCACGGGATTCTCATTTGACGAGGGAGTTGTAGTTGTAGTTGGTGCAGTTGGTGCTTGGATGGCAGTGATGCAGTGGTCCAGTCCTGCCGAGCTTTGCAGAGCATTAGCTGTAACCTCTGCAAGTGGGGGAACCTCTTGGCTGCTGGAACCTTGGTTGAGATCTGACATTGTAGGACTCGTAGCAATGTTATTGTTGTAAGCCTGGGCATTGAAAGCATTGTGACGAGTCAGACTGATGGAGCTAGAACTGTTACTGCTGCCAGTAATAGTATTGAATCTAGACCTTAGTGCCGGGTTCAAAGTTGGTTCGATATTTTCATCATGCGCTTCAGCAGATGGTGCAGTCGACTGTTGTAGATCCAGAGCACCAAAGCTACTAGGCAACGATTCTAATTGATCACAACTCACCGCAGAATCAACGTATCCGTGGCTTACAAAAGCAGTAGGTTGCTCTGTAGGTTGTGGACTCATAACTGAGGGAACTTGTGGCGAAACACTCTGATTCACAGGGGGAACCTCTGATGAATTTCCCGTGGCATTAGATTGACTACGCCAATGACGGGATGAAGGTGGTACCACCCTCACGCTGTTGACGATACTGGATAATGCACTGCTGACGGAACCATTTCTGCGTTTGCTCTGGGAAGATGACGGAGTTACAGATGTAAGAATATGGTCCATTGTGGTAACTGGACTATTATTTGTCTGGGCCTCCGGGGAAGAAGCCGTACTCACCTGGCCATTGGAGGCACCTTGCCGACCGGAGGAAGGCTTCTTATGATGCTGAAATAACGAGAAAGGCAACTTGAGAATTAGAGGGAACTATATTTGATGTGAATGCTTGATCAAATCAGATTAGATATAAGTGAAGCGATCAAGACACTGATAAGGAAATATGTATAAGAATCTAAATTATCTGAAGTATCAGTGATTCTTTTTTCCTTCTAAAACTGAAAGATGATTTCTATGGATGTAGGGACTAAAACTTAGGATATGTAGGTAGAGGAAATCAAATGCTAGTTGGATATATGAGGAGAAAGAAGGAGAAAGATGAAGCCAGAAAGAAAATCTAAATAAAAAAAATCCAAAAAAAAAAGGAATAACAATTCAGGAAAAAAAAAAAGAAATGAGAGAAAGAAGAAAAAAAAATTAGACGCTGATAGGAGTTGAACTATGTTATGGTTCAACATCAGTTTTCCTGTTTTGGGTATGGTTCAGAGTGAGGGGATAGCGAAATTTCTATGCTGTCTAGAATGAAGTGGGATGAAAAATTTAAAAGTTATAGGTGTGAAAATTTCATTGCCTATCCTTACATTCCTTCTCTTCAGACCTCATACCGATTTCTCAGATACATTCCTGAAACAATTATATTACTATGCAGCCAAGATTCGCACCGTGGCATCGATCATTTCCGTTTTCGATCAGAATTTTATCCGTTTTGGGAAATCTTTGTTGTTGATCTGCATATAATATCATCAATTACATTTTATTCATTACATTAATTATCTCCACCAACTTCCTCCTTAGTCATGTCTGACAATGCTGCTATACAATACTGTAGACGCTTGTAGTGCTTACCGATTGGTTGCCATGCTCTAAATTCTTCAAGTAATTGGCCGATCATTTCTCCTGTATCTTGCTCAAAGGATTTATCACCACGCTTATCTTCTTTACGCTTTAGAGTTGCCAACTCTTCCACGAATCCTCTTACGCACCACGGCAAATGATATTCGTTAGTGTTGAATTTTTTAACATCAAAATCATCTTCCTCTTTCACTGGCTGCTCAAATTGCAAGTCTGTAGTTTCCATCATATTCTGGATCCCCAACTTGTAGGCGTTACCATTCTCATAAAGACATCTACCATTGTACTCGCTAATCTTATCATGCTTATTCTTGGAATTATCCTTACTCTTCTGATCTTTTTGTGTGTTACTGTAACGACGACCCTTCTTCATTTCCTTTGTATCAGAAGCATCCTCAAGGAAGAAATCACTTAATTCAACCAAAAGTTGATGTTCATTCATGTTTAGGTTCTTCACAGCTAGTGCCAAATTTACTAATGTCACCAAGAAATCTGGCTGGTTACTCTCACCATCAACATACACCGATCGATATATATTTGGATGCGATAGGTGAAGACAAAGTGATGAATATAACGGTGCCAAACTGTCGGTCAAAGATCCAAGAAATGTTATCTTAACATTCTTGGCTATCAAAATCTTCACATGCCGCACAAGTTCTTTACTTTGAAGTGATTTAGGATCTTGGAAATCAAACAGTTCCAGCAGGATGCTATTTTCAAGGGATTTATTAGAGCTTGCTTTAACGGTCAGTTTTGAATCCAATCCAACCTGAGGTCCAAGACATAGGCCTTTGATTCCAATAAGTCCTATCTTACTCGCATTATCGAGATATCCAGCCGTGATCAGTCGAGAAAGAACATGGATCGATGTAGCAACAGCTTGCATACTTGCTACCACCAACACAATATCGGAGCTCGTTATTGCAGGAATCCAGTTATCTAAAAGCGAGAGGCAGTTACTCACCCGATCAAAGATTCCTCCATATCCTTCCAGTGCTACGGTATCTATATCCATATCCACATTTGTCTCCTTTCCCCATTTTTCTAAGGCGGCTTTGGTATTAATTGCCATTTCATCTGCATCACTCGTAGAAGCCTCACAAAACTTTTGGACCAGATGTAGTGGCAGGAAACTATGAATACTAATAATCAGGGCTTTCTTGTGAATGGGCTTAGTAGGATGCTGATCGAAGATTGGGTTATGGTAAAGATGTGTTTCTCCTGGAATGAGCCCTACAGTACAGCGAGGACTCATACTAGACATTAATATTCTCAGTCTCGTACGGAGAGTCAAATCTCTGTAATTCCAACTTAGATTAGGGATCACAACAGACGATGCGATGATTCTCGAATCACTAAGATCCTGGACTGGGGTTTCTGCAAATGCCTTTTCTTCATTAACTTCAAACTGGCATTTGATATTGTCCTTTAGTACCAATGGTTCTTTCATAGATTTTGAATCCAGAATTGACATCTGTCCAGTTTTAGAGGAAGGTGAGCTGTAGAAAGCCCAAGAACTGGGCTTAGAATAGCTAGAAGTTCGCACAACCAAGGTTTTACGAGCTATATTGGCGGCCTCTTCAAGCTGTCTTTGTAGTTCGTCTTCTTCAGTAGTAGAGATTCGGTTAACTGTGTTATTATCATTATTTTCATTGTTATTTTCACCGCTTTTCCAAGACCAGGGTTTCCACCAACTGTAGCTAACTTCATTATCTTCGACCTCTTCTCCTGTATTTGTCACAACCCTTGAGAGTTTATTAGGCGTTAGCTCGCTTTCAATAGGATGATTAATAGGTGGGGACATTACCACCGGCTGGCTCTTTTTACTAGATACCATACCATAAACTCGTCCTAAGAGTCCACCCCATGAATTTTGCGGGTTTGTAGTTTCAATATTGTCTG
The DNA here is from genome assembly GCA_012295335.1 of Brettanomyces custersianus. Taxonomy (NCBI): domain Eukaryota; kingdom Fungi; phylum Ascomycota; class Pichiomycetes; order Pichiales; family Pichiaceae; genus Brettanomyces; species Brettanomyces custersianus. The sequence continues at coordinate 687,459 of JAAVTW010000004.1, read as the reverse complement.
CAGCTTCGTCATCATTAGTATTCTCTGGTATTGTTGAAGTGGAAGCATTAACGCTTTCAGATTCATTATTTTCTTCCGTATTCACATGCTCATCACCATTGTCATTATGATTATTATTATTACTCTTATCATCCTTATTGCTTCTGCCCCAAATTCTCCATCTTGATGACCATCCACTGGCTTGCTTGGATGATTCAGCTGACTCACTAGTTTCCTCAGTCCCATGATCACTACTGCTCTCAATGGGAGTCTCATCAGCACTATCAGTATCATTTCTTTCCAACTGCCTCCGATATTGTTTCAAAGTAACAACTTTCTCCAAGGGTTTTCCCTCTGACTTATCTTCGTTCCCATGCTCTGGATTGTAAACGGCTTCTTCACTCTCACTATCAATTGAACTTTCATCACTTCCATTGTCTTCCTGCTTTGTATTTCTACCAACCAATGTTGCCACAGGAATTGCATTTAGATCAGAAGAATTGTCATAACGCTGCTGATATTTAGGAACGCTGTACTTGCGTCTGATACGCTTCTTTGGCGATGCCTTGTCTGGCTTTACTGGACTAGTAGGCATACTAACGAATTGAGAAGCTTCTATGATCCTAGTACAAACCTAAAGGTGAAAATATCATAGAAGAGCTATCTGAACTTAGTTAGATAAACCAATTGGTCAAAAGTACCAAACTTATAACTATTGAATTGAAGGTTTAAAGTGATAGTTGACTAAGAAGTTAATCTAAAAAAAAAAAAAAAAATATTATGGCATGTCAATAGAGACTTATTTAAACAATGAATAAAATGAAATAGTTCCAATGGTAGCTTTGCTGATAAGGAATATGAGTTTATGGATCAACCAACATTTTAGCTAGAAATGAACAAAGAATCGTGGAAATCAAGCATTCTAAATCAGCTTAAAGAACGAGATGAAACAAATGACGAAGGATCCGATTCGTACAGGAGTGGTAAGTGTGAGGTCTTCTTTGCGGCTATTAGGTAATCTTCTACTAACATTATCATATAGTTGAATATCTCAATGACTTGATGCTAAAACAACGACAACTTCTTGCCGATTTAAGAAAAGATGATACAAAAAAACATCTTGAGGATGCATTAGAAACAATAGATTCATTGAAGAGCCATGCCGCCGATCAGAATACGCTCTTGGACCAGAGAGATGAGCATATAGAGAAATTGAGATCTACCACTCACGAGCTTGAAGGAAAGCTCAATCTGATCAAGGAAGGTTATGTAAAGATCAAGGAAAAAAATTCTCGGCTTCAGGAAGAATCCAGCGTGAAAAATCAGAATATCGAGGGGATCAACGATAACGTCTTATCACTACAGATCGAGAATAATCTACTATGTAAATCGATTGAGAAACTCAAAGCTGAGAATCAAAGATTGATCAATCGCTGGATGGATAAAGTTTCTAAGGATGCAGATGTATTAAATAAGGCGAACGAACTGGTCGAGAAGTCTAAAGAAGGTCATCTCGAGTAGATAGGCTGGTTGTGTTAGTATGTATGCATGTATTCTTTCCTAAGTAATTACCATTAGCTTTAATGCAATAGGTGAAAAAAAAGAAAAAAAATCTGAAAAAATAATGTATACAAATCTTTTCACTAAATTTCTCCAGATCTGTCAAGACTTCATACTGGTGGTTATCGTGTGGTAGGTTTAATTTGTCATGGTTCAGCCCCTCACTATTCTTGCTCAGAAACTTGATGCTCAACAACAAGAATCGTTGACTCGGGAAATCCTGGAAAAAATCAAGTCATCCCAGGACGAGAAACTTACCGGGCAGTATGTCACCACCTTCTGTCAGATCCTTGAGGTTAACTCTGATCTCAAGTCAAGGCTATTTGATGATGTCACCAATTACTGCAAATTAAACATCCAACCTGAGAACATTGCGAAAGCATCTCGGTCTGAATTTCTCGACCTTTTCAAACTTTATCACGATGAAAAGCTATGCTCAGAGATGATCAATGATATCATTTCAATCCTAGCAGGCTTTTACAAATCTCATCTGTTTATGTTCGAAAAGATTGCCATATCCGTTGATAATGAGGAACCAAATTCATCTATAGACTGTTCTTCACTCTCAGTTATTGATATCTGCCACTATCTCGATTTTATCAACTGGCTGTTCATAAACAGTAGTGAAGCAGCTGAAACTTTTGACAATTTCTCACTTGACAAGTTCTGTCTGATATTCCAAACAGCTGAGGATCATGAGGTTTCTGTATTATCAGGTAAGATAATCAAACATCGTATTCACTACTACTGCTCAAGCGATCAAACATCCTCCTTTATGTTTAAAGCTGTTGATTTACTCATGGCTACGGATATCGCTTCCTGCCATACCATAGCATATATAATATGGTTCCAGATTTTGCGCTGTTACGGAAACAAATACCTACAGGGATCGACCAGGTTTCAAGATATGATGAAGATGGAATCCTACTGGTACGCTCTAAGAAATGGACTTGCCAGTACTGTGCACGAAAATAGAAAATACTGCTTAGTGATTATTCGTATATCTTTAGAAGCTTTGGTCATCGATCTATCACTACCAATCATGGCTTGGAAAGTTCAGCAAAGAGATCTGTACCTTAAAAGCTGGCAGAAATTCAGCACTCTCTATGAAATAATGGGGATTGATGTCTCGATGAACCAAGCAGAAGCTGCCAAAGGTGATGTGATCAAAATCCTATCACCATCATCACTTATTCCAGTTCAGTTTGCATTGACCATTCTAAGTGTTGGATTTCAAGCTTCCACCGATAGAGTGAGGAACCTTGCGCTTGAATTGACGTTCGCTCTTCCAGAATCAAGTCTTGGATTATTCAAGCACGATTTCAGCTTCCTCTCCGACATATTTCTTCCATATGCAATGGTAGCCTCTCACTTTAAAGTGGTGAAGCAGTCGGATGGCTCTTATAAATGCCTATATGGTGAACAATTGGCCAACTATATCGAAAAATGTATTGTTGCTCTACCATCGGATGAGGATAGAGCGGTTATTTCTTCTAAGATATTGACTACTCTGGCTCAGAACAGGTTTGGATATGGCCCCGTCCGGGTTTTTATAACCATGGGTATGTATGAAGGATTCAAACAGATATCTTCACACTGCTTACAGCCTGAAGAATTGGATACTCTATATCAGCTATTTGAAGTGGAAACTGAATCTGGAATCTGGAATAAAATTCTGCAGACGCTCTATCTTCGGCTTTTACTTCATTTGGATTTAACTCAATTCAATGAAGGTTCATTATTTGGTGCTATTGCACAACATGTCAAGTTTAATGGGTATGAGGCTTATTGTGAGAATGAGGAATTCTTCCTAGACTTTATAAACGAATCCTTTAAACTTGCAGAGACAAAGCTCTATCTTAAGGAGAATGCAGAATTATTGGATCCTGATACACTGATCATAGTCAGCTCATATTTATTACATATGAATGTAAAAGAAGATGAAATTGCTCCCTGCATTGCAAACTATTCACAATTGAATACATTCATAGTCAGGGCAGCCAGTTCTGGACTTGGGTTTGATAAACTTCTTTTGAACAAGAATATCGTTGGTAAATTAGGTGCCCTGGTTGGGAAAATGACAATCCTAAGTCAGGATATCGATTCATCACTATATAATGATGTTGGTCCCTTGATTCATAATAAAGTATTGTTTGGATTCAATTTCTGGACTAAAGTGAATGTCTCCAACATGTATAGCATTATGAAAAAACAGATCGATTCTGTCTCTTCAGCTTCGATGATTAGTTTTATTGTGGCTGAATTCAAAATGTTTACAGCTTGTGTGGAAGAATGCGTCTTTAACGAGGACTTTAATCTTACACCAAAATCGATCCTAGAATTGGCATCTAACGCATTCAAGCTTGATTCAGATTCGAATCAGGAGAAAACAATACATAAAGACAGGGATCAATTCAATGGTCAAGTGATGGATCTTGCAGCTGAGATTGTGGAAGCCAGAAGTATTACCGAAAATGAAAAGGCTTATGCCTTATCGTTTGTGTCCAATATCGTGGATGGATCAGAGTCATATGCATTTGATGGAATTATTACCCTCTTGCTCGCACTATATGAATCTCCTACTGCTATCACAACTAAGGATTATGAATCTATCATCGATACATTGAGATTTATATGGCAGGAGTTCTTAAGTGAGAAGCTAATAATGAACCAAAGAAAGATCCATTTAAAGTTCATTAGTCTTATCTTACATGAGAGATTTTTAACTGAGGCGCATTCTAATGCCAAGGTTGCCAGCTTCTTGTATAATGTGTGCAGCAAGATGATTGAGTTATCATGGTCCAAAAAATCGATATTGCCAGCCTTATTCAAAGCTTTATCAAACTATCAAATCTCTAATCCTGATGAGTTTGAAAAGAGTAATTGGATTCCCAAGATATTGGTGGATGGTACAGCACTTTATCAATCCGATAATAGCGTCTTTTGGATGGATACAGTTTTGGCCGATATTTATGATGAGAAGTACAACATTTCGGGAAAGAAAGTGTATGATTCAATTAATGGAATCCCTGAAGTTGCATATCATATATATGACAAAGCTGCAATAGCATCTGTGAAATCAGGTAAATTTGCCGAGGCCATGTGGGAATATGTGTTCTCCAATGAAGACAAGTTCCATCTAATTAAACCTATCAAGCGCACAGACCATAAGGAACAGTGGAGACGGATCGAGATATTAAGTATGATGATGCTGAGTATCGATATCATGGATGAAAAAACATTGGAGAAGTATCTTATCAAGTACTTGGAACCAATACTCTTTGAAGAGCCATCACCACTTTGTAGATCATATCTCGAATGGATCGTGGCTTTTACAATCACGAAATATCCAGGACTAAAGGACGAAGTCTTATCATCTTTTACCAAGGGCTTGGGAAATGGACAGCCCATGGTCGTTTCTCTGTATGAAAGGATTATTGCATTAACAATACTTCAAAAAGGTACCAAGGTGGAATCTTCTAAGATTAGTAAATTCCTCATTAATGTGGTAATACCATTTGCTACATCCAATAGAGCATTGGTGAGACATTTCTCAGCCTCAATGATCTGCGTGGTGATGGATGCCATCAACAGAGAAAAACTTGAGTTATCTTCAGAGCTATTGACTATAATGAAAAATATAACCAAGAACATTCCAGCAGTTTCTAAGAAGGGAAGCTACAGATCTGCAGATGCGCTAATGTGGGATATCAGGGAAGATTTGACGATGTGTGGTGTCAACGGAGGTGTTCTCTTAAAGACATGTGATCGTAAGGTAGATGCAATATTTGAGAATCAATGGAAGAAGTACCTTACCTTGGACCAGAGGCAAATTCTTCGTATTCCAATTGGAGAAGATCAAGCACATTCATGGTTGAAAGTGGAGAGGAAATCGAAAGTAAGGGCAGACACATATATCACAACTGACGAAGCTGTTGCACCTCTTCAAACAAAAAGTGGTGTTTGGTCAAGTGTGATGGAAACAGACTCTGATTTGAGGGCAGTTTCAAATATCAAGAGATCTCCTCTCATCGTGATGGCATCTTTAGTAGAAAAAGCCCCAAATCTCGGTGGTATCTGCCGTCTCTGTGATTGCCTAGGTGCTGGCTGGATGACAGTCAACGATATCAACGTCAAGAAGGATCACCAGTTCACCAGTGTTGCAGTCACTGCAGATAAATGGATGCCACTAGTACAGGTGAAAGTGGATCACATTGTTGAATTCATGCGTAAGGAGAAGAAGGATGGATATACCTTGATTGGTCTTGAACAGACAGACGATTCACTTGAGTTGAATAGCCGACTTCAGTTCCCTAAGAAGTCTCTAATAGTATTGGGAAAGGAAAGAGAGGGTATTCCGGCCCACATTTTGGCTGAACTTGATGAGTGTGTCATCATCAAACAGAGTGGTGTGGTGAGATCTATGAATATTCAGACAGCTACCGCTGTGATAGTGCAGGCATATTCAGCCCAGCATTGTTAGTATTAGAATTACTTGTATATACTCTATTATTATATTATAATTACATAACACATTAGAATGCAGCCTCAAAGTCGGCAGGTCGTTCTTCAGCGATCTTATCCAAAGCTTCCACCACGGGATTTCCGATGGTCTTGACCATACTTATAGCCTTCAAGATAGATTTTTTACTGGCACCTTTACCATGATCTGTAGAGAGGGTTACCGTTTCTAAAGGCGGAACAACCTTACCTCCTTTGTAACCTATACATAGTCCTGAGTCAACAACCTGTTGCTCATCCAACGAAGGATCCGCAATAACATTTTCCCCTACTATTCCAACCACAAATAGAAGAGTAGGATTAAGGTCCTTCGAATCGGCTGGGATAAGATCAACACACGACTCCCAGTCATCGGAGAATGTTGGCTCTTCTTCAATTTCCTTATCATTTGCCGTGGAAACTAGCAGAGGGAGCTTCGTTGATTTTAGAGCAAGGAACGAACCCATGGACGTGAGAGAGATAAGAGAATAGAGCGTATAGGGCGACGCCTGAAAGTCTGTTGGAAGTGAAAGTATCACGATATCAACATAAATTTGGAAGTAGTACTTGTCTGTGAGTTTTAATCTAGAAATATCCAACGTTCCCACTAAGGCTTTGGTTAAGATGGATGATGTAGTCAAACACAAATCGGAGTCATCTCTTTGGCCTTGAATGTCCACGTCAACCTTGATTAAATCAGACGTATCTTTTGTTCTTAAAACATTCGCCTTTACGCTAGTAATGCATTCCAATCCATCAGCGGTGTAAATTCGTGATGATCCATTCGAATTAGGAAGGAACGCACAGGTAGCTTTGAGTGGTCTAAACTGGGTAGGTTTTCTCGAGTCGGTCCGTGCAATTTGTGGAGATATGAGTGAGTCATATATATATGATCGTTCAGCAGGCGAGAGGGTCATTTTTATCTATGATTCGAAGAGTAATTCGGTAGTGTTGTTATATCTAAAGATGTATCATATAGATAGGAATATCGCATATGCAAATTTGTAATTTTTTTTTACTTGATCCATTTTTAAGGATTTATTATTTTTTTAGTTGACTTTAATTTCCAGTTAATCCCTAATTAAACCTGTTATTACCATAATACGATTAGTTTCAAAATATACTTAGCAAATGTAGTGCAGTTGCCTTAATTCTCTCCAGGAGAATCAATGCCTTTGACGCTACAATGGTTCTTAACTCGCTGGCCTCTTCAGAAAAATGGGTCAACTCTAAGAACGGGAAATCATCATATCCAACCAAATACTTCTGCCAGGATTCCATTACCTCAGCATGTAGCTTCCTAATTGCTTCATTATCAATATCAGGCACCTTATTACCTCCTGAAAGTTTTCCAAGGAAGAACTGTACCGATTTCCAAACTCGGGGTATTTCAACATCACTAACTGGCGCTTTGGAATCCACCAGATAGAATTCCCGCCATAAAATAGCCAATGCTAGCGATATAGCTCCAAATGTGAATCCCACAAATAAGCTTTTCTTGATTCTTCTAACCTGTAGAAGCCGATCCTTTTTATGCTTTCGTTTGATATGTTTGAGCTGCCCCTTGGAAGGAACAATTGTACTTTCAATCAACGTTGAATTGACATTATTTAGTCTCTTCGATGATCCAATCAGGCCTCCATTCATGAGGGTACCCAAATTATGATAGCTTGTACCAAGACATCCTAGAAAATCAATCAATATCATCAAATCATCGTTGACCGACTTTAACTTGACTGGCTTGCAGATGAAGTTATTAGAATTAATGGCTTCCATTGTAGCATTATCATTATTCTCAAAATAAATGGGAACTACAGGCTTATTCTCTGATACGATGGCTGGCTCTTCACCTAATATGAGTAGTACGGCCTTAGGTGGAGGGGTATCAGTGAGTTGAAATCGAACACTTCGAAGAGTTTTCCTATAAGCACTGAGTCGAGAAATTAAAGCAAGACTATTTTCACCAACAACTTGGATATTTAGTTGAAGATTTGGAGAATAGCTTTTTCTCTTCACTAGTTGCTTTTTTTGGGAAGGGATTGAAACTCGAGGCATAATGAATGAAGGAATTATAAGAGAAGAATCAATTATTTCTTCATTATCTTGATCCGATTGCAACAATGGATCCCTATTTTCATCTTCCAAATCAGAGGATGAATCGGATAGGATCGATGCGATACTCTTCTTATCATTAGGATCAACTTCGGTCATCTGTAATGCGTTTGGATCTGCTAGATCCGAATCCAAACACGAAACTGACTGCCATGAGGTGACAGAGAAATTCGAGTCGCGTAAATCGTTTGAGGTAGGAGTTGAGTCCTTATCATGAAGAATTTCCCAGGTAGAAGAGGACTGCCTATGGATTTTATTAATTGTCTTCTTGTTGGAAGCAAGCATGAAATTATCAATAGAATAGTAAAATAAGAACGAATAGTTTGATAGTTTTATTAGTTGTTAAAGGCCTGTTAAAGTTAAGAAAGTTACGGATAGATGACTACATTTATTTGATTACTTTATAGATAAGAAGAGATTGCGAAATGAGAAAATTAAAAAGGCGAGAGATATCGTGCAAGGATCAAAAGATGCATGTGCTAAGGATTGTGCGATTGTGTAATTGATTGAAGTTGAGTGTAAAGGTTTTGATGCGATTGTCTTTTTATAGCCGAGGATAGGATCATGAATTTATTACCATAACTCCACTTTACTGTTAGCAACCATATATCGTTTTTTAAGTAGCTACCAGTAAATCTGGTTAGTGGTTATCAGGCTGAATACAGAATATAAGCTGGCGGTGAGGCGCGGCTAACAATGATGTTACAGCCACATTCATAATATTGGTTTTTGTTTACTCCGATAAATAACGTGTAACACATAACACATTATTAATTATACGATTCAATCGATTGTGGTATACGATGCACCATAATCATTACCATATAATTGTAACTATTTAAAGAATATATAAATCAAAGCCCGATTAGATGAGACATATATATATATATATATACATATTAATTGATTTATATTAAAGTACATGCCGATTACAGCAGCACGAAGGGGGAAACCATATATCAGTCACGTAACTAGGGCAACATAACTATATGGATAAATAAAATGGACCCATGTGCTGCTTATCGAATCATCGCGCTTATCGTATTGCATGAATTGAATCAGTGCTAGAAATATTTACTAGGATTGAATTCTTTGTACATTGTTATATATTATTGTTTATCTCAATAACCACATGGGATCAGTAAACATGGAATTCTGATGAAGGTTTAAGTAGTCCTCGAGGAATTCAATTCTGGTCAACCAATTGATTAATACATCTTTCTACACATATTAAACAGACATCCAATGAGTTTCTGGAGCTATCTATTTGGAAAGAACAAGAAAGCAGAGGAGAAGAAGGGTGATGATAAGGGGAATTCATCCGATAAGAAATCAAACATCCCATCCGAATGGAGTCCATCAGATAAAGTGATTATGATGAAGAAACATGGAGAAGATCAGGAAGAAGAGTTTGTTAGCCTTGAAATAAAGCCTTTATCTTATGCAGAAGCTGCATTTCTTGGCCCTAAGCTTAAAGCAAATAGACCAGTCAATTCCAACGTGGCAGTCATTGATCAGGATAATGATCTGGAGAGATCGATAACCGATATTGATCTTACCAAGACGTTCGGTCGGTATATCAAGAATACCCACTAAACGGTATATAGTATTATTCCCCCAATCCCTATTTATGCATCCTTACATCGACTTTATCCCAACTTTTCCCATACACTATTCACTATGTAGACAACGTATATACTATATAGCCCAATATTAGCTAATTCTATCAGCAATGGGTCAAGGTGACGAGGTACAGGCAAAGGTGGCTGCACTAGTCGAATGGTGTCAAAACCAGGGTGCCAACATCGATCCAAGACTTAGCTTTGAGTATTCTTTTGACAAGGGTATATCTACACTATATAGGCCTTCCGAGGATGAGTTAAATCAATCAAATCCATTACATATATGCGTTGGAATACCTAAGAACATGATATTGGACTCGAACAGTGCCAAATCATGGTTCGAAAGAGAAATTCCCGGATTTCATACTGGGCTTTCCTCATCTGTTCTATTCAAGGCATATCTGGCCTATATGCTTACTGAGGATGAGTCTAAGCAGAGTGCCTATGTGAAATTATTGCCAAAGGCCGATGAAATTAGATCTCCATTGACTTATAATGAAGATGAGATGAATCTACTTAGGGACACTAACCTCTATCAAGGTACCCAGGTAAAGCTGTCTCAGTTGAAGACAGAGTATGGAGTCTTAATATATGATATAGGTGACAGTCTGCGGAAAATCAGTTTCCATGATTTCTTATGGGGACACCTCATACTTTCATCAAGAGCCTTTCCTTATAAATTGGTGGATAAAACGGCGGATCCATCTTCTGTAATGATGCTACCTTTGCTAGATTTCATGAATCATAAACCTATGAGCAAAGTCACATGGAATTTTGATGGGTCCCAGTTCAAAGTTGATGTTGTAGTAGATAATCCAAGTAGGGAGATCGAAGTATGCAACAATTATGGACCAAAGGGTAACGAGGAACTTCTCATGGGATATGGATTCGTCTTACCTGATAATGAGTTCAATTGTCTTCAACTAAGTCTTCCCACCGAAGCTTTACAACCTGCTTTGAAAGATGTGAAGCTTTCAGACTGGAATATCACCAAGTTGCCTCACTTAGATGATTACACATACTCTGTAGTGGAAAACGAAATGCCAAAGAACTTGATGCCCCCAGATGAGCAGAATAATAAATATGTGGTTTTCTTATGCAATAGATCACATCCTATTCCTGATGGATTATTGGAGTTGTTTTCCTTGGCCAGTAAGAACGAGGAAGATACACAATTGACACTCAAATGTGAATTGAACGGTATTAACAAGCTGAGGGCCAGCTTGAATGACAAGTTCCAAGGAAAACTCAGTACTATGCCAGCAAGGACCGATAATGTGAGACAAGTTAACTATGACAACTGCAGGATCTATAGGGAGGGTCAACTTCAGGTGTATAACTTGGTGAAGAAGGCGTTGAAAAGTAAGGAGAAAGAGTTGTTGAAGACTTATCGGAAATCCCTTATTACCGTTCGTGATATCATCAAGAAAGACAGTGAATTTGAGCCATTTTTAGGAATATACGGATCATGGGATAAGGAATCAAGTAACTCCAGCCAATTTGAAATAGACCGATTGATTCATCTTTGGTTGATGAAGATTGTCAATTATGATGATAGTGATGGATTGAAGATGGATGTATCATGGATCGTAGATGCATTCAATCACTTGAAAGGTAAAAAATATCGTGTGGATCCATATGCCTATACTTTGTACCAGATGAGAGTTGGTGTACTAATCAAGGAGACTGGAAATTCATTAACTAAAGGCCAGCATTGGGATATCCAGTCCTTTATGATGGTGCACGAGATCTACGTTAACAACTCATACGAAAAGGGATCATCATTAGAACCTATCCTTATAAAGCCCACATTACTTTAATACATATATGAATATATAAACCTAGTGACGTTCTGGAATCAATCTGATGAGTATCACAAGCATCAAAAAGGCTATTAGAACCATTGCTATCACCCTTATATAGAAGAACAAGCCCAATTTACCTTCTTTATGGTATTTCATCAACATTTCGTTAACTACACCGAACTTTCCATGCGATTTTTCAAAGTTCTCGGTGGCTTCTTTCAATATAACGGCATCCTCCTTCAACATATCCTGAAATTGAACTGCCTGTTCTTTCACATCGTTAACAACTGACGGTAAGCTGTCGAGCAATGCCTGCTGAAGCGATTCATAGTGTTGATTCTTTACCTGTGTAGACTGAACGGCATCCAATTCGGACTGCCCGCTTTTCACACTCAATAGTCTCTTTCTAAGTGACGTTATTGATTCCCCTTGCACAGATCCATCATTTTGCTTCGATTTGATCGTCTTACTAGCTTCATCTTTATTATGATCTTCTTCATCGGTCTTTTCCTTATATGACTTATCAATCACATATTGAGCCTCGAATCGTGAGTCTTGTATATTCTTATCCAGCACATGAAGCCTCGAATCCAATTCGTCATACTCTGTACTGTGATCTCGATGATGTATTGTGTATATCTGCTTCCTCAGTTCATCAACATCCTTGGCCAAAGTCGATAGTGCAGAATATCGACATATACATGTAGCGGTGTCATCTCCAGGCAGCTGGTCCTGAACGAGCTGAAATCGTTTATTAAGCACATCCACCAAATGGAACGAAAGTTTCTCCATCTTTAAACTCCCTTTGACGTTGTAATTGTCGGCTAGTTACTACCTTACCGTTTGCCTAGACCTCCCTCTGGATCTGAAATCGATTCTGATCTGAAAAAAGTCCCGATGAGGTCGATCGGCGCGTCGCAAGGTAGGCTTATCATGTTATCTCGGATTCGGATGATGGTGTGATATGACAGGTAGCGGGTAAACGACATGGAAATTGGCAAGAAATCGTCATTAAACAGTTGGATCCATTGGTTGGTAACATCCATTTGTTTATACAATGTCCCAATTCCCCCGTAATACCCTCATATACCGCCCATTCCCTTGCCCGCGTCAGTCCTAATCGCCCCCTGTAGCGGAAATATTTCACACACGGGAATTGCCCCGTACCCTCGGTAATCCCTGGTAAAAATATCGCTTGCCACCATAGTTTTCCTCTCCCAGATCACTTTAGTTGTGGTCCAAGCCAAGTCAATTAGACTACATATATATTTGTATTTAGAAATATGGGATTGAATAATCCATTACCAAGATCCCTTCAACACGAGTCGAAGTAAGTATATAAGGTTACACCGATTCCCTTCATAGCATTCCCATACTAACCCCACAGGAAAGCGGCAAAGGTCCTTGCCTCATTTATCAAACCTAACCAGGCTCTGGGTCCGGAGGAGATCATTCCCCATGATGTTCTTCTCAATGCCAAAGGGTTAGCCATCATAACCGTGCTAAAGGCTGGCTTCCTATTCTCTGGCCGGGCAGGTTCCGGTGTCGTCGTTGCCAGGCTTCCAGATGGAAGTTGGTCGGCTCCCTCAGCAATCATGACAGCCGGTGCAGGTGTCGGTGGTCAGGTCGGTGCGGAAGTCACCGATTTTGTGTTTATCTTGAACACAGATGCCGCCGTTGAATCGTTTGCACAGTTTGGATCGGTCACGTTGGGTGGTAACTGCTCTGTGGCCGCTGGACCGTTGGGTAGAAATGCAGAAGTCGATGGAAGTGCATCTTTGAAGAATGTGGCTGCCGTCTTTTCATACTCCAAGACGAAGGGTCTCTTCGCAGGAGTCTCCGTCGAGGGATCCGTGTTGGTTGAGAGAAGAGAAGCAAACAGGAAGTTCTACGGTAACAACTGTAAAGCGGCACATATTTTAAGTGGTCAGGTGGCTCCTCCACCGGCATGTGCACCACTCATGAGAATCTTGAATTCTAGAGCTTTCAGCAGAGTTCCTGTCAGTGAAGGTGATTACTACTCCGACGATGATGACTATTATAACGACGTTCCTTCCAACTTCAGTACCGACGAATCATCTAGAAACTCTGCCAGAAGACAACACAATGGATCTCATCGTTCTAGGCATTACACGGATGATGATTATGGAGATGACAATGGTGATGATTACTATGCTCGCCGTGGTACTACAAACTCAGAGAGTGCATCCTATTCCTACTATAAGCGTGATCGTCAAAGACATAGAGGTGCCGAGGACTCAGCGTCCCCTACATCATGGGAAGATAATATCTACGATAAGTATGGCTCGAATTCCGGTCGTTCAGATCGTTCCGGATATCGTCCTAAATCTCAGAAGCCTGATTTCAGACCTCCTTCTCAAAGAAAGGCCTCATCAGCTGCAGATTCTAAGAATAAGGCAATCGCATTGTATACATTCGCAGCACAACAAGATGGTGACTTGCCTTTCAAAAAGGGTGACGTGATTACGATTGTTAAGAAATCAGAAACCACCGACGATTGGTGGACAGGAAAGCTGGGTTCAAAACAGGGTATCTTCCCTGCAAACTATGTCAAGTTGGTGTGATCACTTGTATGTATGTCATTTTACTACATTTTCAGTTTATACTTTTATGCAATGCATGACTCTCCTTTGATATATAACTTAGACTCGACCCTGTGTACCGATGAAAATAACCCCAAGATATGCTGCACTTTGAATGAGTTGGTATTTAAGCATCGGATGAAGCAATAGGATGACCCGTCCTTGAGAATCCACCTGATACATCTGTAAGAATTGCCAGAAGTCCCAGAACCTATTACCCCAAAAGAACTTCACTATATGATCAACCATCGAATGCACTTTCGCAGCAGTCATTGCCTGCTGATCCGAAGAGTTCATACTAGGCCCAGGATTCACAAACATTCTTGTAGCAAGTTCCCATATAACACTATCTGCTCTTTGTCTGGCATCCATATACATGTTCTTTCTTATTTGATCCCTCTGATGAGACTTCGCCTCCATCTGGTTCTTATCTTTCTCTACGTCTCTCTTAAATTCTGCCAACTTAAATAGTTTTGTCGGATCCAAATACGAAATAGAGATCATTCCACCAGGTCCTGCTACATTAGGTTGAATGTAGCTATAATGTGGAACTTCGTAGTTCCGCTCCTTATTAGGGATTTCGATTGAAACCTTGTAACATTCCCAACCTAGCGCTTTTAATCGGTTCATAAGAAGCACAGACTCAGTATCGTTATTCAATTCAACGTATCCATAATCATGCTTTTGGTCACTGGTTTCTTCATTTCCTGTTCCATATAGTTCGATAGATTTGAAGCTTTGGAATGACTTACAGATATCTTCTAACCGAGTCCTGTCTCCTGCTATGTTAAGATTTCCAACAAGGATTTTCACTTTCTTCTGTGGATATTCCTGCTCCCTTTTAGCGTACTCTTTCTGTTCACGTGGAATAGCTCGAGTAACAAATAGTCTGTGCCCTCCAACCTCCAAACTGTTTAATCCTTCGATAGCTTTATTCACGCATTCCATATTAGGCAATGTTACTAGAGCCCATGCACCGTTTCGGCGCGGAACTTGCCTTGAAAGAACACTCTGAACTCTGCCATATGGTTCTACCAATGCTTTGATTGCCGCATCCTCAATATCTAGAGGAAGATTCTTAAGGAAGATACTGAATTCGGTATTCTTAGGGATTGCATATTGGTTCCTTCTTGGATTCATTTTGGTATTACTGTAGTAATTCTCTGATCTATCAGACTTCATACTAATACCGTCAGCACAACTTCGACAGGATGGTGGCCTATTACTCTTTGGAATATGAATTCCTGCATATATAATGTCATTACCGAAAAGCCTTGTGTTGTTTACTTCATGAATCATTTGATACCCATCATCTTTATCTTCAAATTGAATAAAGAACTGGCCCTTTCTGGCTATATACTTACAAGAAAGAATACTTCCATAGCTTTTAAAATGGTCATATAGCTGTCTGGTACTTAAATCAGAGGGAAGACGTGAAAGAAATACATTGACACCAATACTTTCTCTCTCTGTCTTATTTCTCATTGATGGCATAATTCTGATCTCTGACCCTCCCAATTCAGAATAGTTTAGCTTTTCCTTAGCAATGTTAGCATTTTCCTTACTATCAAAGTTCACATATCCATAACCCATAGATACTCCAGTATTGATATCTTTTGGGACTTTCACAGAAAGCAATCCATCACATGAACCAAAATATGCACTTAGTTTATCTTCTGTAACGGTAGTGGCAAGATCTCCCACATAAAGCGAGAACACGTTTTCGGTTGGAATAAGCTTGCTACTCATTTCATTTTCAGCACTTGAACTTCCACTCAATTCCGTTTTAACTTCTTGTGCATTGTCTTGTTCAGGGATTTCTTCGATTTCGGATTTCTTAGATTTAACTTCTTCATGTTTAACATCCTCAGTTTCAACCTCTTCAGTTTCTACCATTTCAGTTTTAATCTCCTTAACATCTTTTTGTGTACTATTTCCTTGTGGATGATTGTCTAAATCCTGGTGAAGAATATTGATTTGGGTATTGTCGGGATTACATTTATGCTGGGCACCTCTCAATGAAAAGAAACTCCTTCTCCTTTTCAATATTCCATCACCACCATTCTCATCTTTGCCACCGGGATTCTCGTTCTCTTTGTCAGAAGAGCTCACTGGACTAAGAGGAATTCCAGCAGTTTTGGCACGTTCCACAGATATTTTGCTTTGGTGTCTGTTGTTACTTGACCATTTCTGCTTGAGGAATTTGAGACTTAGAGCCAACGTCGAAGGCTCTTCTGAACTGGTAAAATGTCCCATGGCTAATCTTGATGCTTTAAGATGTATATATGTGTGTGTTGTGTAATACCTACGTATATTTATACGTAATAAATCCACCAAGGAAGTATCTGTAAAGAGTCAACATATAAAAATACAACTTTTGTGGACACTTTTTTTAACCAGGGATTAATTACAAAAAGAAATCCCAGGATAAGGAATTACCGAATGGGGCATTTTATTTATGCGCATCAACATTAATCATACATGTATACATATATAGTTTTAAGACATTTGCTCTATGACAACACCCAATGCATTTTTAAACTTCGAGAACATGGCAGAAACCTCGGTGGCCATTTCATCCGTATCCTCCAGGGGTGGATATGCAGGTTGATTGGAAGCAGCAGAATCCCGCTGGGTAGAAAAGTCAACATCTGATTGTACCGGTTCACCCAATATACTGCTTGGTGTAAGGGAGTCAAATGTATCTACAACATGCAGTTCTGCAAGTCTAGCCATTACCATTGTTGCGGAAACTGGTGAAGGCTGTGCTGCGGCTTGGGAACCCATAAATCCGGGTTGAAGTGGGTTTTCATCCGGTGAATGTTGAGATTCCAACTGTTGAGCCTGTAGTGGAGTCTGCTGGGACTGATCATCTGTCACTTTATCATCCCACGAATCTTGAACATCCAGAGCACTTCCTAAAGATTTCGATATTGAGTATTTTCTTGGAAGAGCTGATCGAGCAGACACAGCCTGCTCCAGGACAGGCGCAGAGTTCTGGCGTAGCTTAATGTTAGGGTGTGGTGGTTGCTGGCTAAGTGGATCCAAAGTATGCTCTATAGAGGCAGACTTCAATGAAGTTGGTTTCTCCGTCTTTGCAGGCGGAGGGAATCCAACACCACGTTCCGGCTTTTCAGAGACTGGTGTCATCACCAACGGCTTGTTCGAGGCAAGGGTGATATTGACACCAAACTGATTGAGCTTGTCAGGAGGACCCATTGCAGCCACTTGAGCGGTGTTGATCGGCTGTAAAAGCGGCTGCGAATTGGAGGTGGTCAACGGTTTCATTCTACGCGGAGATCCCGTTGGAGAACATAGTTCTGCATCAGAATTGCTTCTATGGGGTGGAATACATCCATTGGCAGCAGCGAGTTGAAGCTTTGAAGGTTGCGATGAGGTGATCGTTGTGGCTCGGCTTCTAATAATACCGGGACTGCGTGGCGATGCAAGCATTGATCTCGATGGTTGCTGAGAAGGAGCGGGCATTTGTAAAGTCTGCTGACCTTGTTGTGGCTCTTGAACAGGCTGGTGCTCAGGCTCCGATAGCTGGGTATGCTCCTGCAGTTCCAGAGCATCCATACTAGGAATTTCAATAGGGGCGTCAGGACTAGAGTTGGCTGTAATACCCACTTCTGGGATCATCAACAAGTCAGGGTTACTCAGAGCATCATCCAATGCTGCTGCTGCACTATTTTCGGACTCAGAATCACTCTCACCCTCTTTGAAAAGTTTCATAAGTGATTGTGGTACTTTCGAATGATTTGCTGGAGGTTCTGGAGTTACCACAGCCGGCTGTGTCCGGGCAGTTGACTTCTGTCCACCAGTTTCGCCACCTGCCATCATTGTATGCTCTGTAAAGGCACTGAATGGCGTAACCGTTGTTGGGGAAGCGGTGGAATGATCACCAGACGAGCTACGTCCACGTAGCAAGTCCTGGAAAGGTGGCGTTTCTGGGTTCCAAGCAGTACCCATATTGCTGCCATATCCGCTTCCCATCATTCCATCCTCGTCTCTTTCATCATCCATACTTTCTTCACTCACAGCATCAACATCTATATCGTTTTCAATAATATATTCGGCAGATTTTAATGAGTCGAAATCCCACTTCACTGCATATGCTCCTGAACTTGGTCTACTTCGTCCTGAATGGTTAGCCACTGCACTACTAGCACCGGAATCTCCCGAGCTTGTACCATCACTTACTGCAGTAGGAGTGGTATTCGTGGTGTTATTACTTCCATTTCCAGATTGTAGCTTCTGGTTCATCTCATCTACTTTAAGCTTCTGGTTCAACCTCTCATTTACTTTGCGGTCAATTTGGCTACTGTTAGGCCTTGAAACCTGTGGGGAACTTTTCTTCTTTCTTGCCTCCCGCTCGAGCTTACGCTTTTCCTGCTGCTCTCTTCTATCTCTCCATAGCAAGTAACGGCCGATCACTTCTTTGAGTGCAGAGGTCGATACCTGACGATACGATCGAATGAATCTCGAATGTAATAGATCGGCTGCAGACGGACGCAGTTCTGGTTTCTCCTCGAGACACATGGCTACAAACTCTTTCAACTGAGATGAATACTGCCTTCCTTCTAAACGCGGAGGCTCATGATGCGTAATCATCTGCAGCGCACGAACTGCATCCTGCTCACCATAAGGTGGGTTACCTGTAGCCATTTCATATATGGTAATACCAAACGACCAGATATCTGCTTTGACATTATAGGTGGAGCCTTCTGTGATAACCTCCGGGGCCATCCAGTATGGGGTTCCTGCCATGGTAGTACGGCGCAGGACTCTGGAAGTGAGCTGTGCGGCAACACCGAAGTCACACAGTTGTACACGTCCTTCTTTACTGATCAAGACGTTGGCAGACTTGATATCTCTATGAATAACACCATTCTCATGAACAAATTGCAGCGCTAGAAGCATCTCCCGTGCTATTACACTGATGTATCTCTCTTCTAGCGGACCAGGACGAAGCAAGGTTCGCACGGATCCACCTGCACAGTAGTCCATGATGATCCATAAGTTGTGGCCATTAAGATACGAGCCGTAGTAGTGGGTAACGTTTGGAATCGACTTCAGCTGCGATAGGAACTGGATTTCGTTTTGAACTTCACGAACTTCATCTTGCTCGGTATCCAAGTTGAGGACCTTGATGGCAACAAGCTTCTTTGAAACCAAGTCTAATCCTTTGTAGACGGTACCGAACTTTCCACGTCCAATAACTTCGAGACGACGATAATGCTTAATGACTGGGTCACCTGGATGAAAGGGCATGGTTATATGACAAACAGTTGATCAATAATGCAAATATGGTAACGAACGATCGAAATGGCTTATCAATCAATTGATTACTCTAAGAATCTGCTGGCTGGTTATCAGGATCTTTGTTGAACCTGTTGCAGCGCGTCACAAAATCTTCTCCAACCGATAAAATGTTTTGGTGTAGGTGTGAAATAGACACTAAATACCTTCACTGGTTTCTAAAGTAGCTATTAAAGGTAAACTAATACCAGATCATTCCTTCCCAATAAATTCTCCTGGGAGGGGTGAAATAATTTCAAGATCTAAATTCGGTATGAGTGCACTAATCGGCAATCGGTTGGAATGTGTGCCTTACATATTTTTTGGCCGAGGAAATGCACATTTAGACGATGTACCTAACATTAACAGGCTCATATCTACCAAAGGACACGGTTTTATCTTCCATTAGATCGATATTGGTCCAAATCAATCGATCCTGTTACCCCTAAAACACCTACCCCTAGGGACCGACGCGTCGATTTCGGCGAATCTGATTTTTCACCGCGTCGATTTTTCACTTGAACGAATTTTCAAATCTTTGAAAAAAAAAATTGAAAAACATCGACTTCAACACTTCGTTATGTCCAATCAAGTTGCATATCTTAAAAGGTCAAATAATCCATAAGCAGATGTCGAAAAGTATTGGAGCCGCCGGCCAATTTTCCCGGCTGTTCAGAAATACTAAAATAGCCCAGCTGCCGAAAACATCCGGTGAACTAGGACTTGATAAGAGCAAGGCTTTCCCAACACACCAAGTGATCGAGTCTCTACCATCATCATTTTCTAGAAGAGACTTCGGTTTAAAGATCAGGTTACCGAAGAAATTGAAGACCAGAAGAATTGTGATTAATGACTTGGATAATAAGTATGGATTGCCAGACTTTGAACCATTAAATGGATTCTACTGGAAGAAGCAACGGTTCAGAGAGTTTGGAATTCCCGTTCAGATTAGAAGATCGGGACTTAAAAACCTTCAGAATTCAATTACAAACAACGCCAGTCCTTTATTCCCTAAGAATTCCCGAGCAACCGGTGACAAGACCACCATTGCGGGAACTTTGGACTTGAAGAGGCAGTCAATCACATCGAAGACATTCGAGAGTCAACTTAAACCACAACTCAGGAAGCTCAGGAGGCCATTCTTTGAGTGGCTTGTCAAGAACTATCCGGATAGGCTCTATCATGCCGATTTGTCGAAGGAATTGACTGAGTTCCTCAACCAGACGAAGCCTTCAATCGCTGTCAAATCAGCAGGTAATGGAAAGAGAGACCTTAGATCACCTAAGTTTAATATTGGACCCTCCTATGCTGACAAACTTTCGGGTACTGCCGGTTTATCATACAACTTGGGTGGAAGACTCTTACAGACGCCTAATGGTATTGAATCCTCCAAAGTGTTGCCTGGTAGATTCCTTCAGTCGAAGATTACTGGTCATCATTTCGCACTCGGTGGATTCGTTGGATATTCTTCAGCTTCTCAATCTCAGGTTAAGTATTTGAATAAGCTCAATACGTTGAATCGCCCTATTACTGGCTCAGACAGCTTCAGCAGGGAATTCAAGGTGCCTATCGTCCCTAAGCATGCATATATCAATCCAGAAAATCATACCCTTGAGCTACAGCTTGATCCAGTCAGATCCATGAAGCGCTACAGAGGAAAGAACGGTACAAGCTTGTCTTCAATTAAGAGAACCATATCTCCTCGTTCTTCTATTGGCGGTAATGATAAGGAGACGTCTGTCTTGAACTCTTTGCTTGGCTTACTTGAAAGTGTTGACAAGAAATGAGGATGTATAATCATGTATATAGAAGAAAAGTAAAGACTATACGTTTTATTTACAGATGTAGCTATTATATAGATATGTGCGCCAATTAAGGTCTTACTGCTCTTTCGATAAGTAAAGCCGTAGCAACACTGACGTTGAGAGAATCGACAGAATCATCAAGATCAGGTCTTTCAGGTTCCAATCCAACAACATGGACGGATCTGTCTATCAAACTCTTACGAATACCGGAACCTTCTGATCCAACGACAATCAAAGTAGGTGCGTGATTCACAATATCACCTAATGAATACTGTGAGATTGCTTTAGACGAATACTTCTTCGTCTGTGATGGTGCAATTGCCGAAACGACATCCCAGCCATTTACAGTAGAGTCATCAAAGAATTTGAGTGGCTTTTCGGCAGAGTATATCGGTAAGAACTCCATGGCACCTGAAGATGCCTTAGAAACCAATGGAGTTAGTGCTGCACAGTTCTTACTTGATAGAACGATGAAGTCGACACCCAAGAAGTATGCAGACCGGAGAATGGCTCCAACGTTGTGTGGGTCCGAAATCTCATCCAAGTATATTCCTAGAGGATACCGAGATGAGTCTGTTGATCTTTCTAAGTCATCAACATACGAAGTTTCAAACTCTTTCTTGGATAAGCACACTTTCTCCTTAGTGGAAGGGGCCAAGCATTGGATCTCATCGATTTCTATCGGCCGGGACTCCAACACAACTCCATTATGGACACCATTTGACGTCATCTGATTTAGATCTTGCTTGGTAGCATTGTCGACTACTTTAATCCCCTTTTCTCCAGCCAAGCCAAGGATCTCCCGTATCTTAGGAGTGCTCTTCGGATTATGTAGATATAGACGACCAAGAGTCGAGCGCCGCGTCGATCGTAAAGCTGCCAACACAGGATTTGTACCATATATGTAATCTATCAGTGGATTGATCTTCATCTGTGACACCTCCCGTTTCAACTCGGCATTCTTTGATCTTTCGATCCTCCTGGTATGTCTATTGTTTCTTCTCTCCACATGGGCAGACAGTTCCATCTCCTTCTTCTGCTCTGCATGCTTCCATGCATATTTCTTTCTGAACCATTCATCCTTATCCATTCTGTCCTTTTCCCATCTCTTTTCTCGCCGGTGGAATGGCATGTTCTTCTCAAAGGTGACAGCTCTGTCATTACCGTTCGAGGAAGTCTTGAAGGGAGCACGAGGGCCATTTAGAAGGGTTCTCGACGTGTGCAAGAGCTGACTCCGAGTAAATACGAACTTCATAGTAATAGAATCAAAGTGATTGAATTTCAGGTACAACACCGATCCTAATTATGTTGTTTTCACTGTCTATATATCCAAGTCCAAGTGAGAGCTATCTGAAAAATCAAGTGAAAAATTGAACAATGGAAATTCAAGCTGTCCGATATCTAATTTTTCATTATCAATCAGATCTCGCTTGATCTGGGATAATCCTAAATTTGGTACATCTACATTTCAAGAACATACCATGCTAACTGAGTGTTGAAAAGCAGAAACCCTATTTTGATGATTCTAAAACGATCATCCATTCATGAATTTTCGATCGATGAAAATCCACACTTTCAACCCTCTGGAAAGCCAAAGCACAGATGGTGGTATCGGCTTACTTACTTTGGTAGGGGAATCATTAAGGATCTTACAACCAGATTATTCCCATACTACATCTCAGATATCGTCGATGGATTCACATACCGAACTATTCCGTCAACAATCTTCATCTTTTTTACGAACTTGCTACCAGCAATAGCATTTGCACAGGACATGTTCGATCATACATCCAATTCCTACGGAGTTAATGAGGTCTTGATGGCATCGGCCATGGGTGGTATTGTATTTGGGTTATTTGCTGGATCACCACTTTGTATTGTTGGGGTGACAGGCCCGATCTCCATATTCAACTATACTGTGTATGAATTGATCGTACCAAAGGGAATCCCTTATTTCCAATTCATGTGTTGGATCTGTCTATGGAGTATGCTTCTTGACATTTTAATTGCATTGACAAATATGGTCAATTTCATGCGTTATATCACAAAATTCTCGTGTGATGTATTTGGGTTCTTTATCAACATCGTCTATATTCAAAAGGGAATTCAAATCCTTGTTCATCAGTTCAAGCTTCGAGGTCCTGAAAGTGGCTACGCATCGATCATGCTAGCCCTTTTGATGGCACTATTTGGATGTAGTGCACACTTTTTTGGTGATAAGTCCCACTATCTAAATAGGGTTATTAGAGCAATATTCAAAGACTATGGGACTCCACTCTGTGTAATCTTCTTTACTGGATTTGTTCATTTTGGTGGTCAATTATCCCAGACAAGCTTTGCTGACTTACCAGTAGCCAATTCGTTTGAACCAACAGATCAAAATAGGCCCAGGGATTGGTTCATTCGCTTTTGGCGTGGGATGACTGTAGGCAATATCTTTTTGGCTCTTCCCTTTGGTATCTTGATGACCGCACTTTTCTACTACGACCATAATATCTCATCTCTTATTTGTCAATCATCGAAATACCCATTAAAGAAGCCTTCTTCTTTCCATTGGGATTTCCTTCTTCTTGGTATCACTACAGGGATTTCTGGGCTATTGGGTATCCCTGCACCCAATGGACTCATTCCTCAGGCTCCTCTTCATACCGATTCACTTTGTATTGTCAGGAAAAGTCCTGCCACAGGTCAGAATATCATAGTAAGAGTCGTTGAACAACGACTTACAAACTTTCTTCAAGGAGTTCTCACACTATGTATGATGACAAAGCCGCTTCTCAAAGTTCTAGGTCTAATTCCACAAGCAGTATTGGCAGGACTCTTCTGGATCATGGCTGTCACTGCTATAGACTCATTAGACATTACTCAAAGACTCCGATTTATATTTACAGATCCAGATTATGTGAATCAGTCTGGATTTGATCCGAACTTTAGGAGAGTTCATCGCAAGTGGTTTCTACTCTATCTTGGGTTCGAACTTCTAGCCTTTGCATGCGAATTTGGAATCACATGTACCAAAGGAGCGATTGGCTTTCCTGGAGTCTTGATGCTATGTATGGGATTGGCTATGTTTTTCCCGAGAATCTTTCCATCAGATCAGCTCCAAATGTTGGATGCTCCGGCAGCTGATGAACTTATCCTAAAGAGTTTACATTTTGACGAGAATGAAGACACCACAGCTACATAATATTCCTATGTACTTACTTTACTACGTACTCACTTCCCTATATATATTTCGTTAGCTATATTCGTGCTTATATATCTACTTCTCCTCACCCTGAGAGATCGGTGGTGGTGGCGGCGGAGACATTTGACCAGATGATGAAGCTTGAGAGGCAGATCGTCTCATACCATGTCCTCGCTTACCATGCCGCATTTTCTGGCGCTGATAAGCCTCCCTTCGCTCCTGCTCCTCCAGTTTCTTATCGTACCATTCCAGAAGATACACAGGCTTCTCTCCAAATACTTTCTCATATTCACAGAAATCGCACACCCACTGAGACCGTGGATCGGAACCTCCCTTATGCTTGTTCTTCTCACTGGCAGACTTCTTCTTCTTCTTTCTCTTCTTCTTTCTGCTTTTCTTGTTTGCTTTAGGTGCCTTATTTACTGTATTAGTTTCTGGAGAAGTCACAGGCGGCCTTGTGGTTTGTTGCTTCTCATTGCCATGAGGTTTTGGCACATTTTTATCCTGTAGTTTCTTAGCACCAGACGAAAGCTGAGCTTCCACGTTGATATCGATCGAAGGTGATGACTTCGGAGATTTCTTATCTGTGGTCTTCTGATCATTACCCTTCACTTGCTCAAGTAATTCGCTGTTATCTTCGATCGATCGTGATATAGCACCCGATATTACATCTTCAAACGCATCACCTAACTTCAGAGTCTTCAGAGCCTTGACGATCTGATCATTGATACTCTTCTTGATCATATCGTCTGCTCCTGAACCACTACTCAAGAGTTGACCATCCTGATCATATTCTAGCGTAACTTCACACGACGATAACGAGTCATCCTTTCCTTTCACTGGTTTCTCTTCCTTATCATCCAGTTCTACCACTTTCTGATCCTCGTCTTCTTTCTCTGCATCCTCGGGAAGTCCAGCAACTTTCTTAGCGGTGGCTAAGAACTCGTCCACATGAACAGGCAGTTTCTTCATCTCCTTCAATAGCTGAGCGTACTTCTTGCTCTGCTTGAACAATTCGATCCGTTGTCTGAATAGCTCCATCCTCTGCTTGAAATACTTTGTCCTTGCCTGTAAAAGCTCATCCCCGTTCTCAGTCGCTGCCGAGTTGGCCGGTGATGATTCATAGGAGTCAGAACTTGCTTCGCCATTTGAACCTTTCGTGTCACCATCCTTGCCCATCTTCCGATCATAGTCAGATATAATCTCCGCTAGTATTCCTTGAT
Organism: Brettanomyces custersianus; assembly: GCA_012295335.1. Lineage (NCBI taxonomy): Eukaryota > Fungi > Ascomycota > Pichiomycetes > Pichiales > Pichiaceae > Brettanomyces > Brettanomyces custersianus. The sequence goes on along the minus strand of JAAVTW010000004.1, from coordinate 661,762 downwards.
CGACGGAATCCGCAGCCGATGCCAACTTCTGCCAGTCCAAGGTAACTTCCTCGCTCGGCTTTGGTTCTGGCTCCGGCTCTGTAAAGTTGTTACCCATCATCTTCGCCATCCGATCCTGGTATCTCTTAAGGAACCCGCTCACGGGCTTCGCTGGCGGCTCCTGCTTCACGGCAGCCTTCTTTGGTGATCTTTTATTGCTATTGGTATCTTCTTTGCTATCGTTTGTTGCATTATCACGAGCCTTTGCTTCATTTCTTGAACTTTCATGTGTCGTTTCTTCGTTTGCTTGGTCCCCACCGTTGATGGCATCCAATGTCTCCTTCAAAGTCTTTGCGTACAGGTTGAGTCTTCGTTGTACTTCTGCCTGCTCTTCGGCGGAGAGTGTAAGGATGATCTCCTGCTTGAGTGATGGATCCACACGCCTGGTATCCGGATTCTTGGAATCATCTGATCCAACTAGCAGGCTTTTGGCTATACTACTCATAAAGTCCTTGGACGAAAGAATATAGTTCAGCTTCTCTTCTTGATTCATCTTACCGATGTTGGAGAACTCTTCGGACGAGAGAAGTCGCCGGAGCTTCTGTAATTGCACCTGCCTATTGGCCATGATATCTTTAGACGGCCCGCTGATTATTGCTCGGTGGTATATATACTCAGTCTGATATTTGATACACCAAATCGAATGTTAGAGAAGAGTGAAAAATTCACTATGAAAAATTCCCGAGATATCAATCACTGCCTTAGCACCAGTTGATAATTCTATTATACATGTCATACATAACTATCGTACCTTACACAATGTCTATACCTTTAGTATCGTCATACTTAATATCGTCCCAGTAGCATTTTAAACGTAATTTCACAATTTCCCGTCTGGCGTCTCCATGTCTGTCACACGTCTGTTCCATAATGGCAGTGCCACACGTATCTGTACCATATGCCTGAATCATACATATCAGTACCCTGAGCGATATAAAGTTCCGCTCTTATATATCCACATTAGAGTCTTTTTTGCTCATCTTTCCATATTCCCTAGTAAATACATCCTTATTCTCGGCAATCTCATCCTCGATCTCCTTTTGACGCTGGAAGAAGTACTTATTGCAAGCAGCGGTAACCAAGTCGATCCTCTTTCTGTACCCCTCCAACGTATCGGGAAGTTCTTCTCTGGTCTTTACTAGTTTATTTTCCAGCATGATATCATTCACAAGCTCGTACAATTCGTCCTCGTTAAGTTTCATCTCTTCGTCTTGAATCAGCGGATGCCGTTTAAAGCTGTCGAGGATCCGAGACCCGGTGAACTTCTTCTTCGAGGGACTCAAGTCATACAAAAGCTGACATAGCAAGAGTTTCGACTGCGTAGTATATGATTCCGCCGATACCGTGTTGATTGTGACTGACATGCCTAATCGCACAGATCTCTATACAACGTTAAAAGATCGGATCAATATGCATGTAATGAAATATTTTAGGAAATCGCGGGGTATTTGAATAAAGCCAGGACTCGAATCCAAAGCCTGAGGCTCCTGATAGACGGATGATAAAACAACGGAAATGGGGTGGATAACACCATGAATCGAAATTGGGTGCCGATACGACATATATCTACATCGTTTTGTTCCTATTTACATTTTTGATAATCGAAATCATTCGTTCTTATGTATCCCTCCGGACGCACAACGGCGTTAGAGAAGATACCCAATAATGGGTGTCCAGAATGGTGCCAAAAGAGAAAAGTGGTTTCGCTCGGTTTCCAGTATCTCAGTATATACAGAAGGCATCTTAACACCCTCTGATTGTCTCTACAAATCCTATTACCCCCAGATCTGCCCTCTCGCTGTCATCTCAATCAAGTCCTTCATTCCATAATCTTCCCTGCAATCTGGGGAAAAAGTAAATAAATGAGTGAAAAAAATGAAAATAAAAAAAAAATAATAATAATAAATCATCAATCAGGCTGTAACCGATAACGATCACTCTCATCTCAATACTTATAAGTCCGTTATTTCACTCAATAATCCTTTTTTCTCACTCTGGATACAACAAAAGCATATCAGCATCTTTGCCAGATTATAATAGCACCTGTTTTACTTTCCTACCCCCGATATCCATGGTTACACCCCAAATCAGATGGAAGTAACAGACGACTCCATGGACACTGCAGTCTCCGGGTTGACGTCCAAGCTGTCGAGTTTCCAGCTCGACGATTGTCCACTAGAGACTGACACAACATCATATCAATATTCCAAGCCCATTGCCCCTAGAAGAGGCTCACGTACCACTACACTCTACGATACCAGTCTTTTAAGTGATTATTCGGACTTTAGTACGAGCTCCAAGTGCTCACCGCGACACAGGAAAGTCGCTGCCCCGTTACAGGCGAGACTCAAGTCCCTCAATTTGAATACCACGGCGGAATTCGCCTCCCGGATCCCCAAGATGTCGCCATCCGTATCTTCATCCTCCTTCAGAGAAGGTAACGAGGAAAATACCCCCTCTCGGGTCCCATACACACCACATAAGTTATTTGACCTCAGCATGTCATCTTCCATGTCGCACTTGCCTGTACCAACAAAGAAGCTGCTTCATTCTGCCAAGAAAACGAGGGATAGGTCGAAATTGTCCGGCTCACGTAAAAGATACTCTATGCAGCCCGAATTACAGTATGACGCTGAGAAGGCATTGAGCACGTCTCACCGCCATCACCAGCACCATCATCACCATCATCTGATGGATGCTGACCCTTCCAATACCAGTATTGCTTCGTCTAGACTGTCTGTATCATCGTCGACGCGTCATCATCTGCCGCCACCTACAACACGAAAGATGTCGTATAGGTACATGTACAAGCGGGAAGATGGTGGTGATCAGTTGGATCATCATCGTTCCCATCGCTCGTTGCAGAATAACTTCACGTCTGATTCCTTCAGTCCCAGAGTAGCTGTTCCGATCAAAAAGTACCCTACGAGAAGGTCGAATATTCGGTCGGTGGTCCATCACCATCGATATTCTATGCCTGTATTCGGTAATGGTGATGATACAGATGATTCCTCGTCCTCGTACGTTGGCATGCACATGAGGTATTCAAATAGAGAGCCAGTTGAGAAGAAGGTGAAGATCTCGGATAGGTATTCCAGAAAGCACACTTCGATAGAGATGACTAGAGAGAGAAGGTTGGCTGCCATCAAAGAAGCCAACGAACATCTTAACTACTCAAAGCAAGAGCAGAAAAAGCGGTTGGCAATGAAAGAGGCCGAAGAACGGAAACGGAAGTTACGGATGAAACAGTTGCAGCAGAAACGGCTCAAACTTAAGCAGTTGAAGCAACAGAGCTTGGTAGAGCACGAGCAAGTGGTCATTCATCGGGATAATAGAATACACACCTTTGACGGATTGCTTATGTTGATAAAGCAGAGTAAGAGACTCATGAGATTGTTTGGCATATATATGAAGGCTACGCACGGGAAGTTTACTCCGGATCCAGGATGTATTAGTCGAGACCTGGCAATGAAACGGCCAGAGATGTACAGAAAATTGAATGTCTACGAGAAGGGAGAAGTGATGGATGAGGAGAAAGTGTATTTTGCCGGTCAAAATAGAAGCCTGAAACCAAAGGTGGATAGAAAGAACTTCAAGACGAATTTCGGATTTGATGATTCTGGAAAGAACTATAAAGCCATGAAAGGTGATCAGATTAGGTTCAGGTACGAAATATGTGAACAGATGGGCAAAGGAACGTTTGGATCCGTGTTGGTTGTTAAAGATCATAAGATTGGACGAGTCGTTGCTGTGAAGATCATCAAGAACGACATGGAATGGTCCCTGCAGGCTGTTAACGAAGTTAAATTCATGAAGGAGCTTTCAGGTTTACATTGTCAGAACAATATCATGTACTATGATCATTTCCATTTCAGATCCCATATGTGCATTGTACAGGAATTATTATCGGTTAACCTATTCCAAGTGATTGAAGCCACCAATTTCAAAGGCCTAGGACTACCACTTGTGAAGGTGTTTGCCAGAGATATTCTTAAAGGCCTACAAGCGATCCACAAAGCGGGTATGATTCATTGTGATATGAAACCCGAGAATTTGATGTTAGGCTATGACGAAGCTGCAAAGAGATTCGTCGTGAAGATCATTGACTTTGGATCTTCGTGTAGAATCGGACATCTTGCCTATTCATACCTCCAATCCCGATTCTACAGGGCACCTGAGGTCTGTATAGGTGCAAGATATAACGAGAAGATCGATATATGGTCCTTTGGCGCAATAGTTGTGGAACTATTTGTGGGCATGCCGATATTCCAGACTCAAGATGAGTATTCTTTGCTCAATGAGTTTCTAAGTTACTTCGGTCCTCCTCCAAAGGAATATATCATGCAGCTTCGTAGAGAATTAGAGGAAAAAGGTCCAATCAGCGGATGGGATGGCCTTCAGCGTAAGATCGATAAGATCGACTATAGGGCGTTATTGTGGAGTGCATTCACCAAGGATGGATTTGTAGACGTTAATTATCTCATCAAGAAGAGCCCACGGCACAAATTTAGGGGTTCTACCAAGACCGTTAGACAGTTCCTACTAAGGCATGCCAACGTGAGCCCTCAGGATGCCAAGAGATTGCTAGAAGTTGGAGAGTTCTCAAACTTCGTGGAGAGATGCTTCAGTTGGAATAGAGATTTACGAGCAGGATGTGATGAGCTGTTAGAGCATCATTTTTTAGTTAGTTAGATAGAACAGTGTAATAATAGTGATACCAAATAGAAATAGATCGAAGTGAAAAATATATATATATATTTATCTAGATAATCCTTAGTAGCACAACTGACCAATTACAGTTCACTTACCGTAACTTTAATTTGTCAATTATTTTACATATTCTTGAATAGAATCGATAGATCTATCATGTCCTCGAACGATCCGAGCACTGCGTCGGCGTTGACGAAGAGGTTCGCATCCAAAGCCATGAACGGTATCAAGGACCTGTCAGATGGTTATATAGCGAACCAAACCGCTGAGACACCAATTGGATCGCATAAAAAGCGTGTGACAATGGCTGCAATGATCTCTGGGTTATCTGAGATCGGAATTGAAGGGTTGGTGGATGATGGACCAGGGGATTTACCGTCTAGTAGTGAGAGCTCAGCTTCCAGCTATAAGCACAGGCATTTCACCGATAAGTTGATCGATAAGGTTTTGGATCGCGTTGTTTCGGGTAAAGAACGTGAGGATTTGAGAAAGAAGCTCAGATCGTCTCAGAGAGCGAAAGATCAACGGCTATCTGTGGTTCAACTTACTTCTGATTTCAAGGAGCTCAGTTATAGGGTAGGCTATATCCTTGATTTCAAACGTCAAGTCAGTGACATTATATCGTGGGAAAGCCGCTGGAAGACGATCACTTTCATGTTTCTCTACACATGGATCTGTCTTCGGCCATATCTCCTTCTCACAGTCCCATTGATACTGATATGCTGTAAAGTGATGATTCCAAAGTATTTACATAGGCATCCACAGGAAAGACCGGTGCTTCTCCCCGTGAAGCTAAGGGGACCTGAATCTGGAGTTGGATTTCTGAATGTAAGTGAAGCTGAAGAGGAGGATGTCAAGGCAGCTAGACTCTTTGAAGCAAGAGATAAGATGTTCGAGCAGAGACTCCGAGACCAAGGTTATTATGATGGTTCAGAGACTCCTGCATCTTCCGCAAATTTGAGTGGGGATGAAGCTGCTGTGAAATCAATCTATGGTGGCTTGGTGGAAGATCCAACTCCATTAGTAGACTCCACAGCTACCACATCCAGTTTCGTAGGTAATATCAACCTGATTATCGATATGAGGGACTTGCAGAACCTTCTAACGAACCTAGTCAAGATGATGAAGTCGCTGGAAGACTCTATTTCTCAGGCATGTTCATTTCAGAACGAAGCTCGCTCAACCACCCTTTTCTATCAGATCTCCATCCTATGCGGACTTATCTTTCTGTTTGGATCATGGATCCCCTGGAGTTTCATCTTCATTACGCTTGGATGGGCGCTTATATTGTGGAATCATCCAGACAGACCAACCTATATTGGAGCAGGTGAGTCTCAACCGGCTAGTTCCTATTCCACTCCTAACATATTTGGTGATCTTGTAATCGACGAGCCCCCAATAAAGCGAATTGTTTCGATATTCGAGATCCAGAAGCAAAAGATCTCAGATCCCTTGAAATATGAACCTTTTGCATATTCAAACTCGAGCTTTACTGCTGCTTCATCTAGAAGAAAGCAGAAGAAGCGTCCTGTTGGAACTGTAAGCTTGCACTCGGTCACTGCACCAACTACCAATTGGAAATTCTCCCCAGGTTCTTCCTGGAAACCAGATAAGAGAGACTTAGAGCTGAGTGATGTATATGAGAAAGATGGATGGCTTTATGACGATACCAATGAATACAGACGCAGGCGTCTGATTAGAGAGGTGTATTGGAGTACGTAAACTTTACTAATGTATATGAATATTAACTAATTGATATCCGGTAATTGACCACCTTCTATTCTCTCTTCCACTCCATTAACGCTCACCTTCATGCCCTCAAAGAGTCTTCCATAGCAGTCGCATGCAGGGTCGTTAAAATGTGCATATGGATCCTGTTTGCTGAGTATGGTGCCACATATATTACAGAACATGGTGAGGCACCTGGAGCATGTCATCTTATTACAACCATCCGATCTCTGAATCGGCAAAGAGCACCCGGGGCATCTCACAATATCTGATTCATTTGACTGAACCAGCTGTTCAAATAGCTGATCAGATTGGTACTCTTCTACAGCCAACTCCATAGCTCTCCGTCCATATCTGAATGCTAAGTTCTTTCTAGTCAGGGATTCTGGGTCCTCGTTGTCAATCCACAGTTGAAGATCTTCAGCAGGAATTCTCGTACTAACAACTGACCTACAACTATTTGCGTTACCATGCCATGAGTGAAGACATACTACACAGAAAGCAAAGTGGCATCGTGGACAGATGGCCAACTTCTCGTCATCGTTTTCCCGGAGAAACGGTGTCTTGCATGTCTTCTCTGGACAGATAGCAACCCTCTGTGGAAATGCACGCATGTACCTGTCAAAATGCTCTTTCTTAAACAAGTCTTCGTACCTATTAACCAGGCCATCATCTCCCACTATCGAACTTAGCATCTCATGATTGACTGGTGTGGTGAAATATCTCTTCTCGAACTTGGCAAGGTCCTGGGTCGTGAGATGATCGATCTGCTCATCCAATTCACTCATCATCTTCTTCACAAATATTTCTGTGCATTTGACATCCGGACAGTGAATCTTATCAATTGATCCACTCTTAATGTTGGACTTGAAGTATCCAGCAAGGCATTTACGACAGAATACATGGTGGCAGCTTTCAAATTGAACAGATTCACTTCCCGGCTTCTCCATAAGGCATATCCCACATTGAAACATCTCAGAATCAAAGTGCTGCTTCTTTGCATGGCGATCAGCGGCTGCTAACGTTTCAAAGCTGGCCTTGCTGCGTACTGTCAAGCTTCTGGTGGTAGTATCAACAATACCAAATCCATCAAAACTTGCCATAGTCATCATCTTATCAATATACGAATATAGCACTACTTCATGGCTCATGCTCCATATTTCCAAGAGCTCTGAAGTGATTCTGTCTATAATATGTTCATTGATCCAGCCTTTACCGCCTGTAATCGATACAGTCGGCGGGTTTTCTGCCGGATATCCATTTGGCAGTGCAAAGCGACATTTTAGTGGCGTCAAATTGCTGATTGTCAATGAATCTACACACTTGGAACCTTGCGAACTCAGCTTGAGCTCGATAGGGTCTTCCAATTCAATAGGAATGGCGATATCACACCAACTTCCATCCTCAGATACCTTAGCTTCTGGGTATATAGCCTTTACAACTTCGAACTCCGCCTTGACTTCCTCAGTTAGCATGAACAAAGTGGAAGGATGGCGATGGTTGGCTGGATGTACTATCTATCGGTCTTTGCTTTGCATCCTAGCACCAGGAAGCGCCTTTTTTTTGGTGTCCGGATGCGAATTTACTTCCTCGGATGACATTTTTTGTGGCTTTATTCGGCAAGGTCAGAAAAGCATTGTTCTCCTGTCGTTCTATTCCCAATCCAGCTAGTAAAACTCCCAGTTCGGTAAATGAAGGCCCCAAGCGCGACGGTGGTCTTTTCACCTGCCATGACAACAACTACATAGGAATACACACTATTCCACCATCAACTCCAACTTACACTTAACTTCTCTACTGTATCCCTCAGAAGCTCAATTCTAAACCCCCATAACCCGTTTCTATGGTTTCCGTTCCTGACATTCCTTCTCAGTTAGGAACGTATGAGTAGTATTTACTTCCTTCCTAATGGGGTAATTTCAGGATACCATCCACCTTAGTTTACTCATTGTAGCAGTTACAGCCTCAATAAACAATAATACGAACATACCTACAATACGGATATTGGGATGTACATACATCCAACTACCTTTCAATATCAGCCATGTAAACCCACGTACACCCTTGCCGAAACCTGCGTAGATCATTCCCGGTTGTTGACGTTTTCCTACCAAAATTTTCATTGATTGATTTTTTATTTTTTATTTTCTTTTTTTTTTTCTATTTGTATTTTTCCCTTCTCCGTATTCTTCTCAAACCTCTAACATTCCCTTGGTTCTGTTGCAAGTTTTGTGTTCAACTTTCCAGATCTGATCTTATCCATTCGCTCACTTCATTTCTCTCATCAGACTGTTACTATTTACTCAATTTCCTTCATTAATTGATAGTTGAAATCTTACATCTTTCAGTGGTTACATACCAGGGATAATCATATCATATATATCACATTACCTGATGCCACCGCTATTATCTCTATTAGCCTTGGCCTCTGTGGCGCTTGGCACTTCATCAGATTCATCTAATTCAATCAGTCGACCCAGCGTTGACGAAAGCTTCTTCTTACTAGGTAAGTTCGACGCGTTCTCAAACTATGACAACCTCGCCAAATATAATCTATCCAACCCTCTTTCTTCCGGGTTATATAGACTAAATTCGTCGACGCTAAGCACGACGGATTCAACAAAGGGATCCATCTCTTTGTTACAGGCCGACCCTTTCAACGGTTCGTCCCCTTCAGCCCTATACAATATAGACAACACGTCTGTCCTCGCGTTGGTGGGTGGTAAGCCCTACCTGTATGATACATCTTCAAACACTGCCAGTATACTTGAGAACTGGGACGAAGTTTCTGGTAACGTCACAACTGCACATCTCGCCTCGAACAGCTCGCTGTTGTATCTCGGTGGAGATTTCCAGTATAAAAATTCTACCGCTGCTGTGGCATACAATCTGGATACAAAACAAATTAAAGAGCTACCCTTCGAAGGATTCAACGAGGGAAGTCAGGTTAATGCTATAACCGCCTATGAAGACAGTGTCATCTTTGGTGGTAACTTTAGATCACTTGGAAATGCAACACTAGCAGAAGTCATGTACAACAGTACGGCCTCAAATAGCACCCGTACAAAATCATCTAATAGTACCGGGTCATCCTCCTCTACGGAGCCAGAACAACAGATCAACTTAGGATTGGCTCAGATCAGCACAGCCAATACGGCGGATGGTTCTGATCCTCAAAGTATCCTTTGTCCATCGGATTCTGGTTCGAGTTGGACGATGAGCAGCGATCAGAATGGCGGAAGTTGGTCTGCGCAGCTCCCATTTTCAATTACACCTTCAAAGATCCGTCTCTATAATGGTAACAGTGATGGTAACGGAGTGAGAATGTTCCGAATCATCACTTCTCCGGCATCCAGTATCATGAATCTATCATATATTGATCCTGTTTCGCATGAGTTAACATCCTGTGATGCATGGTGTCCTCTATATGACGATAGTACGCTAGAGTCCAGTATCTCCAATTCCTCCTATTCAATTGGTGGCACCTACCAGGTGACAACTGCACCAGGCGTTAGAGGAACTTTAGGCTATGGTACCAACTACCAGGAGTTTGAATTTGCAAATTCGGTTCCTTTAAATGCCATCACTGTCCTTGTTCTTGACCACTACGGTAAAGTTGGTGTTCTTAATGGACTTCAGTTGTATCAGTATGGTATGAGAATCTACGCAGATGATAGTTACAATTCGGACATGTGCTCGAATGGTAATTCTTCCTCTTCAAGTCAAGAAACCATTAGCAGCTCTAATTCCCAATCACTTGGTGGCATCTCATGGAATAGCAATGGTGGTGACCTAAGTACCAGTATAGCGGCTAGCGATATCAAGCGTGGTACTCAAGGTATCCGTTATAACGCTAACATTGCAGCCACTGGAAATTACTCCTTCTTACTATATACAGGAGGATGTGGAGCTGATGGAACATGTTCCCAGCGTGGTGTGGTCAATGCCACTGTCTATGCTGGTAACGGTACTTCCTTGGCTAGCAAGCTTGTGTATCAGACGAATACGGATCTTAAATATGATGAGATCTTCACTGGTGACATTTATCAACAAACTGGTGCCGGTAGTCCTTACATGACTGTGACGATGTATTCCGGTCTTGGAAGTGATAATGTTACATTCGTGGCCGACTATATGGTCGTTCAATACAACAGTATCGACTATAATGCTACTACGAGTGGAATAGTGTCTCTCAATGGCTTGTTTGAATATGCACCAGCCAACTTCACAAGTTCCAGTATCAAATCACCAGTCGGAAATACTACCCTCAACTTGCTTGGCTCCACAAAATTGTCTAAGAAGGCTACCGTTAACGGTCTTGAAGTGCTGAACTCGACTCTTTACGTTGCCGGTGAATTTAACTCTACTTACGGTGATAACTTTGTCGCTGCTGACTTGAAGGGTTATGAAAAGAGCACTAATGAGATTGAATTGAAAGCTTCCTCGGCTACCAAGGGTGGTTTGAATGGAGCTGTCAGTGGACTGGCTGCTGCCGACCAGAAGATCCTTCTATGGGGACCTTTCCAAGGTAATGCCAATTCGTCCGATGCAACTCTAAATGGTGCAGCCATCTATGATGGATCTTATCAAGGTATTTCTGCTGGATCCGTCAATTCGGCTTCAACATTTAAGTATAACGGTACAGATTATGCCGTGTTTGACCAATCAACTGGATCCTCTGTTTATGCCTTATCCAACGGTAAGCAGCTTAACTCGTCCTCGCTTCTTAACCTCAACGTTACTCAAGGGGATGACTCAATAGCTTACGGTGAGATTACTGCGTTTGATAAATTGGCCGATGATGCAGTTCTTGTTGGAAATGGAAGTCTTAACTCCTTTTCCAGTATAAGCAGAGCATACAGTCCAGTTGGATCCGTCAATTCCGGACTCTACTTAAACGAAAGTGCAATGGTTGTCGGTGGTAATGATGTTGTTGTTATATCTGGAAGTAAGTCTTCGTCGCTCGTGGATAATCTTTCGTTTGGTAAGAATACTACTGTTGGATCCCTCTACAGTTACAAAGATACATTATTTATGGGATTGAATGGAACTTCATCTTACGATGGAAAGAGCAGCTCAGGATTACTTGTTTATGATCTCAAAAAGAAGTCTGTGACGCTACCATCATCGCTCGAAAGTGGTGCTGTAGTGAATGCATTTGAATTGGATCCAGAGTCTTCTGGCGTTGTCGTTGGAGGTAAATTTAGTGCTAGCCAATGCAACAATCTATGTCTCTACAACGTTAGCACCAATTCGTTGTCGGCTGCATTGAGCGATTCCTCATCTCTCAGTGGAGAAGTTAACGATCTTTCATTTTACAATGGATCGCTTGCTCTCGTTGGTGGAGATTTGAATGTGAAATCTAGCGCTGGATTTTTGGCTGTGTACGACTCGAAGCAGAAGTCCATTTCTATTGCTGATAAGTTGAATAAACAAGTTCCGGGTCCTGTGAAGAAGTTATTGCTTCCGAACGGAAATAAGACCACGGGGCTCGATGATAGTATATTGGTGATGGGATCAAGTTATGTTGGATACTTGAAGGATTACAAGTACACGAGTTTGATGGATGGAATTTCCAACGATACGGCCGTTTTCACCGATGTGGCATTAGTTAATGGTTCCGGAAACTTTGAGAACTTGGGAAGTAAGAAGACGCTGGTTTTGACCGGATTGTTTAATCTTACAGAATATGGACGTGTTTCTTCGGCGATCCATGACGGTAAGTCGTGGTATCCATTGATGATTACGGGATATAACCTCAGTAGTTCTGATGCCATTGTGAATGCAGTGGTTCCAACTTCGAAGAGTTATGCATCGACGTTCAACACTACCGAGCCTTCGGTTCCATCATCTTCGGGACCTTCCAACGTCCAAAAGGGTGTGCGATACTTGACGAAGGGTCAGATCACTGGTGTGGGATGTGCCTTGGCCGTGGGAACGACGATGCTTCTCACAGCGTTGGGAGGATTGGCATATCTGTTCCTCAAAAAGGATACGGTGGTTGCACCATTGAAGTCCAGAGTCGGTGAAGCCACGATGGTGTCTGCCGTTCCTCCAGGTGAGGTCATGGACAACATGAACAGGGCGAAGGTGGGTGAGATGTGAAGAATTGCATGGATTGCTTATAATTGATTTTGAATTAGATGCCATCACTTTTGCATATCGATGGTTTAATGTAATATATTAAGAATGCGAACTCAAGTAGAATTGTAATCCTGAAAAATATATACACATAATCTCAAATATTCTGAAAATTGTTCAAATCTTTCTATCCGATCAATACATGCCACGGTTTCTGTAAGGCATATTCACCAATTGTGAGAGCCTGGGACCGATTCCATCGATGGCTACATATTTCTGAGGCACTGAAACTTATATCTTCATTCTTATATATATATAATTGATCCACATGAGTCTCTCTACTCCTACACCGCTGGGATCGAAGTATTCCCAGCGAGTATTGCAGGTGATTCCACCCGACATACGAAGCTGTCCTTCGTTGCTAGCCAAGCAGGTGATCATCCAGTCATATTCCCCGAAAGTTCAGGTCGTATCGTGTGAGTCTGCAGACAACGTGGCTGTCAACTATGGATGTTCCAACTGCTTAGAGCTGCTCGGTTCGTTTGAGCGAACTATAGGTGATCTCGATATGGGTGCCCCGGCAATCCATGGATCTCCGTCCAGGATTGCTGTGCATTTTGTCAGGCCGCAGTACGAGATCCTCAGCACGCAAAGAGCGGGAAAAGCATCGACTTTCAGGGAGTTATACGGCCAGGAATCGTTTGACAAGGCGATAAATGGTCGGGTTTCAACGGTCTGTGACGAAATATCGGCTACAGACTTGTTTAAATCCGAAATCTCGGTCCATAAGTCCGATACGCTCAAGCAAACGAAAGATCAGGTCATGAATGATGAATATACGATCGACAAGTGTCAGGACAGTATCTATTTGAGCTTCCTTTCGAAGGCCCTTGGTACATCGACGATCGTTCCATTTGAATTCTTCAACCATTGCGTGATGAGCATGTTGGTGATAACTACAGATATGAACTCCCGACAGATCCAGATGATGTACCAAGACTTCATGACCAACAGTAGAAAAGTGCCTGAAACCTGGATCGATACCTCTGAGCTACCACCCGTTATATTTTTGGCACTTGTAGATACCGATAAGCCGGAAACCCTCCAAAGAGGCCTTCTGATCCAAGATTTCTGCCGGCAGAGCTTGAATTCGAACGTGATTTTGGTGCCTGTATCGTTTTCCAATGGGAGTGAAGTAGCCAAAGTGGTTCTCTCCCCAACGTTTATGACCTCGGTTGATGAACCAGGTACGTCGTCTACGTTTGAAGTCCCTAGGGACTTCTACAGTTCGGTGGGGACGGCTCTCGAGAAGTTCGTCTATGAGACGGTTATTCCTTACATGCAGAAGCAGGCGTCGTCATGGTACGATGCCTACGTAGCACCGAGAAAGAGCATTACAGGCCGACTTTTCAAAGCCAGTAGGCTGTGGGGAGGGTCATCCAGCAAGCACTCGTTCTTTTCCTTTGGAGCGAAAGAGGAGCAGGACGAAGATGTTGGGAAGGACCTTGTATACGACCCGATGACGGGTTACTACCCAGCGAAAGCACCTGCTGTGTATATCCGACGGCTTGGTGACTGGTACTTCATGCTAAGAGACTACAAGAAGGCATACATGGTCTACGACATGTTGAAGAAGGAGTTCTTGGAGTGTCGAGCATATACCTACTTGTCTTCCCTCCAAGAGTTCATGATCCTTTCACTTATGCTTGGTTCCAGTAGCAAGATCAATCCACTAGAGCACTATAATCGCAGTTCACGAGCCAACGGCATTACATCCAAGATCATCTCTGATGTGATAGCCCCGATGTTTGATTCGTCGTTTTACTCATATCTCTCGCGATGTAACTCCAAGACCTATACGCTAAGGCTAGCGTTGGTTGTGGCCGAGATGTACCTCGTACTGGGCCAGTCTGCGTCCTACTGCCGAGACCCGCAGTTCTCCAAGTATATTTTACCGCCAGAAAGCTACTTCATCGAGTCACAGCGTCTATTTAAGAGGATCGTCGATTCGAAGCTGGTGAACGGAACGTGCTGTGGTATACTTATGCAGAGATTGGCATACATCTACTTTAGTTACAATAAGCCGCCGGTGGAAGTGCTGAGTTCTCCGCCAGAGGCTTCATATTACGGGGAGAACAACCCTGGAAAGCTTTTGCTTCCGAAAATGGCCAATTTTGGATTGGAAAGAACGAGGCAATCGATTCTCTGGGAGTTACTCGCTGCAAAAGCGTTTATTAATGCTGGTAGTACCGTCCAGGGTGAGCTGATGCTATGGAATATCGACCAAGAGTTGAGGCAGGCGCCGGTGAACAAATCCTTCGCCGATGATATTTCACAGATGAAGGAGTTGGTATGGCCGTACAGGAAGCAGGGCTTGTTTAATGAGTTAGTCATGGAGGTGAAGAAATAGATTACTTACTTTACTAATAACGAATCCTTAAAATGAAAAATAATTCAAATATTTTTTTTTTTTTTTTTTTTTTCTTTCTACCTGAAAAATCTGTCAAACGAGAAAAATCAGAGATCGAATCAGAACAGTGCTAGGTGTTTCAAGCCATTATTCACCATCTCATACCATAAAACTCCAAGTCCTAACATGCCTAAAGTGTTCACCGCCAGAGTTAAAAGTGTTATCTCCGGGGATACGATCATCCTTGCACCCCTCAACAAGAACTCCCACCAGGAAAGACTGTTCTCGTTGGCTGGGATCCAGGCGCCTCGGCTTCAGTCCAATGAGAAGTACGCATTCGAATCACGTGAGCTTTTGAGGAAGCTTCTACTAGGAAAGCAGGTTCGGTTCTGGGTTGTCTACAAGACGAAAACAGGCGAGCGAGAGTTCGGTGACGTCTCTTCACCGGTGTTCTCATCTTTGGTCCAGTACGTTTTGGAGAAAGGTGGTGCACGGTTGCGTCCTGGCCATCACAGCGATGGTAACGAAGATGACGACGACAGCTATGAAAAGCTCGTGGATATCGAATCCCAGGCCAAGAAGGCCAAGGTCGGTCTCTGGGCTGACGATTACGTTCCGATCAAGGTGGTCGATCGACCTGCCGAGTCGCAGATCGACGCCAAGCCTATTGCTTCCATCGTAGAGAGAGTCATCAGCGGCGATAGAATCATCGCACGGCTCTTGCTCGGCGACAGAACTCAGTGTGTGATCCCAGTATTGATTGCCGGTGTCAGAACCCCCAGAACTGCCAACGGCGACGAGCCAGCCGAGCCACTAGGAGACTCGGCCAAGAATTTCGTCGAGCAGAGGCTGCAAGGTGCCGATGTGAAGATCTCCTTGCTTGGAGAGTCGTCTTCTGGCGTCTTGGTCGGCAAGATCGTCCACCCTTCAGGTAACATCTCTGACAGAATCTTACAGGAAGGTTTGGGTCAGGTGGCCGACTGGCAATCGGAGATGGTTGGAGTTAAGGGAATGTCTGTGCTCAGAAAGGACGAAAGATCGGCTAGACAAGCTGGCAAGGGGCTTTGGAAGGCAAAGAAGACTGTCAAGAGTAAGAATACCGGCTCTTCCGGTAGTAAATTCCATGCCACCGTCTGCAGAGTGATCTCAGCCGATACTTTGGAGCTTCGCCTGGACGACGGATCAAATATGACCGTGCAGCTTGCATATCTCCGTGGTCCCCGCCAATCCGACGAAAAGACGGCAGCGTTCGTCTCCCAGGCCAGAGAATTCGTCAGAAGGAAGGTCATCGGTAAGCAGGTTGAATGCAGCGTGGAGTTTGTTCGGCCAGCCACCGAGCAGTACCAGGAGAGACGGATGGTGACGATAGCCCATGGATCCAAGAACTTGTCGCAGGATGTCGTCTCCAGCGGATATGCCACCGTGCTGAGACACAGAAACGGTGAGGAAGAGTTACCTGATTACTGGGACGAGCTGATTGAATTGGAGTCGCAGGCCAAGAAGAGTAAAGCCGGTATGTTTGGCAAGGCACCGGAAGCCGAGAAATGGGTTGATGCCTCGGAAACAGCCGCCAAGGCCAAGCCATACTTGTTCACGTTACAGAACAGAGGCAAGTTCTCTGGAGTGGTTGATTACATCATGTCACCAACTCGGTACAGAATCAACGTTCCACGAGAAGGTATCCGGTTAGTGCTAGTTCTAGGAGGATTGGCCAACAGGAAGAGCCGGGACGATGAGATCTCGAAGAAGGCCATGGCTCTTGCCACGGACAAGGCCTTGCAGCGGGACGTGAGTGTGGAAGTGTATGGAACCGATAGAATCGGCAGCTTTATAGGAAACCTGTATCTTCCAGGCTCCAGCCGGCCATTCCAGGTGTCACTCTTGGAGAAAGGATATGCACAGTGCCACGAGCGGTCTCTCAATCAGACTAAGTATGGAGACCAGTTTGCAGCGGCCGAAGCTAAGGCTAAGGATGCCAAGGTGGGACTATGGAAGGATTATGTAGAAGCTGTAGCATCGAAAGCCCCAGAGAAGAAGAACTTGGTGATCAAGAAGAAGTACTATGATGTCAACGTTTCTGAGGTTTTGAAAGATGGCCGTATAGCCATTCAATTCCTGGACTCTGACAAGGCTAAGTTAAAGGGCTTCATGCAGAAGTTCCACGCAGCGAAGTTCGCCGAGTTGGCCAAGCCACCACGGAATGGAGACATCGTAGCTGCTAAATTCTCGCAGAACAAGAAGTTTTACAGGGCCAGAGTCCTCGAAAAGGACAGAGAGAGCAACCGGTACAAAATCGAACAGATCGATTATGGTACGGTGGAAGAGGTTCCTCTTTCAGATCTCCGTTCTATTTCTCCGGAATTCAACACCGACGCTTACAAGCCTCAGGCCCACATTGTGCAGCTATCTCTGATCAGGCTACCACCTGAGTCGCAAGCTGAGTACCGAGAAGATACGGAGTACTACCTTGAGGATCGGATCTTGGACAAGCAGATGGTGGCATGTTCTACATTTGAAAACCCTGCACCTGGCGTGGAGATGGATGTAGAATTGTATGACCCAGCCACCATCGGTAAGGATGCCAACTACTCGATTAACAAGGAGCTAGTGGAGAAGGGTTACGCTATGGTGAAGAAGCACGAGCTCGCACCATTTGAGAGACTGCTAAAGTCCGAGCATGAGTCGTTGTTGAAGCTGGAAGCAGAGGCCAAGAGAAGCCACATAGGATGCTGGGAATATGGAGATATCGAAGAGGAGGAGGAGCAGCAGTAATGGATGTAGCTTAAGTGAGCGATAGAGGATATAGTATACACTTAATAGAGCATAGATAGGTAATTACAGTAATTAAATTACTACAGTAGCTTAGCATTGATCGGCTTGGTTGAATATTAGCGATACCAATTATTTTAATTTTGCAACCATTGCTACCATTTTACGCTACCATTTTCATTGCTACCATTTTACTATTCGAATTATCAAGCTTCTATCTTATCGTTATATACACGTCAGTTAGTTCGAATTGATATACTTCATGATCTCGTCAATGCTCTTGCCGGCAAGGTTAGGAACAGACTCCTCCTCCTTCTTTCTGGCCTGTAATCTAGCCTGCTTCTTAGTCAACTTCTTCGGATGCTTGGCAGCCTTTGCCTTAGGAGCCTTCGACTCTGCCTTCTTGGCGGCCTTGGCAGCCTCGCGCATGTATTCGCTCTGTCTCTTCTCCATGGCCAGGTAGTTTCTGGAGCCGACGGCCCAGTTGTGAGCCTCTGTAGTCGACAAGTCGTTGAGACCGATGGCATCCTTGAGGATGTTGAAGGCTTTATCGGCCCAGTCTCCCGTCTCTGTCAACTTCCTCATCTGTGCCATCGTCTGCGCGATCTGCAAGTCGAGCAATGCTGAGGCGACGCTGTCTTTGCCGTTTGAGAGGTCGCTGAGTTTGAGGGCCTTGATCAAGGCCTCGGAAGCTTCGGTTGGCCTATCCAAGCGGCTCAAGAACGCACCGATCGATGTCAGCGTGCTGGCAACGCTTGGGTGGGTCTGGCCGTACGAGACGAGCCAGTAATTCAAGAGACGCCTGTACAACTTCAACGTATCTGCGTACTGCTTGTTGCCAGCCTCGTACAACGTGAGGTGGCTCACTGCGAGCATCGTCTCGAAAGCCTGGGAACCCAAAGTCCGCTCGGCGATCTGAAGGGCCTTGCGGCCAGCGGAAACAGCCTCTGCGTACTTCTTGGTCGTGTAGCAAGCCTGAGCGAATTCCTCGTAGGCCCGGGCAACGGCTGGATGGATAGCACCGTAGACCTGTTCCTGGACGGTCACGGAGTCCCGGAAGAGCTCGACGGCCTGATCTTGCGATGCAGGGCTTGTGGCAGCCTCTCTGAAGCTGTCAGCGGTCCGTGACTCGAACGTGGCTGCCTTGATGACAGGAACAACGCCAATGATATCTTCAGCGGTGAAGACCGTCTTGACGATGTCGTCTGCCTCTTGTGCAGGCTCAGGCGAGTGCGCAGGCTTCTTCGACTTCTTGCCGCGCGAGGACTTCTTAGCGCGCCGTTCGTGCAGTTTCTTGGACTCGCGCTGAGACCTGCGCTCGGCAGCGCTGGCCTTCTGGGCGTCGATCTGGGTGGCCAAAGACTCGGCAGTGAACGCGTAGTCGCGACTACGCCACTGTAGGCCGAACTTGGTGGCCACACCCTTCATCACAGCCCAAGGATGGAGCTTGTGAGCCCAGTCACCGGTCAACTCGTACGAGAAACGTGCGTGGACGATCTCGGCGACGGCTGACAACACCTGCGCGGTGTCCATGGCTAGGACAGGTGCGCTGGCTGGCAAGTCGTAGAGTTCAGCGAGCTGGGCGTCGATCTCAGGCTTCTCAACCGATGGAGCGCCGACTGGGGTGAGCAAGCAGTTGTGGACATGGGCGACGACGAGCGCAACGACGGGTAGCGCCGTGTGCGCAAGCTGGGCGCGCAGCAAGTGCTTGACACCTCTGACGACCATCTCGGTCTGCGCGATCGAGCGCAAGGCGCGCAACGCAGCGAGCGCGTCGTTCTGGGATGCGCGGTTCGTCTGCTTCTCGCGCAACTGGCGCTGGTGCTTCTGCTCCTCCTTATCCTCCTCGTCGAACGAAGGGATCTTCTTGCCGGCCTTCTGCGCGTCCTTGATCTTCTGTGCGCGGTCCTGCGCGATCTTGAGCGCGCGCTCCTGCTCCTTCTTCTGCGCAGCCTCGGTGACGACGTTCTCCTTGGCCACCTGCGCGCGCAAGGCGCTGCGCTCCTTGTTGACGGCGTCGATGTGGCGCTCAACTTCCCTGACGACATCACCAAGGTACCGCATGTTGATACCTGCGCGATGCATCAAGGAGGTGAGGTGGTCGCCGTCTAGTGGAGTATACGAGTCTCCGCTTTCGATGGTCGACACGAGCTCGGGAATGAGCGTGTGCGCGACGAACTTGGATGCCTCGCGCACCTCGTCCTCGTCTGCCTTGAGCTGTGCTGCGAGCTCTGGGGTTGGTGCAGGGGGTAGGGAGAAAGCGTCAGGGTTGAGGCCGATGGAGAAGACCTGCTCGGTGAGCGCAGCGCTGGCTGCGCTGTCTTCGCCGGCCTCCTTCTCTGCGCTATCCTCACCTGCGCTCTCCTTCTCTGCGCTATCCTCACCTGCGCTCTTCTCGCCTGCGCTACCCTTCTTGCCCTTATCAGCCGCCTTCATAACCTCGGCGGCCTTGCGGCGCCACCACTCCTCGACGGCCTCGTGCCGTAGAACGACCTCCCGGTGTGGGTAGGCCGGGTGGCTGTCGCGGAACTCGATATCCACGGGCGTCGTCCGGTAGAGGTCGATCACGTAGTCCCGGCCATCGGTACCACGGAGTCCCTTGGTGCGCACGGACGTTGGCACGCTCACCACGTGGCCTGCCTCGTCCCACACCGCGTGCTTCTTCATGTGCATTGCGGTGCCGACGTCTGCGAGCTTCTTCACCATGCGCGGAGCAGCCACGACGGACTTCTCAGGGTACGAGAGGCCGTACGAGGTGATCGACGCGGTGTCTGCAGGAGTCTCAGCTTTATCTGGCTTATCTGCGCTGTCTTTATCAGCGCTGGCCTTATCTGAGGCTGCCTCCGTTGCCGGCCTCTCGAATATGCCCGGCACAGGGGCCTGGCAAACCACGCGGTGGCCGTAGTAGTCGACCACGGTACTCAGCAAGTGCGAAACACCGGTCAAGTCGAGCCGGTTCATCAAGCGCACGCCGGCCAAGTCGCGCGCAACCGCTGCGCGCGCAGCCTCGTCGCCTCCTTCGTCTGCGAATTCTCCCGTGGAATCGACGGCCAACGAGTAGAAGATGCCTGCGCGCAAGTACACGTACTGCGCTGGGTCGTCGTCCGGATTCATCGGGGTGACGCTGCCGCCCACGACGGCTGCTGCGCCCTGGACGGCGGCGGCCGTGAAATCGAACGTGAGCCGGTTCAACACGGCCTCGCGGTTGACGGCCTGCTGGACGTCGGTCTTTGGGAGTCCGCGCAGCTCCTGGAACTCTGCGTTCCACAGCCGCTCGGCCTCGCCGGCGCGCAAGTATTCGCGCTGCACGCGTGCGCCGTCGGGCACAGGCTGCGCTGCGCGCTTGACGAGCCATGGTGAGGCCAAGAAGCAGTTCGAAGGCTGCATGACCGTCGCTGCGGGCTGCGCAGTCACGGCGTCGGCGTTGGCGGCCATCTGCGCGGTGAACTTTGGCGACAAGCCCTGGAGGAGAGTCACGAGCGAGTGGCTGCGCTGGACTTTGCCGGCCAGGAGCCGTGGGGCGCCGTCGAAGTGGGCGCCCGAGCTGTTGTTGACGAAGAAGCCGCCAACGGATGCGGTGACGTGGAACGTTTCACCTTCCAACGTCTGGCACCTCAAGTAGAAGAGGTCGCCGCGCAGCCTGCGCTGTTGTCCCGCAGCTGCCCAGTCGGACACCTGGAGAGAGCGCAAGGCCGGGTGCGCAGCGCTGGCCACGCCGGCGAACGCTGCCACGTGGGGCTGCGTGGATAGGATGGCAGGGAGGACGGTGGTGACCGTTGTGTCGTCCAACTTGGCGGCCTCGTCCTGCTTTCCAGCTTCATCCGGCTTTCCAGCTTCATCCGGCTTTCCAGCCTTATCAGGTTTGCCAGCTTTATCGGATTTGCCGGCTTCCCCGGAGCTTTTTTCGTTCTCCCCGGAGTTTTTTTTCTCCCCGGAGTTTTCCTCCCCCGCATTCTCCCTCACCGGGTCCAATCCCAGGGACGCCCAGCTGGTGCTTCCCTCGGCCTCCCCGCTCAAGTCGCCCATGCTGCCCGCGAACCCGGGCTTCTCGAGCGCGGCCATCTCGCGCACCTTCACCACGTGCTCCCGTGCGCTTCTCTCGGTGTAGGCCGCGGGGACAAGCGTGAAGGTCAATTCGACCGTCTTGCCGGTGCTCGAGTCCCGCCTTTCGGCCTCGCTCATCGTCGAGTCCACCCGGGTGCCCACGGGCAGGATGGAGCGGCCGCGCTTCAAGTTGAAGCTGGTGTACTGCTTGGTAACGGGTAAACTGGTCAAGCTGTCTGAAACCTCCATAATGGTCTCGTCGAGCGCCACGGGGAAACTGACCTGGTGGGGTTCCCCGGGCAATCGCACCGTCAATTGTGCCACTGCCTGCGCCTGTGATGCTTCGTCTGTCATGATTAATTGCTGGAGATGTAGAAGCCGTCGAGTGGTCAACGGGAGGGGTGAAAAATTGGTGCCGAAATGTGGGGAAAACCGATGGAAGCGGTGAAAAGTCGGGGTCCGGTCACGTGACGTCACGGGATGGTAGTCATGTGGACGCAATCACGTGATGCACTATATTACGGAGTTGTAGCTGAATGAAGCTGTATGAAGCAGCTACACTGCTAACCAATGCTACTATATTGCTAGGTAGATAATGCTACAGGCTACCACATCAGTTGCTGAATGTTCTAATGCCTCCTTCTTAATCATACATATACATAATCGTCGTCTTCTAACCATCGTCTGATCATTACCATCATCGTCTGATCATCGTCTAATCATCACCATCATCGTCTAATCATCACCATCATCGTCTAATCGTCGTCTTCTAGCTATCGTCTAATCGTCGTCTTCTAGCTATCGTCTGATCACCACCATCATCGTCTAATCATCGTCACCTAACTATCGTCTAATCATTGTCTTCATGTTATCGTCTAGTTATCATCTGTTAATCATCGTCTAATCCTCTTCATCTTCTTCATCCTCTTCATCTCAATCCATCTTAACCTGACTATATATCAACAAAACGAATCCTAGCGAGCCCAGGAATCCCACCGTTCCACAGATCAACCCAACGCCGACCGATAGCAGTCCGGAGTATCCAACGTACAAGAACACAGACGCAAAGTCCTGGAGCCTGAACCTCGACAGCACCAGCGCGTGTGCAAAGATGTAGGCCGAGATGCCGCCGCCGACGACCAACGACTCCCACTGCCACTTGTAGTTCTCGTTGCAGAGGATGAAGTAGGTCACCAAGAGCGTCACGAGCAGCGTCGTCAGAAGCATCAAGACGAAGCAGAAGAAGAGGAAGCCGAACATGTAGTAGATCCGGCTGAACCAGAGCGACCGATAGACGAAGAACATCTCGATGGCTATGGCGCCGAAGGGGAAGATGCCCGCTGCCAACGCGAGGAACGGGAGCCTCATGTACCAGGGCTGGCGCGGGATCTGGCGTGGGATCTCGTTCACCTTGCAGGGCACCGTGATGCGCTTGGCCTTGAGCGCGCAGATCGAGCCGAGGCACGAGAGCGGGATGCTGACGGTGAACCAGATCACCACAATGGCCAGCATCGTTCCGGCGGGGACGGCGCCCGAGGAATGGACGAACACGAGCGACAGGTTCAAGAGGAAGAACACGAGGAAGATCAGGCCAGGGACCAAAACCGGCGTCAGAGCCATGTTGAGCTTCCAGTCCTGGCCGTTGAAGAACTTGTAGACGTAGCCGCTGACGAACGACCCAAAGAACCCGAAGAGCGCGTACAGCACGAACATGACGGTCGAGAGCGAGCCCCTGTTCGACGGAGAGAGAAGCCCGAACAGCGCGAAGGCGCACGAGACCAACGTCATGAGAAGCAGCTGGGTTCCCGATCCGAGCAACACCGACAAGACCAGCGAGTAGCGTGGTGGCCGGAACACGTCGCCCGACACGAGCTTCCAGCCCATGTCGTCGACGGAGTCGTCGATGTTCAACGTCTGGTACCGCTTGATGTCGTTCTTGAGCTGGTGGAAGAGGATGTTCGACAACACGGCCGAGAGGATGAGCACGATCACCCCGAAGTTCACGAGAGAGAACCACTGGATCTTGGGGTCGTACACGTGGAGGTATTTGTCCCACCGCGTGGCCCACACCGTGTCGGAGGGGACCCAGAACACCGAGTACGTGTACGTTATGCGGGTGTTCCCCTCGGTCTTGAAGTTGACGGGGTCCAACTCGGGCGAGTCGCACTTGGGCGACGTCTCGGACTCGTAGCGGAGGGACTCGGGCACCACGGTCACGCCGACGACCCGGTACTTGCCGTCGTCCCGGTGGTGGTACTCCACGAACATGCTGAAGCTGCTGTAGGGATGTGCGAGGCCGTCTTCGTCGACGTACCCCATCGGGAAGCCCGAGCTGTAGTACTCAGTCTTCGTTTTAAGGTCCCCCATGCGCTTCGCCACGGGGAGCCCGTCCACCATCCAATTGTACTGGAATCCCGCGCGGATATTCTTGGCGAAGAACGCGGCATCCTTGGCGGGGACCTCTGACGTGCACATGACGTTGCAGGTCGAGTTCTCGAGCAGCTTCATCGTGATGGGCGAGTTGTAGATTCGATCGCCGAATATGATCGATCCTAGCGACTCCCTCTGTTTGGCCTTGCCGCCCTTTGGCGTGCAGAAGTGGAACCTGTCGTTGTAGTAGTCGTATGAGTAGAGGTAGCGCTTGGCGTCCTTCGAATCATAGGGCACAGTCGGTGTTATATGGTTGACGAACACCGGCACGGCATCCCCTGAGTTGTACGATGACGGGGTCACCCCGGGGAGGTAAAATGCATGTACAAATGATGCCCAGATCAGGGCGATGAGAATGGATGCGATCATCTGCTGGAATGAAGTGAATATGCGTGGATATTTGAAGAGACACAGAGGGTAAAGTGACGAGAAGAAGAAATGAAACGGTTGAAATTTGATTTTCATGTCATATTTTCGCGATGCCGATCGGTGCCGCTCTGGAAGTTCCCAGGAATCGGCATCAATTTTCGATATGTGACATGTGCGAAGAAGTGGATGAAGTAGTTGATGGATGAAGTGAGATGCTATGAAGTGAAATGCTATGTAAGTTGATTGGATTGGGTTATAGTTTTACTATTAAATGGATTTGATCAGTTGATTAGTTGATCGGTTGATTAGTTGATGGCAGTTGAACTAGTAAACGTATTGTTTGACCTGTTGTGTTAAAGCTGCCTTTGCATTCCAATGGTCATAAATAATGCGTAAAGTGACAATATCAATAACATAGTCAATCAAGGATCTGGTTAATCGGTTAAGAATGTATATATTAATATTGGGTCCATCGCTTCACCCTCTACATTCTGCCTACCCCTGTTAAGTGGCTGTTAAGTGGCTAAGTACATGATTTAATTTCTGCCAGGATCCACCTCATAATGCATAACTCATCTTCTCCGCCTTATTACTTGCAAGAGGTTCATCCACTTAACAAGGACTTACGTTCTAACGCTTACATTCTAATGCTTACATTCCCGTTATTGTGTCCGCACAATAGGATCTTTTTTTCTTCCTCTTTCGGCGCAACAGTTTCCTAATGCGTCTCGCGCAAATCCCTTTTTTACCAAACGAGCAATTGTCAAGATCTTCTATTTTTCTTTTACTGTTCATGTTCATAGCATATATCATTATCGTATTAGTACAATTAAATGAAGGTTAGTACTACATCATCGCAAGCCGGCCAACTCCATCCAAAGCATCCCTCTCTTCCCTCCACACAACTTCCCTGCCTCACTCATCGCATCTACATAGCCCAGACTGCCCGCTAACTCAAAGAACTCAAGAGCTTCCCGGCGATTCACCCGACAGCCCCATCCGTGAAGATATGCCTGCCCGATTTCGAACAGAATCGAGCACCGGGGTTCGTGTGGTTGAATGCGGCGATGGGTTGTACGGCACCGGCTAAGAAGAGTCGATGGGTCCACGTGGAATTCGTAGGGTCGATCCGGCGCTATCTCGCCTGCCTCACAGATACATAAAAACGATTCCCGTGGTTGTCGAGCGACTCCGTAGCCATAACGCAGGGAAAGTCCATAAAGGAACAGAGCCTCTCGGTTTCCCTGAGCGGCGGCCATCCGTAGCTGATAGCTGGCCTCCCTGGTATCCCCTGATTTCCTCAGAGCGATTGCCATGGCCACCCGTGATTCGGGAGTAAGAGACGAGCGGTACGGCTGTTGAGGTTTGATACCAAGCCCATGGAATGCAGCCGTCCTTGCAGTAGGGGGTGCACTCACCCCACCTGCGCCAATTCCCCCTGCGCTCATCCCTCCTGCGCTAAATCCATTCGCGCCTGCGTTAACTGTAGCACCCGCGGATGGAATTTTTTTCACAGGTGCAAATCCCTCCGACCGCAAAAATGGTGACTGTGGTGGCGGAACAGATGGAGGCGCTATTGACGATGCAGGTGACATCGACGATGCAGACGTAAAGGAACCTGAAGAAAAGGAAGAGTCCGCCGTGCCGGGCAGATCAGACAGCCTGCGCTCAGCCAAGTGCCGCTCGTCTTCCGCCTGCTGACCTTTCAATCCCGCGTGCCTGCGCGGAATTCGCGCAAGTTGGCGGTATGCATGGACGCGCCGCGTGCGCGCCGTTGGCGGTGGGATTGCTGGCGCTGGCTCACCGCCCTGTGCAGATTCTCGAACGGCTTCATCTTCATCGTCGTCACTGTCTGACCCGCTCGAAGTGTTGGTTGCCAGTCGCTGCAGGATGGCCCGCGCATGCATCTCCGTCAGCTGTCCGCTTGAAAATGAATTTGACCGACCCGCGCTGGGGAAATTTGGACGCGCATACCCTGCGGTAGAGGAATCCACCATGCGCGAATTGTCGGTCGGAAATTCCGTGGTGTTTTCCACCGTCGTCCGACTGCGCGGAAGAGGCGGCCGCACCCTCACCGGGCTTGGCGCCGTCGCGTGGTAGAATTGATTATGAAATGCCTTCGAAAGCGGCGTTCTTGGCCCACGCGTGGGCACCGTATTGACTGGATTCGAGAATGAATGCATATGCGAATAATGCTTTGGCGGCGTAGAGACCGGAGTGGATATCACAGGGCCCTCGCTGGTGTCGGCGCGACCACCGCGTGCTGCAGCGGAGCCTGCGGCCGGTATCTTCACCGCATCTGCGGTTGCGGTTGCGGTTGTGATTTCCGCCGTCGTATCTTCTGACCCGTCCGTGGCGGTATCATCTTCGCTCTCATCCTCAATACTGCCGTCATCCTCACCCGCTATCTCCACACTGCTTATGCTCTCCCGCTGCGGCACCACGTGAATCGACCGCACGTCTGCGGCGCTCTCCAGCACCGCACGGCTGTTCTGCACGAGACGCACCTGGTTGCCCATCGCCTGCGCTGATTTTGCCGCGCTATGCGCCTGTCTTTGCTCCAGCGCACGGAGTAGCGGCCGCAACGAGCGGAACCGGCTGGCTGGAATGGCCACCACAGACGGCCGGGCCGGTGGGTGGCCGAGCGGGTGAATACCACCGCCATCGCGGCTACTCCCATCCGCGTCATCGTTACCGCTGGCGGTACTGCTTCGTTTGCTCTCAACTTCGTTGTCATCATCGTCCAACCGCAACTTCCCCAAGAGACTTCCAACAGTCGACGTGGAATCGGTGGACAGTAAACTCGATATACTCTGACGGTCAAACGCGCTGAGTCTGAGCGCTTTCTTCGCGCTACGCCTGCGCTGTCGTTCTGGGACTGTGCGCTGAGGATCCTTCGCGCGCGTCATCTCGGCAATGATGGTGTGAGTGTTTCTGATGGGTCTACACGAGTTGTTTGGATCAAACACGTCTATTTATTGAGATGTTTTCACCAGAAATAGGCCGACCTCGAGAACAATGGGGATGATTATTCGAGGTGCATTCCCTATTGTTCTCGTTTAGGAAGGACTGCCGAGGACCAAAACGGACGTTTTTCAGATCCTCAATAATAAGGAATTTAATGATTTGGTAGATGAGATTGGCATGGTGATTGTCAATGAGATCGATGAAATAGCATCTGGCGGTGAACAATGATACACGGTTATATAAGCAGTCAAATAAATACTGGGACTGGCGGGAAATGCAAGCGGCCCTATAAATCTGGGAG
The DNA here is from genome assembly GCA_012295335.1 of Brettanomyces custersianus. NCBI lineage: Eukaryota > Fungi > Ascomycota > Pichiomycetes > Pichiales > Pichiaceae > Brettanomyces > Brettanomyces custersianus. The sequence continues at coordinate 633,914 of JAAVTW010000004.1, read as the reverse complement.
TAGCAGTTAAGGTCTGTAGTACTAGTAGATAGCGATAGTACTAATAACCAGCTGAGGTACTGATAGCTCTGTTTATCATGCTTGTTGCTACCACCGGATGTTCCATAGAATTACTTGAATAGCGTTGCTATAGTAAATCATCGATCTCTTCAATGACCACTCAAATTATTATTAGCGCTGATAGCTTCATCGTCACCATGGTGGGGGTATTCGATGGCTTGGGATGTTTGGTTCCATGCGTTCGGATAAACTACTTAGGGTCGTTATTCACCCAATCAATCCAGTTATAATTGATCAGCACCATAAATATTGCCGATAACCCCAATAACCTGTGCCTAGCAAGTGCTGGCACTAATCGGCATCATGGTTTCACCCCATATTTATATTACATCACTTTATTTTTTCCGGATATAAGATTCTTGTACGATTCAACTTTTCCCCAAAACTAACCACTTTATTGATCCTGTACCAACCATATGATGTGTCCCATCAAGCCTAAACGTAGAAGAAACAGAAAGTTCGTCGTCTGCAACAATTGCCGTCGAAGCAGGGTCAAATGCGACCGGAATCATCCCTGCTCCCGTTGTACCCGACTACACATGGTGTGTCAGTATTTGGCCCCTGGTGAGAAGCCTCCGCTAACCCCGGACTCTCAGACGAGCGGAACTACTCCGGACGAGCCTACCGTTATGGAATCCATGCAGCAGCAGATCGAAGACCTCAAAAACCAGGTCTCCACTCTAGCCCAGTCCGCGTCCTTAGGCCCGACACCCCCAGATTCCCTATCCGTCCCAGAGTCCCTTTTGGACATGAAAATCCCCAGTCTAAAAAGACTCTCCCTAGAAACGGATCCTACCAACACGACGTTCTTTGGCGCCAGCTCCAGTCTATCGACCATATTCTCCGGTCATCTAAGGGATCTCCTGGCCAAATGGAACGTTGGCCTAAATAAGGAACGGAAGGCCCTGCTACGGGAGACGACCATCCCGAAGATCTCGCTATCGATCCTAGGAACGGATTTGGATGCTGAAGGTGTCATTGCTAGGGCCAGCACAATCGCACAGTCAAATTTCTTGGCTTTTAAAGAGAGACTCTCGTGGTTCGCTACCAAATTGAACCACCTGGTCTTCTTACAGGCAATCCCTATCACGGGATTAACTTCATTCTTCAACTCGACCTTTGGGCCTATTTCAACCAACGAAGTAAGCGCCTTGTCGACGCCTGACCCAAGCTTCTGTGGGATGTTGGCACCTATATTCGCCGTAATATATTTGGTGGCTTCTTTCGAACGATTCTCCAATCCAACGGGGCTGCACCGCAATCAGTTAAATGTATCCATATCCGATCTTCGTAACATTTCTTTGCAACTACTCAGCTGCTCGGATTTCACCCAGAAGAAGAGTCTCCCTGCTTTGATAGCACTCGTCCTGTTAAAGAAGGCCATCTTCTGCTACGATGAAATCGAACATGATAACCCTTGGGCCGATTCCTATACTTTCCATAAGTTGATCTTGGGAATGGCATACCAATTGGGACTCCATGTTCCCGAAGATACCAGCATCAAGCACGTCTTCAAAGAAAAGTTCGATATCGACATAGTACTCAACGTCACCTCTTTGGAAAAGATGAGTCTATGGAACTTGATCAAATACGATGACGCGATGTATTCCATCAACTTGGGACTTCCCTTATCCATCGATGACCGTTTCTGCGTTCCTTATAGACTGACTTACGGTGATCCCTTCGAAGGGTTGCTTAAGAGAGGCTTCGAGCTCCTGAAGCATGTCAGCTTGAAGATCAATACTTTAAAGCCAATCAGTCTAAGAGAATTGGACGACTTGATCAATCAAATCCTCGACTACTGTTACAAGATCCCATACAAATACTTCGAAAAGGAGAACTTGGGTAGGTTCAGTTTAGGGTGTGATGATTTATGTATTCTATTCCGTATCAAGCTCTTCTTCCTCGAGCTGCTTCAATGTCTCTACCGAATCGTCATTATTGGTACTGCCGAAGCTTACAAGCTTGGAAATGGTACCCTTTCATCCGGCGGACAGTTTGCAGATATCAGGGCACTCTGCAGGGAATCTTTCAGGCAGACGGTCATTCTCTCCGCAGATGTATTGTGGCACATAGCAAGTGTCTTTTCTGATGAAACTATCTTTGGCACCGATCCAAGGTATGTTCTTTTCATTAAGAATCTCTGTTTGGAAAGTGGTAACCAGTCCTTTACGATATGGCTCTCGTTCCTTTTTGGAAGACTCCATAAGACTGCACAGTGTGTAGCAGACTTCCAGTGTGGTTCTCTATTAAAAGCATGTCTTTTAGACAATTCAGGATCTACATATAAGGAAGATATCGATATACCCATTTTGGAAAGAGCCTTATATCATCGGGGAACGGATATCTCCGATCCAGAAAGGGATTCTGTGGTTAAGAAGCTTATGCTATCGTCACAAATCATCGAATCATCATTTACATACTACAGCTCGACTTGTAAAAGTATAGTGATGAGATCAAGTATCGAGGGAATGGCACATCTAAAGTTCTTATTGATGTGGATCTACGCACTACAGGAGGTTGAAAAAAGAAGCGACAAATCTAATCCTAAGAGTCTTGACACCCATGAAATACTATTGAAAGCTAAGGATAAATTACGCAGAGAAATGTCAGATAATGCTGACACCCCAACCCATTTGAATATGGATTCACCTGGCGACAACTTACTTGATTCTTTTATTACCGATCAGAACTGGATTGATTCTTTATTTAACAACTAAGTAACTATAGGCTAAAAAAATAAGATATATATTGTTCAACTCGGCGATATGGCACATTCCTAAGAGGTCAATTTCGACCGAAATAAATCCGATATCATTTGATTTCAAATTAAGGAGGAGTCCCACTATTATAAAAGAGCAACTGACTTCCTAGTCGTTTAATAGACGGTTAAATTGTAGTTCAACCAAGTAAAATGCCAACCAAAAGTAAAGTATTCATTTATGGAGTAACCACACTCATATGTGGTGTTGCTACCGCTACTGCATATTTCAGGTTCAAGAATAAAACTGCATTCCCTGCATATATCCTGGGAAACAAGCTACCATTGGCTAGTACCGAACAATTGGCACACAATGTGAAGTTGCTTAAATTTCAGCTACCATCGAATGTCGAAGGTACAGGAATTAAACCAGGCAGTGCTTCCCTAAGCGCTATAAAGCATCCAGTTAGTGGAAGGACTATCCTTAGACCATATTCGGTAATTTATTGGCCTGAGGATCCTCATAAGTTGGTGTTTGCTATCAAGATGCAAAACAAGGACGGTGCCAGCGGTGCCATGAATAGTATTGAGCCAGGTTACCAGGTTAGATTTAGAGGTCCAAAGCCCGGAAAATCTGTTGATCTATCAAAGGTCAACTCCGTCAATCTAATTGCCGGTGGTTCTGGAATTACACCAATATATTCTGTATTGAAGTATTTATTGTTGAACAAACCTACAAGTAAAGTCAACTTGATCTTTGCTAACAAGACAGAAGACGATATTATGTTTAAAAAGGACTTGGATCGTCTTCAGAAAGAGAACCCAGATCGGTTTTCGTTAACTTATGTTCTAGACCAGGGTGTTAAGGGTGAAAATACAGCAATAGGACGTATAACACCTGAATTGTTAAAAGAAAAGATCTGGAAGAACACTCCAGTCTATCTCTGTGGATCAAACGGCATGATTCATGAATTATACGGTAAAAGAAATTCCGCTTTAAGAGAACTTGCGGGAAAGGATGTGTTTGTATTTAACTAAAAATTTATTTATTAAAGAGATCATAAACCAATTAAGATAAAGAGAGACTGTAGATCATGCAAATAAAAAGGTTATTTTTAAGAACTGATGCTATTCAGTAGTTACAAATGCTAGAACTGTTTTGATGGCAAAACTGAAATATTTAGAACCTAAATATTTGGAATATACTAATTTCAAACTATTTCGGTAACAGATCAATGATACACTAACAATTTCAATCTTAAGAAAAGGCATATATAAACAAATTTTATATGGGTCACAAAATATTACCAAAATTTTAACGTTAAAAGCATCGTGGCGCAGGGGAAGCGCGCAGGGCTCATAACCCTGATGTCGCTGGATCGAAACCAGCCGATGCTATTAACACAGTTAATTTTTTTTTTTTTTTTTTTCTCAGATTCATTTCCTCTCCCTGCCGAAGATATTCCGATTGTCCCGAATAGGAGATCACGGAACCTGAAAAGGAATGGAGAGGGACATAAACAAATAATGGGAATTGCTCGTGATTGAGGCGGAGAAAGCAAAATAGAGTGAAAGAACAATGTGACCCATGAGGTAATTTGCGGGGAAAACAATGCAAATATTAGGGAAAGCAATTAGGTTGATCATTCCGAATAGCTAAAGAGGAAGTATACTGGAATGAGCTAAGACATTCGGGAAAGTCTGCCCACGATGCAGGTGAATAATATGCAGATGAGATTTGGTTTTGAAATTAGTGGCTTTGCCGGAATTAAAACATGCAAAATAGATAATCCGGATTATATATATATACAGATAAGAGGAGAAAGTTGTAGTAGTTACAGTTTGATAAGTCCAGTTAGCTTTTATGGACTGCATAGTTTGTGGAATCAACCACATGGATCAATAATAAAAACAGAAACGATTACGTAAATATGAGCAATACCCAGGAATCATCACAACCACGGCGGGTTTCACTAGTGGTTGATGAATATCCACCACTGAGACGTCGCTATAGTTGTCCAACGTTGGGATGTGACACAACCTCGATTCCAGAAGCAACATCCTCGGCGAATTCGTCGATAGTCGGTCAAGGATCATACCCGATGATGGGATCGTTGGTTTACTTCAAACGGAAGAAGGACCATACCGATTCGGTAATTAGTGACGAGACAGATGATGAACAGAGCACGGAATCATGCTCCACAGGGATTGGAGATCGATTGGCATCATTTAGTATTAAGGAAAGATCCAGTTCGGATATAAGCTCGGTCGAGAATTCCCAGGCTCCAGATCCATTAAAGTACGAAGAATCGGATTGTCAGTGGAGTCCAGAAGAGGAGGTTGGAATGACAACAGATTCATTCAACGATATCGATGATAAGATCAACAGGGATCGGTCTTCGAATGTAGAATGGTTTGATCGATCCGTGTTGAACGAGAAGAGGAAGCATCACCACCATCACAAACATCATGATGGTGGGGAGAAGAAGGATCGGGATCACAGCCGTCGGCTAACATGTGCGGTGATATTTACGAAGCCACATGTTGTCGAGATCTAACGATAGCATTTTATAACTTTACTAGTATAATATACATTATAATGAAACCAATGAAATGCAGTAGTCTTTCAAGAGCAGATCCGAAAAACTGGGAATGCCGAATAGTGCGGGTTTTGGACGCGTCGCGTGAATAAGATTAAATTGATGATTGGTTACAACAGAAGCGATATTACCGAATATTACAAGTGCTGATAACACTAATCATCCTGACTATTAGATACTATTCATTTGATATTAATCATATACCACTATACTGATTATATCAAATAGATAATTGCTTTATAGTTCACCGTTGAACATCACTACTGAATATCACTATCAAACCCCAGCAACCAGCACCCAATAAATTCAGCTAGAGTTCATCGCTAGTTACAGTTGACTACTTAACTCCATTACTTATCATGCCACCACTTCTTCCCCTGGCCTACGACCAATCTCGTGCGGCCGAGGCCAAGAAACACATCGTCCCGCTAAACCCGGTACGTCAGTCAGGGTCCGTTCCATCAGACGCGGAGCTTAGTGATTCTGCCGGGGAAACCAGTCGAACTCAGATCTTCGACTCGGACGTGTCGTCAGATGCCAGTACATTGCTACGTAGTTCATCGTCATATATCAGTTCCGACTTCCAAGCGTATATCAACCGTATGAAGGGTGAGACAGACGGCCAGTTGTTGATCGGGGACCAGCGGGACGTACCAAGCTCTCCACCGGGGGAGTTCGATTTCGCGCCTGAAAAGTTACCAGGCGATCCTTTCGCTCCGCGAAGTATTACTGATGAGACAGAAGATGCACCGGGTGAAGGAAAAAATCTACCGGGACAAAGAAAAAATATACCGGGAGAAAAGTTGTTAGGAGACAGTTCTACAACCAATCAAGGGCACAGTGCGACGAAAGGACGACGGGTAAGGTTCCCTGTCCTGCCCGTGTCTCACAGCCTTCTTTTGGAGAGGAACAGTTCATCACTCTCGGATACCCAGCCCGTTAAGAAGAGACAGAAGCTGGCAGGCGGCCTGGCGGAAGACCAGGAGGATGATGCCGATAGATCCGGCAGGCATTCTACTTGTAGGCATAAGCTCAAGCGGACAGCTCCCGTTGTAATCAAAATAGAGTCCTCAGATGAAGAGCCTGAAATATCGGTGGTGTCTGAATCTGTGCGGGAGGTTCCTGCTCTACGTAGAGACTTGGTAGTGGATCGCAACGGCAAAGTTTACGGGCTTCGGTTGGCAGGAGACAGGTTGCCAAGCGATTATCATCCTCATCCCTACGAGGACCCTTCATTTTTTGTAGGTTCAAACACTGCCGAAGTACTGAGCCGGGCGTCGGAGGCAATTGCCGCATCTTTTGACCACGACCCTCACTCTGCAGTTTACGAGGCATACTGTCTAAACTTAGATAACTATGGCCTGCACTCATTACCTGAGCAAGTCGCTGATTTCAGGGATTTGGTGGTGTATGATCGTAAAGGTGAGCTTTCCAAGCCTAAGCTTCAACTATTCGCATCTAATAACCGGCTACGGTCGATCAACCCACGTATATTTGATATACAAGGCTTGGAGACACTAGTCCTCCGAGTGAATCGGATTGCCAGGGTTCCCGGTGCGATTGGCAAGGCCACCGCGCTAAGATCAATTAACCTGGCACAGAATAAGCTCAAATTCTTCCCGCATACGATCCTTAATCTCCCGCAGTTACGATTCCTTACGATAAGGCCTAACAGGCTTTTGCCTGTGCCAGCCAACGAGGTTTATTCATTGGTCGATTATCAAATCGAACCTTCAAAATTCCATCATAATGGCTGGACTCTCCGCTGTACCACGGGGCTACGGTGGACCTCAGGAGGAAACTTGTTTGACATGACTACCAACAAGCAGATCTGCCCTAGCACTACCTCATGGGTCCCACGGCTCACAGAGCTCGTGCTACGGAAGATCTCACAGTATCTCATTTCCCAGTCCGAGATTGTGACTTGGAGAAGAACGACGAACGATCGCGCGTACGATCTCGCCGTGCGGGCTTTGATCTACGGGGCCAACGGTGAAATCTGCGGGAGGTGCGGGAAAACCACCGTGGTGGCTGCCGCCGAGACGATGGAATGGTGGGACTTCAACGACAGCGGGCTAGTTCCCGTGAAGCGGCGGTTCTGCTGCGCAGAGTGTGCCATGTCTTGGTGGGACTACTTAGAATGCTGCCTACCAAATAAGCGTAAATAGCTCATATTATTACTATTATTATTATTACATATATTACACCCATACTTTGGCCGTAGCATCCACCGATCCACTTACTAGATAGCAACGCATCCCCTGTTCTAATATACGCTGTGCACGCCGCCGCTCGGTGGCCTTCTCGCTGTCCCGTAGAACGAAAAACTCAGCGGGCACTACGGGAGCTGCAAACCTTATAATATTAACAAACCCATCGTGGGTCTTGAGTGTGCGCACGGGAGATATGACGGAACCATCACCTGTCTCACCCACGCTCGCTGAGATCGCCCGACCAATCTCCCGCAAATCCCACACCTTGATCGTGCCATCGTCCGAACAGCTGGCGAGGTAATTCCCGCTCGGATGCACGGCCAGCCGGCGAACCCATGTGGAATGGCCCCTGATTTCATACAATAGTTTGGCCCTGGGATTGGCGCTGGTCCCCGGGGTACCCGATACCATCGTCGGGAGAGGCAATCGCCAGATTTTGATCAAGTTGTCACGGCCACAGCTTGCACAGTACTTATAACCGAGCCGGCGGTATAACTTGTTGTCCAGGTCTGAGCTGTCGTCTGCCGGGTCGAGCGGTGCACTGTACGGGAGAAATATGGCGTCTTCGACGACCTGCTCGTGGCCGATACAAAGGCCAATTCCCTTACCGCTGTCAAGGTGAGTCAACCGCACTGACTGATCATTTGAACAGCTGAGGATAAACTCTTCTGGCCCGCTGTCACCGGGAGTACTTTGATGGCCTCCAGCCAGATCCACCCCGCGTACCCAATCCGAATGGCCCCGGATCGTCCTCACGCACCACCCGGTAGTTGTGTCCCACACCTTGATGGTCGTATCGCGCGAGCATGTGACGAGGTGCGTTGGGTCCGTGCGACTAAATACTGCCCCGGACACAGCGTGCTCGTGGCCAGCCAGCGAGCGCACGGGGACCCGATAGTTTTTCCCGGCGAGGTCCCAGAGCTTTACCAGCATATCGGAAGCAGCTGATGCGAGTAGAACATGGTGAGACTTGGTTTGTGGTGCTGAATTTGACATACCGTTCCCGGTGGGATTTTGAGTTTTCCCCGTGGAACTGGCAGACACCGTGGTAGCTCCCTGGAAGCATAATGCATTGATGGTACGCGAGTGCGCGTGCCGAATAATTTTTTCTGGCTCGGCGGCATCCAACAAATTCCACACCGCGATCGTCCCGTCGCGACCCGCTGTAGCGAGTAGGGGCTTGTAGGGGTGAATGGCAAGTGCTGTAACGGACCCGTTGTGATAGCGCAGGGTTGCGCGCACGGCACCAGGCAACCATTGACATTTATTTTTGCGCATGCCCTTGATCGCAGTACTATTACCATCACTACCGTCACTTCCTGCAAGTAAAGCATCGTATTCTCGTACGACTTTGCGCTGGGACTCGAGGTCCTGCTCGAGTTCGAAGATGCGCTTCTGGAGACTCAGCACGGTGGCCCATTTTTTTTCAAGCAAATCGTGGGGGAGCGTGTGAGCCGATTTGGTCGCGAAATCCCGGTAGGTTTTCCCGGTGAGCCTGCGCGCGAGAATTTCTAGCAGGGCAGGATCAGGGGGAGTTGGAGTGGTGGGATTATCTGGTGAATCGGAGTTTCCAGGCGAATTCTTTGTCGATTGATCTGATTTTCCCGTGAAAACTCTGGTGGCAAGGTACTGGACAACCGACTCGTTCAGTTCAGACAATTGCCTGTCTGATAGATAGGGAGATTGCATTTAATATGATGATAGAGTCGCGCATACACCGCCGTGCACCAGGCATAAGGAGATCGAAAAGGGGGTGTTAAATTTCAGGTAGAGAGGATCAAAATTCCCAAAAAACTGAGTAGATGATTTGTAAGGGATGTATAGCTTTATATGGCTTTATATGAGAATTTGTCGTTATAAATAGGCGAAGGTATGGGGGTGTTATATGTTGTGATGTCAAATAGTGCTACATAAAAAAATGAAAATAAATAAATAAAAAAAAAAAAAAAAATCAAAGAGTTGAGTGAAAAATATGAAAAATATTCACATCATCTTCATTTAACAGTTAGAGCTGGTAGGGCATATTTACTGATTTAACCAATATTTGAATAGTTGATTTCACTCCAATTAGTGCTAGAATTCATCAGCCATCATGGGTAAAGCAAATATGAAGGTATTCCACTCGCGCTCCGGCACACTTCCGCTTCCGCGTCAGATCTTCAAGCAGCCTTACAAGCACCAAGTGTATGTTAAACCCCAAGATACGGGATATGCCAAGGGAATTATCCATCCAAAGGGCACCACAAGAGATTTGATCCACCCACGGACATTCACTCCAAAGGAGAGGTTACGGAAGAGTGCAGCCATCCCAAGAAGGAAGTATACAGAGGCCGAGTTGGCCAAGATGCCAGAGGAGCAGGCCTATAAGATCAAGAACAGCGAGCTTAGGCGGAAGTTCTTGAAGGAATCATACGAATCTGAGCAGAAGCGGTTGGAAATGATGGAACAAAAGCATAAGAAGTTGGCAGAAGAGAGAAAGAAAGTCGAAGAGGAAGCTCAGCGTCACGAGAAGTCGAGGTCAGAGCTTTTCACTCTACCTACGGTGGAAAGTTACTTGAACGGTCCTTTAATTCGTCAGAGAACTGACGAGGAAAAGGAGGAATTGCATTTGAAAAGAGAGGCCAACAGACTATCGGAGACGATGGCAGTCAAGGAGAGAAGAGCTAGCCGATTAATGGAGTTGTATAACTCATCCAGCCACTTTGCCATAACCGAGGAGAAGTTGCAACTTCTTGTTGATGAGGCCTTCAGCGACAGAAAGCTTAAGGAAGTTAGCAAGCTTCTATCTTTACGTTCTGATCGTATGGAGACCGTTCCTACCAGCGCCCAGTTCGACAACAGCCTTAGAGACATTATCTTGGGTAACGTTAATAAGGGACCATCATATGAAGTGGTGGAGGATACTTTGAGTGGATACAGCAGCAAGATGGATGCCAAAGCAGCCAAGCTTAGAGACGAAAAGAAGCAGCTGTTGAAGAAAGAGGCAGAAGAGAAGCAGAAGAAGCTCCAAGAGTTGCAGGAAGAGATGATCAAAGATAGAGAAGATAAAGATAAATAAGTAAGTACATGTACATAAACTAGTTACTAGGAATATATTACTACCAAACAAGTACTATCACTATTTACACGATGCCTGAAGTATTTTAGTTGTTCTTCTTGCTTGAGAGAGCATTGTCGAAGGCAGGGATCAAAGTCTGAGCCATGGCAAACGAGAAGACCAACTTAGGACCGGTAGTCAACAACTTAGGTGTCAAACCTTTGAAGAAAGAGGTGATACCTTCGTTCTTGACCATATTCTTGACGATGGAAACACCAGTTTCCTTAGAAGCGAAGTCCTTGTTCTGGATTCTGGTCTTGATCACATCCAATGGTGCAGAGATGATCAAAGATGCGCAGGCACCACAGATAGAGGTACCAAAGTTCTGAGCCATCGTAGCAGAGGAGTAATCTTTCAAGTGGAAGATGTACTCTTTGGCAAAGGCGTTACCACCGAAGAGTGCAAAGGAACCTGGCAGGTTTCTGGCCATAGTCCAACCCCAACCTTTGTATAGTTTTCCAAGACCTTCATCTTTCATGATCTTGAAGAATCCTCTACCTTTGAAAGCCTCAGGATTGGTTTGACTCTTGATCTTCATCACATCCAATGGCAATAGAGCCACTTCACCGATACCGATGATCGAACCAGCGGTAGCGGAGATCATGGCCTTACCGGTATGAACACCAAAGGCATTCTCGAAGTTATCCTTATAGTTTGCTGTAAGGTACTCCTTAACGAATGGCTGTCCACCATACTTATAGACTCTCTGGAGAATCTTGTAGCATGCGGCGTATCCCAAACCTGGATAAAGCGAAAGTAGACGCTTGCCGATTGGTGCCTGGTACATATCCTTGAAGATAACCTTGTTCAACTCTGCTGGCGACAGAATCTTAGTCTGGTTACTCATCATTCTCTTGGTGATAGTATCAATGGGATGGAACACTGCAATCTCACAGACTCCGGCCGTGGCCGAGCCAAGAACTCTGGCAAGTCCTGATTCTTTTCTGTCGCTCATTATGGGGGTTAGGGTGATCAAGTATGAATATCTTAACAGGGTCTTCAAAATGGTTGGTTGGTTGCAAAATCAATTTTTTTTTTTCAGGACTGAAAAAAGTGAAAAATTAGATCGAGACGCATTATCATTGTTTGGAGCGCACTACGGGGAATTACCCCTTCTGTAGTTAGCGATACTATAATAGGTAAATTGTAAATACATGCAATTAAATTTTTTGAGACGCCGATCAGGATTGAGGTACTTGACTTCTTACTCCCAGTACCACTCACAGCCAATATTTTCAAGTCTATAATCCAGCTCATAATTAACAGCTTACACTTCAGATCAAGAGCTCATCACACTTTGCATTCCGTCATTCATCCATGTTCGGTGACTTCCAACAGATCTGTCAGAGATCTCCACTACCGCTCTGTGCATTGGTCAAACCGTTGGCCTCGAGCTCGTCTTCAACTTATCCCGGCATTCTAGCACAATGTTACTCAAGAAGCGTTGTGATAGCAAACACGATGGTGTTTGAGATCGGTACTGCCTTCCTCAACATAGTCAATCTCGTACTTATTCTATTGATCATATACCTAGTCAAGCTTCGATACACTTCAGTGGCTAGGAAGGAGATGACCTATTTCTTCTGGTGTCTCTTTGCCAGTGTTCTGTCATCGCTGATTGTTGATACGGGTGTCTGTCCACCAAGCTCTACAGCCTATGCATTCTTTGTCAGTCTCCAGCATGCTACATCTGCACTTACGTCATGGTCTCTTTTATATGCCGGAATCTGTGGATTCGGACTATGGGAAGATGGAACTCGGAAATCGATGCTCACATTGATCACGTCTTCCGTATCTGTATTTGCCATCAACTATATCGTATCGATAGCCACCTTTAAAGGTCACAGCAACACTTTCAGCCCTTCACATACTTCGGCGTTGTTCACGTTCTACTTCATCCTTAATCCGCTACTATTAGTTTTCTGGTTCATATCTCAACTGTTCATCTGCTTCGTGTTAATCGAGGTAAACTGGTGGGCCGTCGGTGCTTTATCACTGACCGCATTCTTCTATGTATCATCACAGGTTCTGTTATTTGGTTTAAATAACCAGATCTGTGAAGGCCTAAGACACTACGCCGACGGAACAGTGTTTGGATGCTTGTCATTCATGTTCTGTCTTATGATGCTATATAAATACTGGGAGATCATCACCTTTGATGATGAAGAATACTACAGAAACACCCAAATGGTGCCAGGAACGGGTATGAAGGATAATCTATACTAAAAGAAACAACACATTTAACTATAATAATACTTAGCAAAGTAGATCTGCATCTGTTCTCTATATCTTTTCGAATTCTTCGTCCAACAATCCTCCTTCTCTCTTCTCTTCACCTCTTCTCATAAACTCTTTACCTAGAATCATCGTTGCCAACTTCTCAAGTCCTCTGTATGCCAATTTGGTCACAATCCAGATGGCGCCGATGATGGTCACCAATCTCACGAAGAAATGCCAGAACGACAATCTTCGTTCGGCTACGATCATCTTGATTGGCTCGAAATCATACTGGATGAATATACCGGGCATGTATCTATCGGAAGTCTCATACATGCTCATGGCGTATTGAGTGGTATCGATGGCCAACCCTAACTTCGCATATAACGTTGGGATGATGTTCAACTTGTAATGGTACGTATGTCTTGGGATGCTTGTCACCTGGTACGTCATATCCAATGGATTGTCCAAGTATGGATAGAAAGTACCGACTGAAAACTCAGATATGTAATGGGTGAAGTTCATGCTGTTAGCCAAGCCAGCGTTGGCAAATCCAAAGCCTTTCACGCTGATGTAGAAGTCTCCCCTCACTCGGTTGATAGGGACAGTACCGAAGATTCGACAGCATGGCATATTCTCATTGATATGTTGACCCTCACTAGAAAAACGGGCCTCTAACGAATTGGCCAACACGTCCTCGAGCTTTGGGGTGGCAACGTCCTTCTTTTTGGAAAAGAAGAAATCAGGGATGTCACTCGAAATGCCCTGGAAGTTGAGTCTTTCAGCGGCAAGCATGTGATCCTGCGTAGCATCTCTAACGTTGGCCTGAAGATACTTGCACGGCATGTGAACTGCTATATCCAAGTTGAGGTCAACTGCCTTTCTGATCTGGTCATCGACCGTGAACTGATAGTCGATAAAGCCGTCCAAGTATCCTCCAACTTCCACCCAGATCAGGAAGAATAACATGATATACATGAGGATCGATGTCAACGTACCTTGCTTGGTACGCACCTGGTTTGACGGCGGCACCTTCGGGAATGCGTCAAAACTCCGAAGAATATGAGAGGATGATTCTGCCATGATACTATGGGATTTCTGGGGTATGGGGGTCGGTAAATACACCAGTAATTGGTATCTATGCTGTTTATGACAGTTGTTAGATCTGAGTGAGATTTGAAATTTCCGATATTTTTTCAAGGACTGAAATTTCGATATTTCACTGCATAACTAGAAATGGCTTAGTGTCGCAGATGGTTAAGGTTTACAGTAATATTAATACAATCATTATATACGAGTATCACGCACTTCTCCGGAATACTCATTCCTTCTTTTGCTGGGTCATCTTCAGCAAATGTGCACTCTTCTCACTTCCTGGTACATAGTTCGGATTCGACTTGTTATGAATCGTGTAGTATAGTGGACAACACTTGTTGGTTCGAATGTGTCCCAGCATTCCACACGTTGCACATCTTCTGGTGGTCGATTTACCCTTTCCAACACCTCTACCATTAAGTCTGCCTCTTGCGTCAATTCTCGCATTGGTAACGGGCTTCTTCTTCTTCTTTTCCTGGATCTTTTGAAGTTTAGCCAACTCCTGTTCCAATCTCTTCTTCACCTTCATGTTTTCTTCTGCATCATTCGTTAAAACGGCACTATTGCTATCCAGCTCTGTAGGATCTTCCAACAATCTTGCCTGTCTCTTCTTCACATAGAGCTCCACAACTTTTGGATCCTTCACTATATCAACATGTCTTTCTAGGATACCATAACTGTTCTTCACCATCCGTGTAATCTTGAGATAACGAGGTTGATCGCTAACCTCTGCATTCACCCGTTGGTTTGCGACTCTCATGTAACGGTTATCCTTCAGTTCGTCATCTCCAACTCGTCTTGGGTGTCCTTCACGCGGACCTCTGGAGCCAAGGGCTCTCTGCTGGCGATACCACACTTTCGAAATCTCCTGATCATACAGCTTCTGCTGTTCTGCCACGTTATACGAATGGGTATTTGAGCTCTTTTCTCCCTTCTTAGACCGACTCTTAGTAACTGCCGTTGACGTATTGGAGGAGCCATCATTCTCTACATTTTTAAGGAATCCTCCCTTCATTGAGATCTTCAAAAACGAGAATGCGTTACCACATCCTGATGGATCTCCCTTACCATGAATTTGCAACATGGCTTTACCCTGAGTGGCCTGGATGAAATTCCTAGTGGTATTCCATGGTGCCATCTCCATCTCCTGTAATTCCTCGGCTTTACCAACCTCTTTATCCTGACCATTCTCTAGCCGTTCCCTTCTGAACATCTTGATATCTTTGTAATGCTGCTTGGCGAACTTCATCGATTCTAAAAGGCAGATATCCTCCGCCGAGATCATCTCACGTGTAGCATCATATCCTGGTGCAGTCTTATGCGATTTCAACTTCCAGAATCCTTGATCTTCGCCGCTCCTTTGGTATTCCATGAACTCTTTCAACCTCTGTCTGTTCTGCATATCTGTATGCTCAGGGAAATGCCGTGATATATCTTTAACAAGCAATCTCTGATGCTCGTCTGCATTCAAGATCCGGTATACGATCATCTTCAATCTGTTCTTCGAAATTGCAGACACCTTTCTCGAATGCGGACCTGGAACTTCGACCGAGGGGAATGTTTGGCCAACAGTATATAAGTTATTAATGGCTTTGATGAAATAACGCTGCGAACTTCCAGCACCTGCACTCCTCACCAACAGGAAATCGGTTGGAGAGGAGTCATGCTTGAATATGGGGGCACGTATCATCTGATTATACAAGGTAGGAACAATATTTCCACGCTCAACAAAACCGAAATTCCAAAATGGTGATCTATCTTCAAGTCCCAACACATGGGTCTCACCGATTGGCAGCTTAGGTCTCGAAGTGTCTCCCTCAGAAACCTTTCTGTAATAGTTGATGATCTTTGAACCCATTCCCAGCTTGTTCATGGCAACAGGATGCTCTTCTGAATACTCCAGCATGAAAAACTGAGCTGTGTCTCCCACAGTAAGATTCTCCGTTTCGGGGAAAAGCTGGGAAACATCTTTTCCCCTGTCTCTCTTCCGCCGTCTCGTCCGAGGACGTGAAAAGAGCATCGTAGTATTTGATCTGACTGTAAACCGTGGACGATGAAACATCCGAAGCGACCGAGGCGATGGCTTGACCGAATAGAATGGTGACTGGAGCCTGTTGGCAGGCGGAGTATGCTCGATAGTGAGGTTTCCGATCGTTGACCGCACCCTTGAATGGTAATTTTTCTTGAGAATCTCATATGCCTTATCGTTGGACACATTGAAACGAGAATCTAACTGTTCAACAGTCAATGGAATCGAAGCTTCCACCAATTTCTCTCCGGCAGTCGTTGCAGCCAACCGTCTCTTCTTTCTCTGGAGTTTCTTAGCAGCTTCATCCTCAAAGAGAAGTGCTGGGTCATTCAAATCTAGCCGTAGATCGATCGACGATAGATCCAACTTACCGTCAAGAATGGTCTCAGGATCCAATTCTGAGTCCATCTCGACGTCATCGACGTTATTATACTCCGCTTTCGCATTTCTCTGACGTTTTGTCAACGAATCTAAGTTGCCATCCACAATATCTGTGTCGTTCCAATCTGATGTAGCCAACACCAGGTCTTTGCCCGATTCTGTGAGAGGGTGCTTCTTGCGATTGCCTTTGTCTTTAGTCTTGGAATCTTCTATGGCGCTCATATCCACATCACCACGATGGATTAGAATGTCTCTCTTTAAATCATCTACGCTGAGTCCATCAAGGCTTACCACCCGTGGCTCAGCCAACGAGGGGATATTTCTGCGCGGCTGCTTCTGTCGCCCACTCATTCGGAAGGACTTTCTTGTATCTGTCTGAATATCAAAGACCACTTTAGTAGGGATAAGTGGCATTTCTCCGACTGGAGGAGGCTGCTGATAGGGGAACTCAAGTGGAACAACAGGGAAAAGAGTCTGCATCTTGATTGGCTTCCCTCGACGGAACGTAGGATAGAAAATCCTTAAGAGTTTCTCATCTTTCTTCTTTTTTAACTCAGCGGCTCTCTTTTTCTCCTCTTCAGTCATCTCCACATCGACTGGCTTGGCTTCATTAACATCTGGTTCGGGGCCACTCATTCCCAATCCCCCAAATAGCTCGGCCGTTATTGGCGCAGCTCCAGCTTCTTCCACTCCTTGCATACCTTCCTGTTCCAACTCCTTCATGAGGTTATCGCTATCGTCACTGCTTGTTTCTGCCTCCTTTTCGTCCTTTTCAGCAGTCTCAACAAGTTTAGAGCCTTCTTCTTCAGCCAATTCATCCTCGTCACTGAAATCCTGGGCATCTGCAGCATGCTCAGTAGTGCCCTCGAAGGCCTGGTGGATGTCACCCATACCTAAGATTCCATCCATCGTTAATTGTCCATCCGTGGACTTTTGTGGGCTTTTCCCGCCGCCCTTAGCGTCTTTCTCGTCGTCAGACATCAACAACGAAGGCTAAAATGTATAAGGCACAATAAATGACGATCCTTCGATGAAATGAGTTGTGAGTCGGTGAATATATTTATGTGGATGAATAGAATTGAAATCTGGAATTTCAGTCAATTCTACCCACTGGTTGTCTGAATACACGTACTATACTAAAGGGTGAAGGTACCGTTAAACAGCGGGAAATAAAAGTTGACATTGATCTGCGCGAGATAAAAAAAAAATCGGATGTGCCATATCAGAAAATATGTTGTAACAGATGGTATGTCGGGGCCCGATGATAGCAGGAATGGGTAATGAGTGAATTACTAGTGTAATAATAACGCTATAACGATATAAAGTCGATGGATACCATTCTGTATAATCTCCTGTTCGATTGCCATACAAAGACAACTAACAAACTGAGCCGAGCAGGTGGATCTGCCAAGAAGTCCGTTTTTGGGAGCTGATCTGAGAACAATCAGAATGGGGAAGTAAATGATTTCACCATTGATGATATTTTTCAATGGATGGAAAGTGAGTGATTTCTTTGGATCGTTAGTTTACATACTTGGCCGTTACTTCTTTACTTATTGACGTTACGTCCCCTGCACTTCATCGTCAACAATTGTTTTGATATGTTCTCGCTATCAACAAGCATCCACACCCATGCACTATCGGGCATGCTCCATTTCCATGGCTCCAGGCTTCTCTCTACGGTTGCCCCAGCAGAAGTTGAGAGCTTCCTTAAGAAGCATGGTGAAAAAAACGTGTTGCCGATCGATGCATCCTGGTATATGCCAAATGTGCCATTGAATGCATACAACGAATTTCAAAGAGAGAGATTCAATCCTAATGCCGTTTTCTTCGACATCGAGAAGGTGAGTGACAGATCAAGCAAATTCCCTCATATGCTACCTAAGCCTGAGCTATTTGCCGAGGAAGTCGGTAAGCTTGGTATCAAGAACGACTCTGAGCTTTTGCTCTATGATCAACAGGGTATCTTCTCTGTGTGTCGTGCAGCCTGGATGTTTGAGATATTCGGCCATGACCCTGAGAAGTTGTTCATTCTGAACACCTTCCCCTCGTATAAGCAATCGTTTGCCGATCCAAACTTGGTTATGGTCGTTCATGAGATGAGGAACAGACTGGAAACGGAGTTGGTCACCAAGCCATCGCCTCACCCAGCAACCAACTACGAGGCCACCTTGGATCCATCGAAGGTCGTCTCTTACGAACAATTAGAAGGTCTAGTGAAATCTGGTAAGATCGGCAAGGACATCACGTTGATCGATGCAAGATCCAACGAGAGATTCACTGCCAAGGTCCAAGAGCCAAGAC
Source organism: Brettanomyces custersianus (assembly GCA_012295335.1). NCBI lineage: Eukaryota > Fungi > Ascomycota > Pichiomycetes > Pichiales > Pichiaceae > Brettanomyces > Brettanomyces custersianus. The sequence goes on along the minus strand of JAAVTW010000004.1, from coordinate 615,217 downwards.
CGGGTATCGCTGCAGGCCATGTTCCAGGTGCCGTGAACCTTCCTTACACCGAGCTACTTACACCAACCAAGTCTTTCCTATCGTTGATGACTTTACAGGACGTTTTGAATAAGCATAACATCAATGATGACAAGCCAATCATCGTTATGTGCGGTACTGGTGTTACTGCCTGCGTTGTGAGAACTGGTCTCATCTTGGCCGGCCTAGATCCTAAGAAGATTGCAGTCTACGATGGTTCTTGGACCGAGTGGGCCCAAAGAGCACCAAAGGACTTGATTGCCAAGGGTAATTAGGCAGAACGGTGTGAGATAACTCATATAAATAGTATAAGTAAGCTATAACTCTAATATATCTGACTTGAAATATCATACAAGCAGGCTACAATCTGCAACTATCATCATTAAAATTCATATTAATCCCTAAAACCCATATACCATAATCTTGGCATCTGATTCATCAAAGATATCTCTCAATTGTTCTATCACTTCTTTCCACTTGCCATAACCCTTACACGCTTTTCTAGCCATCAGGCGAACATCCATTGTATCGAGAATATCCAAGTACTTAAGGGGCTCTCCTATTTCGATCAACTTGAACATCATGTCTGTAAACATCTCCATGTCCCCTTCATCAAGTGCATCTTCTTCACCGATAGTGACTTGCATCCACTCCAATATTTTTCCCTTAATTTGTCCGAAACGGGTAATCGGAATCCCTTGAAACCGAAGGTTGGCCCGTTCATCTGCCAGCTCCGGTGTAATCGTATCCGTTCTCACCAGTTTACGATACTTATATCTACTCTTGGTTGGAGTCCTAAGAACATCACTCACTTTCACCACTCTCGATGGCACATAGTTCTTTCTGGGACTCGACTCCATATCTCTTCGTCGTAATTCATGCTTGATTTCATCCTGAATATCAGGAGGTAACTCTTTGAAAACATCCCAGTTAATCTCATCCCGATTGATTTCCATTGGTTTGTACCTATCACCCTTCTTCGGTGATGCTCTTAACTGTTTAACAATGGTGGCCTCTTCATTATTCTCAGTTACAACCCTTTTTACATCAAACTTCTTTTGACCAACACTTGTAGTCTCATCATCACTAACAAGCTTTCCCATCGTCACAGCTATTCCTCTGAGTTCCTTCGGCTCCTGACCCAAAATCCTCCATAGATACTTCAATTCAATCGTCACAGTTCCAATTTCTCTACTATTCATACCTAATCTTGATGACTTTGATACAAAATCGCATCGTCCCATTCCTAGGAACTTCGGTGGATTCACAGGAGCATCTGCACTTCTCATAGCCAACTTAAGCGTCAAAATTGAACCTTTCATCTGTTCATGCTCGAGTCTGTCACTCAAAGCTTTTGCTAGTCGACCAAGAAATTCTTCAACCTCAATCGAGGTATCAAATCTCACCCCCCAATTGATGTTGATTGAAAGAGACTTCCTCGTAAATTTCGCTGGATCACTGAGAATATCAATCGAAGTATGATCAATTCCGTGAGCGTATTCATAGATTGTCGTCCCTGTTTTCTTGCCAAATAGTCCCACAAGTTTACTTTTTTTGATCGAACGAACTGCTCCTACATTCACATCTTTCTTATGCATGGCTTTTTCAAGCTTTTCAGTCAAATTATATCCAATTCCAGGTAAGCTACGAAACTTGATCCCTTCTAAAAGTCTGGGCACTTCTTCCGGCTTAACCATAAACTGTCCGTCGGGCTTCGCTTTTCTTAGACACAGCTTTGCTAACAAAACATTGCTGCCACATCCACAACTTACAGAGCAACCTGTTTTGTGAAATACAGCCTTTCGAATTTCATGCATTAAGATATCTGGCGTTTTATTTCGACAGATACTTGTCACATCTAATAGAGCTTCATCCACACTCACTGGGAGAATGGAATCCACATCCAGCTCTAATAAGCAGTCATAAAAATCTCGTGATATTGCTTCATATGCTTTGAAGTTATAGTCCAAGCAGACAAGATCAGGGCACATCTTCCTAGCCCTTCCAAGCCACATACCATTTCTACATCCTTTAGCACGAGCGATATAGTTGCATGAAGCGACGTCAGAACCATTACTTCCATGAGTAACACAGATAGGAATCTTATGAATATCTAAAGGTGGATCATGTTTCAATGCAGAAACAGTAGCAAAAAAGCAGTCAAAATCAACATGAATGATAGTTTTTGAACCAGAGACCTTTTTGGGGTGTCTTTTACGAAGCTTTTGAATGGCTCTTTGAAGGAACCTCGAACGAAGATCCATCTTCCATGTACTGAGATGATGGAGTCTTGATTTTGCAAAGAAGTTGTCAAGAAACCTTGGATCCTTGGCCGTCATATGACCATAATCATCTTCTGGGGTATCATCTTCCGGTTCGGTTTCGAGTGGCTTTTCGGGACTCTCATACTCGGAAATTTGTGAGATCTGAACTGGCTCGTCAATTATGGAGTCTTTGGCTTTGGGAAAGGCCAACTTCTTCTGGCCATAATCATTGTTTATCAACATATAATCACTCCAAGGTAGCATCTTACCGGCTGAGATACTGTCTACAATCCAAGCTGGTTTGACAACTTTGTAATTACGAAATTCTAGCCGCTTTCTCGGCGTTAAAATCTCTGCAATGATGTGTGTAGCGTTTCCCTTCGCTCCTAGATATGCTAGGAATGTACCTCCATGAAGAACTATCATCTTATGTAGCTGCGCTATATCCGGCTTCGTCTTGCCGTTCACGTAGATAATACAACCTTTAAATATAGGTGGGCGTACATCCTTGGTAGCCTTCTGCATAAAATCAACATATTTCCGGTCTTCCATCTGCTGCTTGATTTGCTTGTTGTGGAAATAAGCACCGAAATCCCCAAATTCCTGGCTTAACAATTGTGGAGATGAATTCTTTGGCTTATCCTTAAGCACCTGGTCCAGATGAATTACTGGATCATCTGACGAGATATTTTCAGCGGGTTCTTTTGGTTTGACCGACTTGCTTGGCTTTTCCAATTCATCAAACAACTCCTCTTCGTCCATAGTATTGAAATCGAACGTGCCAGATGACGTGGCTTGAACTTTTGTAACAGGCTCCGCCTCACTCTTGGGAGTTCCTTCATCAACAGGTTCGAACTTAGGGCTGGAATTCAAGGTCAAATCTGGCTGAGATGGCGGAAGTATGTCTGGCTGGGTAGGAATAACAACAGACGAATCATGCTTGGTAGTATCGGCAATATTAGAAGTATTACGAACTTGGGAATGCTCCGATCCTAACTTATTCACATATTCGATGAACTGCGAGTCATTCATCGTCTTCCATGGAATACGACGAGGTGAACGTTTGAAGAACGAGCTGGAAGTGCCTATGGCCTTCTCAGGTAGTTCATCCTTGGTCTGCGATGATGGGACATCAATGACAACACTTGAATCATCTTTCTGTGTTGGTTCGAAAGAAGAGGGATGACTTGGCTTGATATTAGCACGGGTGTTATCACTTAGATCATCAAGTAATTGATTCACATCCGAGTCCGGCACGGAACCCCAGTCCTGGGTATTACTCGACGAACTTGGGGGCATATCAGATCATTGGTTAAAATTGTGTGATTGTGTGACTTGATTCGTAGTTTCAGTGGCATTCAATAAAAAATAAAGTGATGGTAAGGAGTCTAAGTTGAGAGTATCAAAATAGGGATTGATATATTTCGGGAATTATTTCAGGGATTAAAAATTAATACTAAGTAAAATTATTTATATATTAGACGAAGACACAGCACAGTGACATATATGATGTAGTATTAAATTGGTAGTGTATATGATGCTATAATTAAACTATACTTATACCAGAGCTCTGACAAGACCACCATAGGATTATCCAGTGAATATGCCATGATTATTATTATAATTACTACGATGATTAGTATGCTATTCTACTGTATGCTACGCTCAACTTCCTAAAGCAATACATTAACTTATATCAATTCCCTCTTGCTGTATGATTGCTGCTGGTAAAAAGGTTCGTTGCGATTGCTCGCATTTGCATTCTCCGCCCCTCGACGTCGTTTTGAGTATGCGTAGTCCTCGTTGTTTCCATATTCATAACCGTTGTTATTGCTGTTAGCGTTATAGCCAGCGTTGCCGTAATTACCGTTGCTGTTGTTGTTGTTGTTGTTATTCACAAACTGAAGTCCCGACCCACTGTTATTGCTCTGACCGGACTGGTAGTACTGATGGTTATCGGTTGTATCGAATGGATTACTCTTACGAACATCAGCATCATACTTGTTTGCTTCAGCCACACCGGCGGCATTGTAATTCTCACCCTTGGTTCCATTGGCACTGTTATAGATACCGTTACCTTGTGAATAGTAGTTATCGTCAGGAACAGGTGGCAGCATACTGTTTCTATCGTGGCCTCTCATGGCTGTAGCACCCAAGGCTTCAAGTTGATAATCGGCTTTGCTCTTACGGTTATCGGATTTCGGTATGAATGCATTTCTATCATCCTTGAAGGGCTCATACCGAGAATCTGGATTCCTGTGCAATATGGCAAAGAGACAGGTAAAGACAGTCATGATCAACAAGATGGCAGCGAATGCAGCGTTCAAGACGAAATAGACAACGGCGGCCACGGATGAGACGATTGGTGGCTGGTTGAAAACATTGGAGAAGAATAAGAATAGGATCGAATTGATAAGACTGACAATACAGATGAATATGTTGAAGACGTTGGTTCTCTTATCCATGAATGGCCTTTTCCAGATCACAGCGATAGTGTAGACAACTTCAATGGCGAAGATCATACATGCACAAACTTTACCATGATGTTGCAAGACTGCAATGAGGAAGGCACGTAGGAACAAGTAGACCAAAGCTATAGGAGCCCAATAGTAACTGCTTGCTTTATACTGAGAATAGATGAAGCCAAACTTATTGAGGAACTTGGCGTTACCATAGAGAAGATAGGCAGGGTTTCCATGCTTCTGGGTGGATGCACGGCCGGTGACGATGATACGCACAGCGGCATAACACATAAGGACCCATGCTAGAAGTCCCAACACGATGGCGAACACAACACAACCACCAGAATCGTGACGGGTGAACTCGAAGATACAGAGCAAACTGAGCTGGGAGAAGGTGATACTGATTAGTCGGAATATAAGGCCCTTGATGATCGAGGTCCAGTGTTCACGGAAACCATCCATACGACCCGATTTGGAGGAACTCTTGGTGAACTGGGCCACTCCTCTAATGAGGGCCACAGCCACTATGATGACGAAACCAACAAATAGGAAGAAGATCATCGAGGTCATGAAGATGTTGGAGATTTCTATCTGTGCGAGGTAGGCAGCACGCTGGATACCTCTCAAGACGAGAATCTTTGAGCCGATCTGCTTTTCATCGGTAGTGTACAGACTGCTATCGCTAAGAACATCGTTGGTAGATCCACCGACAACGGAAACACCTCTTTTAACGAGATGGCGGGTGAATTTACGTGCGAGACTCCTCATTTTCTTCTGAACAGAGATGGAAATGACGCTTTCATTACTGAGAATGGACGTGACGGATCCACCGGTTGCCTGGACGTACCAGTAGACCATCTTCTGCATGAAGTTAGCCTTGATGATTCCCAACGTCCAAACGAAGTTCTGGGCCCAGGCAGAAGCGATAGGAGGAACTTTGGCCACACCCATCATGGCAATAACTGCCAAACTCTGGAAATAGATGAACAAAGAACCGGCGTTGGATGCGATATGAGCAGCAGTGGTAGAATGACCAAACAGAGAGAAGATGGAGGAAACAACCAAACCAAAGCCGGAGATAACCGCAATGGGCCATCCTGCGTACCTGGTCTGCACGGTTCTTCCGTTTGTAAGAGGTGCCTGAATACATGCCAGCATGGTGGAGTTATTACCGTTGTCACCGACATCATATATATGCACCTGCACGTAAGCGTCCAAATTAGGAACGGTATAGGCGATTCCTGGCACGCTGTTGACCTCATTAGCAGTGATGTTGTAAGTTCCAGAAACATCCAAGTGACCGGCCTGCATAGGACACATGGTCTTGATACCGAAGTCACAGAGATTGATGGAACCATCGTAGACGTCCAAACCGTAGACGATGATACTATAGTTGGCGACAAGCTTACCAGTCATAAGTGAAGTACCATCGATCTGATAGAAGATGGAATGATTGGAAGGATAGTATGTAATCTCGAAATATGAACTGGAGAACTGCGAGTTCTCCATACATGAGAGAAGAGAAGATGTCTTAAGGTACTTGGCACTTGCCAGCGTACAAAACGCCGTCAGCAACCAGACCGAGACGAATGAAAAGTGCATCAAGCCAGATAGAAGTGAAAAAAGAAGATGTGACAGGTACCTGGAAACGATGAATGCAATATACTTTGGCAGTAATTAATAATGTAAAGCCAAGATGCAAATTTGGTTAATCAACTTCAATACAACCAATATGGGTCTTAATTAAAGTATACCAGCAATGGTTAACAGATCAAATCCACCTCGACTTATTCCAATGATGTCTTGAAATTTCAACGGACCCTAAAATATCTCGACCTTGCCGATTAGTGCACCCGCGCTTTTTCAAGATCCCAAAAATAAAATATTCCTCGAAAACAATGCACAAACAAGCCGCGGGTGTCTAAAAACAGCAACTGCCTCTCCCAGAAACAATGAATGCCAGAATGTAAATACAGGCTTGAAACGAGGCTGGCTTGAACTATCCCAATCGGGGGTCCATTACCACTATTCGGTATGCTGGCTCGTAATATGGTTGCTATCAGGGAAATGACCTTATTTTTTTTTTCTTGAATCTATTGGTGCACGGTTGCTATCTTCATCAACTCCAGGCTCTGTACCCCACACCTGTCTCCTCTTTCCTTTTTGGGACTAGGCTATCACTCGTTAGATCACAATTCAACAGCCTACATTTATATAGATGAATGTATACTTAAATTCCATCAACCCGGGAATTTAGCTCCCAATTTCCTATTTGGTCTTTTTAGGATTCTCGGGACCCACCTTCTTAGTCATGAAGAAGTCCCTTCTAAGGCTATCTGAAGCTAGGAGGTTTAAATCTACCTGCTTTGCAACTGAAAGCTTTCACCCCGCGCTTTAAGCTCTAATCAACACTTCATGACCTTCAACACAGCAGAATAGTAGCGCTAGATGTTGATAGTATGGTAGTTGGTATGTGTCTCCTACGGGTATAAATGGAACACTGATCTCCGGATAGTGTAGATCTGATCACAGCTGCCTTTAGTCGTTTATTATCATCTCAAATATTCACTAACTCTCATGACTATCGAAAAACACCTCGAAAACGAACATCTCCTCGACGAAGGCTTCGTCAATGTCCCCCAGGGATTCCTGGAGAGACATCCTTCCAAGCCTTATATCGATTCCTTGGACACCTACAAGAAGATGTACAAGGAATCGGTTGACTCTCCGACCACCTTCTTTGGAAAAATGGCCAGAGAGAACTTATCCTGGGATAGGGATTTTACCGTGGCCAAATACCCGGAAGCTCCCTTGATCAAGGATAATGGTGGTGAGCCGGCCCATTGGTTCATTGATGGCCAATTGAATGCTTCCTTCAATTGTGTCGATCGCTGGGCTGCCAAATATCCACAAAAGCCAGCCATTGTGTACGAGGCCGACGAGCCTGATGAGGGAAGAATAGTCACCTATGGCCAATTGCTCAGACAAGTCTGTAAGTTGGCCAACGTACTCAAAGGTTTAGGTATCAAGAAAGGTGATACAGTTGCAGTTTACTTGCCTATGATTCCCGAAGCTATCGTCACACTTATGGCCATCGTCAGAATTGGAGCTATCCACTCCGTCGTGTTTGCCGGCTTTAGTGCCGTTTCACTCAGAGATAGGATCAACGACGCCAACTCCAAGCTCGTCATTACAACGGATGAGTCTAAAAGAGGTGGTAAAATCATTAGAACCAAGCGGATCGTCGATGATGCCATCAGTGGATGTCCCGGTATCGAACATGTCTTGGTTTTCAAGAGAACTGGTAACCAGGAAGTCCCTTGGACATATGGCCGTGATTTATGGTGGCACCAAGAGCTTGCCAAGCATCCTTCCTACTGTCCTGCTGTTCCAGTTAACTCCGAGGATACTCTGTTCTTGCTCTATACTTCTGGTTCTACGGGTAAACCAAAGGGTCTTCAACATTCGACTGCAGGCTACTTGCTTGGTGCGTTGATGACTACAAAGTATGTCTTTGATGTTCATCCTGAGGACACCATCTTCACTGCTGGGGATATTGGATGGATTACTGGTCATACGTATGCCGTCTATGGTCCGCTCCTCAATGGTGCGACTACAGTTCTCTTCGAAGGAACACCAGCCTATCCTACGTTTTCCAGATATTGGCAGATATGTGATAAGTACAACGTTTCGCAGTTTTACGTTGCCCCTACCGCTTTGAGAATGCTTAAGAAAGCCGGGGAATCCTACATCAAGGATTACAAGCTTGAGCATCTCCGTGCATTGGGATCTGTGGGTGAACCAATTGCTGAAGATGTTTGGAACTGGTATAACACTTATGTTGGACGTGGTAAGGCTCACATCTGTGATACTTACTTCTCCACAGAATCTGGTTCCCACTTGATTGTTCCCCTAGCAGGCGTGACTCCAATGAAGCCTGGATCTGCTACCTTACCATTCTTCGGAGTTCTCCCAGCAATCATGGATCCTTTGACTGGCGAAGAACTTAAAGAAGATAACGTCGAAGGAGTTCTTTGTGTCAAAACTTCATGGCCATCAATGGTGAGAACTGTCTGGCATGACTACAATCGGTATCTTGACACCTATATGCGTCCATATCCTGGCACGTTCTTCACTGGTGATGGAGCTGCTAGAGATAAAGATGGTTACTATTGGATCTTAGGAAGGGTTGATGATGTTGTTAACGTTTCAGGCCATCGTTTATCAACGGCTGAAATTGAGGCAGCTCTAATTACACATCCATTGGTTTCCGAAAACGCTGTGGTTGGATATCCAAATGAACTTACTGGATCGGCCATTGCAGCATATGTTTCCCTAAAGAAAGATGATGTCGATGTAGAAGCGGTTAAAAAGGAACTGATTGCTACTGTGCGGAAGGAGATTGGTCCATTTGCTGCTCCAAAATTGATTCTCATCGTTAACGATCTACCAAAAACTAGATCAGGTAAGATTATGAGACGGATTCTAAGAAAAATCATCGCTGGCGAGGAGGATCAGCTTGGAGATATTTCAACATTGAGTAATCCTGAAGTTGTTGAACACTTGATTCATGTTGTTCGGTCATCTTTATAAGGAATTAGCTAATATTTATAGCGAATAGTAACTGAAATTATGATTAACATCCACTAACTAGTAATCCAAATAAAGTAAATGGAAATCCTTTCTGGATAATAAGTCCTAAATTAACGTTTGATAGTTTCTATTACTATTTTAGTAATAGATATACGAGTTACCGAGATAGGTAATAATTGTAATTGTTCTGACTCCAATGTTACTAGCCTCTTCGGGATTAATGGGCGTTTTCGCTATAATGCTCACCAATTTTACTGTTTACACTACTATCCCAATTGAACAAGTCATATCAGGTTTACCAGTTTCAGTTTCCACAGCCTTCCTAATCACAAGTTATCAGCTACCAGCTTTACCCTCCTTTTCAAATATTAGACTTCAGTACCATTTAGATCTAGTTATTTTCCGCTTTTAACTCGTCTAATATATTTATTTTCCGCTTTCATCTTTATCTACTCCATACACCCGTCAAGGTTAGTACCACTTCAAAATAATCATTTACTGTCTAACACTTTTCCAATCCCTAGATACCACATCTTGCATGACGTAATAATCCATCATTAACAATGTCATCCAGAATTAAACGCGGAGAAAGATTAATTTTCAGAGATGATTGCTACGAGGATTTTAAAAAGATTCATGTAAGTTTGTTAGAATTGGATTTTACTGATGATTATTATAACCCCCGCGTTTAGCCGCCAATGTATGGATTGTTAGGCTCTGTCATTTACATGTAGTTAGATTTCCGTAACTCCGTATTTCGGAGTCCAGAGGGGGAGAGAGGAAAAAATATGTGATAAATTTGAATGAGGAGAGAAATAGTGCATGGCATTAATTCAATAGGTTTGTAGCGCGGATTTGCTTCCAGATGATTCAAACCAATCGATCAATCCAATGCATGAAATGCGGAGTAGCAGATAATTGAAGGGTCCAAAAAGGTTTAAGATGGTTAGGTATAAAAGGAAGATGAATTGTCATAATTAAAAGGCTTGCTTTTCTGTACGGATCCTACCTAATTAATTATTACTATTAACTGACTAACCACTACTATGACTAAACAACTCGAAAATGAAAAGTTGATGCATGAAGAGATGAAAGATGTTCCTAAGGGATTCTTTGAGAGACATCCTTCAAAGCCTTGGCTATCCTCCTTGGATGAATATAAGCAAATGTACGATGAATCAATTCATCAACCTGCTAAATTCTTCGGTAAGATGGCCAAAGAGAATCTTTCTTGGATTAAGGATTTCACCGTTGCTAAACTACCAGAGGCTCCTAAGCTAAGGGATAACAATGGTGAACCATCCGCATGGTTTGTTGATGGTCAATTAAATGCATCATACAACTGTGTTGATCGCTGGGCAATCAAAGACCCAAAGAAACCTGCCATTATCTATGAAGCCGATGAACCTAACGAAGGCAGAATCATCACTTACGGCGAATTGCTAAAGGATGTCTGCAAATGTGCACAAGTTTTGAAGAATCTAGGTGTCAAGAAAGGTGACACAGTTGCAGTTTATTTACCTATGATTCCAGAAGCCGTTGTGACCATGTTGGCCATTACTCGTCTCGGTGCAATTCACTCGATCGTCTTTGCCGGTTTCAGTTCTGCCTCATTAAGAGATAGAATCAATGACGGTAATTCTAAGATCGTTGTGACTACTGATGAATCCAAGAGAGGCGGTAAAACGATTCAAATTAAGAAAATTGTCGATGATGCTCTTACTGGATGTCCAAATGTCAAGAATGTTCTTGTCTTTAGACGTACCGGTAACCCACAGATCCCTTGGCGCTTTGGTCGTGACTTGTGGTGGCACCAGGAATTGGCTAAGTATCCTTCCTACGTTCCTCCTGAACCAGTAAGCTCTGAAGATCCTCTCTTCTTGCTTTACACTTCTGGATCTACAGGTAAGCCAAAGGGTATTCAACATTCTACTGCCGGTTACTTACTCGGTGCATTGTTGACCACTAAATATGTCTTCGATGTTCATCCTGAGGATGTTGTCTTTACTGCAGGAGATGTTGGATGGATTACTGGTCATACATATGCAGTCTATGGTCCACTCCTCAACGGTGCAACTACTGTTATCTTTGAGGGAACTCCAGCTTATCCAGACTACTCACGGTACTGGCAAATCTGTGACAAGTACAAGGTCAATCAGTTCTACGTGGCTCCAACTGCTCTAAGAATGCTTAAGAGAGCTGGACCTAGCTTCATTGAGAAGTGCAAACTTGACACCATCCGTGCTTTAGGTTCTGTTGGTGAGCCTATCGCTGCAGATGTTTGGGAATGGTACAATGAATACATTGGACATGGCAAAGCACACATTTGTGATACATACTGGCAAACTGAGTCAGGATCACATTTGATTGCTCCACTGGCAGGTATCACCCCTACAAAGCCGGGATCTGCATCTTTACCATTCTTTGGTGTTGAGCCAGTGATTATAGATCCAGTGACCGGAGAAAAGCAACGTGGAAACCATGTTGAAGGTGTTCTCTGTGTTAGAACATCTTGGCCATCAATGGCTAGAACCATCTGGCATGATTACAACCGGTTCTTGGATACCTACCAGCGTCCATACCACGGTATCTACTTCACTGGTGATGGTGCAGCCAGAGACGACGATGGATTCTACTGGATCTTGGGAAGAGTCGATGATGTTGTTAACGTGTCTGGTCATCGTTTGTCCACTGCCGAAATCGAAGCAGCCATTATTGAGAATCCAAAGGTCAGTGAAAGTGCTGTCGTTGGATACCCAGATGATCTCACCGGTTCTGCCGTCGCAGCATTTGTTTCGTTGAAGAACAAGAATGTTGATGACATCACTGCGGTGGAGAAAGAGCTTGTGCTCACTGTGCGTAAAGAAATTGGTCCATTTGCTGCACCAAAGAAGATTCTATTGGTTAACGACTTGCCAAAGACCAGATCTGGTAAGATCATGAGACGTATTCTCAGAAAGATCTTGGCTGGCGAAGAGGACCAACTTGGAGATATTTCAACATTGAGCAACCCTGAAGTTGTTGAACACTTGATCCATGTTGTCAGTGTGTCTAGAAGATAATGGTGACAAATAACGAATATGGTATATATGAATACATGATTATTAATCTTACTGGTCTTGATCCCTAATCCCTAATGACGTCATACGAGTAAATTTTTCATATGTTTTCAAAATTTTTTTTTTTTTTTTTTCTTTTTCTTTTTCTTCATCACCGCGTTTGGCTTTATACGGTATAGTCGAAATCGCTTACGCAGTAATCGGTAAGGATCAACGAAAACACTAGCAGACACCATAGCAATGCTAGCAGATTATACCACTCAGTAGCAGCACCAGATGGCACCACCTTGCCATGCAGTAGAAATCCATATTAACCAATCAATCTGATTCCTTCTAAGCCTCCTTATGAGGTCATAGATGGAGATCTACCTCCACCTACTTCATTCCTGTCAAAGCCCCCCAGCCGTAGCCTTGCCGAACAGTGGAGTACTGGAATTCTCGAGCTATTTTTGGATTCGCGAATAATAACAATCGAATTGCATTTATTTTCATTATATTATTTTCGTTTCCTCTCGTTTCTCATCATTTCACCCCTTTGGACAACACTTCGATCTTCCTGTCTGCGTGCACTTGCATCGAGAGAGAGTGTTTTTCAATTCTATCTAGTACGATCTGGATACCTTTGGATCATAATTTTGATCACATACCAGTGCTTTCCCACTATTTGATACCCATCCAACTCGATCAGATCATCTCTGTCCCCCATCCTTCATGCTCTTCTGGCTACCTTTCCTTTGGCTGTTGACGGCAGTCTCGGCCAACAGGAAGTTATTTGCCACCTCTCTTGTTTCCTGTATGAAGGGAACTCAGATGGTGCCGCACTACTTCAACGTCGTGTTCGATCCAGATAAGAGATCCCTTAAGTATGACCTTTCTCTCACAACCGAGGTCTCAGGTCAGGTCTATGCCTATGTCGATGTCTATGCCTTTGGTATCGACATCATCCAGGAGCATATCAACTTCTGCAATATCGGCTGGAAGCAGTTCTGTCCGATGTTCACTGGTTCGATCGAAATCGAATCTATCCAATACATCGATAAGAAATACATTAACATGATACCCGGCATCGCCTTCACGTTCCCTGACTTGGATGCAACCGCCAGGGTCGTCCTTGTCAACCAAAACAATACCATGGTCGGCTGTCTTCAGAGTTCCTTCTCCAACGGTCGTACCGTCTCCCACGTTGGTGCCAAATGGGCCACTGCCGTTATTGCCGGTATCGGACTCTTGATTTCGAGTGTCTTGTCTCTATTCGGTAACTCTGCATCTGCCTCAAGAATGTCTGCCATGTCACTCTCTCTATTTACGTATTTCCAGAGTGTCATCATCATTTCCATGCTTCACGTGGAAAAGATCCCTCCTATTGCCGGTGCTTGGTCTGAAAACTTGGCCTGGTCCATGGGACTTATCGAGACCAACTTCATGCAGAAGATTTTCCGTTGGTATGTTCAGGCTACCGGTGGTACCCCTACACAGTACCTTACCACTTCTACCATTTCCGTCTTGGCTCAAAGATCTATCGACTATGGCGTTAAAGCCGTTAAAAAGGGCTTCTGGTCCTATATCTTCCCATTCTTGAGCGGCCAAGTTGCTCAGAATGGCCCTATATCTTTGGATACCAGAGCCAACAATTTCAAGTCTGAGCCAGGTGAAATCCTTGATTTGAACGATGTGCAAAGCAATACTTACTTAGAAGTTCTTCGTGGAATCGAACGTCAAGGTTACCAAGAGGGTATTGAACCAACCTCTATTGTCTGTACCGGTTTCACATTCTTCGTGATCTTCCTCTACATTCTTGTTGCTGGTTTCTGGATCTTCCAGTTGGTGGTTCGTAAGGGTAAGAAGCGTAGTGTGCTCCACCGTAAGCTTGAATCCAACTACTCGTGGAGATCCACGCTAAAGGGTACTCTTTTCCGGTACGTTTATATTGGTTTCCCTCAGTTGATCATCCTATCTCTCTGGGAATTTACTCATGTTGATTCCGGTGCCGTTGCTGTGATTGCCGTCCTCTTCTTGCTATTGGCTCTTGGCTCAATGGGATGGGGATGCTACAAAGCCATCGGCTATGGTCGTGAATCGGTTAAACTACACAACAATGCCGCCGCAATCTTGTACGGTAACTCAGAGGTTCTCCGGAAGTATGGATTCCTTTATACAATGCTTGATGCATCCAAATATTGGTTCTGTGCCGTGATGTTGGGCTATGGACTTATCAAGTATATCTTTGTGGCATTGGCCCAGAAGTCTGGTAAAACACAGGCGATGGTTATCTTCCTTCTAGACCTAGCATATACGATCTACATTGGAATTGAGAAGCCATACTTGGATAGGCCAACCAACATCATGAGTATCTGTATCAGTTCAATCTGTACTTTGAACTCATTCTTTTTCACATTCTTTTCAGGTCTTTACAACACACCGTTAGCAGTTGCATCGGTTATGGGACTCGTTTACTTCATCATCAATGCTGCTTTCAGTCTTATTTTACTTCTTTATATCCTATTCTTTGCATGTGTTGTGATCTTCTCTAAGAATCCGGATGCCAAATTCTCTCCAGCCAAGGATGACCGTGCCTCTTTCAGAAAGAAGCATCAGTCATTATACAACGGTCCAGACGGAGCACAGGAGTTGTTAGACTTGGGCCAGGTTGCTCGGGGTCATGATGCCAACTGGGCTTCAGAGATGTACAAGTTGAAGAGCATGGTCGATTCATCGAAATCGAACTCGGGTTCTGATTTGAAGGACGAGACCAAAGAGGTTGTCGATATGGATGACTCTCAACAAAAGCTACAACCACAGTCGGGAGTGCACCGGAGTAACT